>OX101810.2:76850451-77304075 GCA_944452925.2 Chrysolina oricalcia
ATCCAATATATTCAACGATGTCTTCCGTGATTTCCAAAGAAGATCGAGACATTTTAATAAGTGAAGTTCAAATAAGACCTGCCATTTGGAATGATGCGGATCCAAATCACAAAAATATTGATTTTGTTGATAAAAAATGGCGAGAAATCGCTGGAATATTAAACAAAGACGGTAAGTACCGATAAGTGAGTTATAAACATGTTTCTTGCAAAAATAATATAATGGGTTTTGAAATAATATAAAAGAACAACCTTTCAAAGTTCAAATAGAATGACTTGTCCACATCCTGGTGGCACAATTTAAGTATAAACAAGATATCACCTAGCACCCATCGCTTGCCACCTATCACCTGCAACCTGTGGCCTATCGCCCAGGAGTATAAACGAGGCCTTAGGATCCACGGTGTCTTGGAATCATCTTTATTCTTCAATTAAAAATCAATACGTAATGAACGTAGAATACAATAGTCGTAGAGAAATACATTCTAAACCGAAAAAGTTATTTGATGCTTTTAATGTTTGATGGAAGGTGATTAAACATCTTACATCCATTATAAATTATTGTTTTTTTGATAAGTTCTTTTGGGGATTGGTAATTTCAATTCATTACTTTGTCTTGTAATATGATAAGAATTGCCAAAGGTAAATTTTGTTTTATGCTTGTAGATCAAACACACAGTTTCAAGTATGAAAATTGCAACAACTGTTGAAATTTTGTGTTTTAAAAACAGAGGTCATGAATCCCGATACTTTGCTTTGCAAATATCGCAGAGCACTCTTCTTAAAATTAGTTCATTCTGAAATCGATAACAGCAACAAACTCCCCAAAATGCTATTCCATACCGCAGATGTGATTCAAGTAAGAGAATGGTACAAATGTTTGGAAGCTGAAAATCCCAATTCATTCGATACAACTCTCAATGCATAACAACCTGAAGACATAGAATTTCGGTGTGTTGCTCAAATTTTAATGACTTAGGTTTTTCAAACTTAATTAATATTCAACAGTGTAATAAAAACTGATGGGGACATGGCTTCTAGTGAAATGTGTTTAAAAAATCATCAGATGTCCTTGCAACTTGAATGGTCCGATTTTTTGAGTTGTGAATATACCCATTTGATGATTCTGATAAGAAAACTACACCTCATTAAATTTGTTTATTTCATCACGACGAGATATTTAATGTCTATTTACTAACTGCAACAACATTGTACGAAATATAAATAAAGTATACTCCTACTATTTCCTAATTATTCGCATATCCAAAGTACAACAAAAAAATATTTGTGCTTTCAATTCTCGAACAGTCAAGAGAATCTCCTCCTCCACTTTCACATAGTGACGTTTGCTCCAAACAAAGTCGAAATAATTTTACAAATTGTGAAAGGCTTTCGCGAAATAATTTCCTAAAATTTCCTAAAAGATTAACATCTCCAACGGAGTTACACCTTTGTCACCACCATTTTGATTCCGTTGATTGGCAGCATGAAAGGAGATTTCGGATCCAAAACTAGAGGAGACGGGGTCTCTTTGCAGCTGTCCACTCGGAATTTTCTCAGGAAGTAGACTAGGCCTACCTTGGCGCATATCAGGCCAAATCTGTCACCTGGAAATGAAAATTACAATTACTCAAAATTACTATCAAGTAATACTCATGGGACTAGATGTATAAACATTAGTAGAAGGAGCAGACCGATGATATTTAGAATGATTTTGCAAGAATCATATGTGAAAATAATAAAACATTTTATGGCTTCAAAAATTAGGTTGAAGCCTCAGGCTCCACAAATATTAGGGGCTCCAACAGATCCTAGGAAAAAGTCAAAAGTTGGCAGCGTTCAGAACGAAATCAAAGGATTAATTTTTGGCTCAAGGCGCATCTGACATTTAGAACGCCCTTGTATCAATCACGAAATGGTATCTTTTTTAAAAGTATACAGTGAATTTTCAACCAACTGCTCTAATAGTATCGAAATGCCCGTGTAAGTCAACTTCGGCTACTTTCCACAAGACAATTTTCGCCATGCAAAAATTTAAATTTCTCAAAGACAAGCAATTTCAGTCAGATCATTGTTTATATAGAAGTTAGTCAACCTTATGGGATTATAATTGGATCAAAATGGATGCGACATGTAGATGGCGATAGTGAGCTCGCATCCAAGTCATGTCGTAACTTCAGTGATCTGGCCTCCAAGTCATGTCGTAACTTGATTAAAACAATGGAAAAGCATTAAAATCGGGGTTTTTTGAAGAAACCTGCATTAAAATGACGTCAAATATTAATGTTTGTAACTAATCACGCTAGATGACACTCGCGTTTGTGTCCAATACCTTTTCCACAGGCATTGACTATGTTCTATCATTGTTTATATAGAAGATAGTTAGTCAACCTTATGGGATTATAATTGGATCAAAATGGATGCGACATGTAGATGGCGATAGTGAGCTCGCATCCAAGTCATGTCGTAACTTCAGTGATCTGTCCTCCAAGTCATGTCGTAACTCGATTAAAACAATGGAAAAGCATTAAAATCAGGGTTTTTTGAAGAAACCTGCATTAAAATATCAAATACTCATGTTTATAACTAATCACGCTAGATGACACTCGCGTTTGTGTCCAATACCTTTTCCACAGGCATTGACTAACTATGTTCTATTTAAACAATGGTTCTATCATTGCCTAAAGAAGACAATGGTTCTATTTAAACAATGGTCATATAATCTAAATGTATCGACACTCCGTGGAAGTTACTTTCGGCTATTATCCAAGAGATGGCGTGTCAATGCTTAGAAACAATTTTGACTCCAAGAAAATTAATTTTTTTCGAAAACTATAAGTGATGTAAAAAATTGTTTATATATCTGGATTCTTCCTTCCAAGATAATCCCCTGTGAGCACTTCGAAGAATATATTTTTTTACTTTTCAGACCGAAAATTGCCAAAGGGGTTACAATCAAATGATAAAATTCTTCCTAGAGCAACCAAATTCGCTGAAGCCATTGTCTACCGCAGAATAGCGTCAGTTCAAATATTTTCCATACACTTCTATTCAAACGATGGTTCTAATTATGAAAATTAATATGTTTTTCGAAAAAAAAACAGTGAAAAACCAACTGCTCTAAAAGTATCTACTCGCCGTTGAAGTCAACTTCGGCTATTGTCCAACAGAGCAGAGCAGAGCTCACCAAATATTTTCTGCAATACTTATTCAAGTATCACAAGAACCATGGAAAATGAAAGAAATACAATCAATACAATCCTTCCCTGTGTGCATTTTGAAATTATACTATTTTTCGTTTTCGCCAGAAACTTTACAAAGGAGTTAAACCTGTCTTGAAACGCTCAAAAAAAAACTCTCAGTGGTAACTCACCTATACAATTTCTTGGTCCCATTCCAAAAGGCATGTAGACGCAAGATTGCGAAAGATGCTGTTTTCTCCCGTTCGCGAACCTTTCAGGTTCGAATTTTTCGGGTTCCGAGTAGTACTCAGGATCGAAGTGGAGTCCATCCAGAGGTACCAGTATCGGAGTACCTTTTTCTACGACGAGACCGGTTTCCTTGATAACGTATTCTTCTTTACACTTGCGGTTGAGGAACGGGCCGAAAGGGTACCGTCTGAGAGTTTCTGAAAAAAAAGCCATTCAAGAGGATGAACTGAAGATGATAATAATAATGCAAAGTTATCTGCAAAATAGACTGCAATATGTTAAAAATGGTAAAACGTACAGTGACTTCAAGAAAGTCAATTATAAGGTACTCGTCGAGCATCATTGGCACTAGTATTCTTAAAGAATATTCAGAAATCGTTAGCATATAAGAGGATTGTTCCACTAGAGATGCCTGATGTTGAGTCATTTATAAAATGTTGAAAAGCGGGGGCCCAAGTGGGAACCTTGCGGAACTACCGATGCGACTAAAATTTCTCTGAGTACATTATTTTTTTTTGAAATTTTATGGCTTGTGTTCGTTCTGGAATACTTGACCTTGATAAACATTGAGATATTCTTATGTTACTGGCAACACATTAAATCAATTTAATGGGTATGATCTTCGAATTTCCGGTATTTGCCATGTTGATTTATTCAGTTACACACAGACGGTCAAACATATCATGACAAATTAGTAAATTGTGGTAATTTCAACAATGTTTATCTTATTTCTTACCGAGCGATTTATATTCTAGCAAAATATTCAGTTATGATGGTCATAGAATGTTTTTGAATATCCAGACATTTGAATATATTTTTCTTCATTAAAGTTAAGCCTCTACTTGTAAATAACTTGCAGACGAAACTTCAAAGCTTCATTTTGTAGTTCAAGTCATTCGTTTTATTATACAGGGTGACAATTCAACAACGTGCAATTTTTTATAACTTGAAAACGAATATGGATTTCAACAATTGTTCGAATCCAAAAAAAAATCCAAAAAAATTTAATGTCAACCCCTACTTCTGATACACCATTGGAAAGGCCTGGAAAAATGAGTTTCAACGATTATTTCATTCACACATGGCTGCACCAATAAAATTCCATGATTGAATAAGTCACATGATATTAGCGGCTATTTAGGTAAACAAGCGGATATTTAGGTATAATATCTTTATTTTCCTTTTTTGACAAAGTTATAAAATTTGTATAGGAATCGTCTAAGAAAAAGAAAAAGGAAATAAAAATAATTCCTGAAAAATGGAATAAAACTACCTACTGCGGATTCAAGCAATTGAAACGTTGTGAAAAATTTGAAAGAGATAGAAATCTTTCAACCATTAAGATGATGGACGTCCGAAATATAAGTAATCAAGTTACTACATCGTCTAAAACATTCAAACAAAACTACCTACTAATACATATAAATTCTTCAAAACTATAACAACACTTTTCAATAAGAAAATCATTAAGTTTTCGTTTGAAGATATAAACAGTTTTGGATTTTTTTTTGTCTGGTAGCAAATTATAAACACGTGATCAGGAGAATTAAAAGCTAATTTAGTTTTAACGTATGGTACAGAAACATAGTGTTTTTGTCTTGTATCAATATTATGCTTACATTTATTTAATATAAATAATTTATTCGTATTCTCAAAAACAGATAAGCACAAGTCAAAAATTAAAAGACTAGGAACAGTTAAAATTCTCAAAATTTTAAAAGAATTTCTGCAAGAATAACGGGGACTCATGCCATTAATGAATGAGTATGAGTTTTTTTTGTGCTATAAAGACGTCAGAGCAGTTAGAGGAAAAACCCCAAAAACACACTCCATATCTCAGTCTGGAATCCACCTGCGTATAGTACAGCTTCAGCAGCTGATCAACATTCGAAACCTGCCTTATATTTCTGAACTGATATGAAATAGATTTTTTTTTTTTTTAGAAAATCGCAGAGATTCTGCCAATTCAAATGTTCATCAATGTAGAGACCCAAAAATTTCAAGCTCTCACATTCTGTTGTTATATTGTCAGAATTATCATTGGCTGTGAAACTAATAATATCACACTTCCGTTGCGATGATGAAATCTCATTTAGTCTGTTTTTTTGCATTCAAAAACAAATTGTTCGCAGACAACCATTTATTGATATTTTCAAAAACTGTGTTACATTTTTCTTTCAAAACACGGCTATTCATGTAAACAAAGAAATATTAGCAGTTCTCTTTTGTCTGTATGAGTGTCAAATTTTGACTTCACTCAAAATAGAAATGACTCGTTTTGAGTTATCTTCTACTACAGAATGGTTGTTAAAATACGGATTGAATTAAATATTGAAACATTGTAACAATCTCAGGGTATTTTCATTCAAGACACTCCAATAAAACAAATTCACTTCACCAACAATACTATAATACAATGAACACTCTGTATGTAGTACGGCAATTACAATTGTCAATGCGCTATCAAAATGACATCTGTCAAAACAAGATAGAAATTTGTCATAGTTATTTTTAAACAGAAATTCTGGCCAGAATCCTTTACAAATTGAATTGATTTTTGTCTAATGATAATAATTATGAATGATTCTGGCTGCGGAAGTTGTCCGGAACGAACCAACTCAAGTTTCCGTATTTGGAACGGCCCTTCTCATATGTCGAAAATTGAAATGTTTTCTCCTACCTGCTCTCAGTTGTAATATTTTTAGAAATGAACCAACTCCTTTGTAGAGAGTTATTCATCTCGATATTCCATTTACTTGGATGTAAAGAATCATCTATGTCCTATTTTAACGAATGGCTGTTATCAAATATTTATCGATCCCAATGATGAAGTGACCCTTTTTCTATAAGATATTGATAACTATCTTATATGGATTTCGGCAACCAATATTCTGAATGGATTTCAGCTATAATATACAAATTTGATATTCTTTAGAACCAGATTACTTTTGCCTCCATTCAGTTCTCTCTTATTTCTTCTATCTCTTTATCCTTTGTTTCCCTAGCAACCCCTTAGAGATACCTTTTTCATACAGAGTCTTCTTTCAATAATCACTATTCAGACTAACGAACCATTGCAACATATATGAACGAGTACATGGATGATTTTATACTGTTTATGAAATAATCTTCCTGAATACCACTCGACGATGACAAATAGCGACTATTATTTTCTTTGATTTATCTCGAGTAACTTGTATTTTGTGACAATAATAGTCGGCTATTTGTCATGGTCTTGGTCATGCTATACGATAATTCTTAAATATAAATAAATGTAAATACCACTGAAAAAGACGAATTTCAAAAATTGAATTTTAGCCATATCAAAATGCCTCTGCAGGTAGAAAACCAAAATTGTGATCACTTTCTTGTAGCTTACGCGTTCATTATTGGAAAGACATCCTACAAACTGGCCAAGCATTTTTATTGGTTACAAGAGTAAAATTTTAAATTTGTTATTATTTGAGTTTTTGGTTAGTCCAGCGGCTGCACTACTTTTTTGTAATGTTTTATAATAACTTAAAGATGTTGAAAATGTTGGTGACATTCCTACCAAGTTTTCGTGCTTTGAATCGGATAATTTCTCTCAAAAATAGGGGTGCGCCAACTCTCTGAATCATCCGTTATTTTGAAGCGAAATTTATTGCTATTGTTTGTAATACTCAGATCTAGGAAGTTTATATTATTGATTTTTTTAATCTCTACTGTGAATTTTATCTAATGACGTACCTAACAAACACAAAATAAATAAAGATAACGTACAAATTAGCCATATGTGTAATAAAAGAGGGTGCTTGAACTTCTTGGAAGCTTTGGAAATAGCAAAAATAAATAAAAAATCCAAATTTTGCATCCTCCACTCACTAACTTAATAGATTTTTAGTTTTGTTTCCAAAAACCTGGAGATTCCTCTCTTAAAAATCGCATGGTATTTTGTTATACGTTTTCACCCCTTTGTAAATTAGAGAATCTTTCACTAGATTGGATGTGGGAATAGGAGGCTTCAAGTTAATTTCGTTCTGGCGAGTATTATAAGGGGTGTGTTGATTTCATACTCATAATCTATTTCTATAAATTATAGAAACTGTCTCCAATACATAAATTGATGCAAGAGTTAGGATTTTATGATTTTTAAATGAAGGTTTACATGATTCTCTTAATTTTGCTTTGAAGAGGTACCTAATTGCTCGTTTCTGAAGTACAAATATTGACTGGAATAGTTGATTGTTACATACCCCCCAGAAAGATATGCCATATACCGGGTGACACAGCAGACATGTAGCAGCCTGTAGTTTTTTTATTTAAAGAGATAAAAATTTGAAATTTGTAGAAGTTACGTAATCAATGATAGCGCTTCATTTGATTCTAACGACAACTTTTTTCAATTACCTGTTTGATCGGCAGTAACTCCAACTTCTTTTTTTTAATGACACCCTGTATATTTATCCAGCCTATCTTATTTGTCTTGAAATTCTCTATTTAAACGTGTATCACGAAGTGGCATTCGTTTCTCGATTCGCAGGTGAATTGCATTTTATTGAAAAACATCGAGTTTGCTGTTACCCGAATTCGATAATCTTTCGATGCTTGGTAGGCTTGGAAATCCAAAGAGTATCAATTGAACGATATAATTTCAGTTTTTTCCTACAGATTGTCAATAATTTCTTCAATAAAAAGAAAAAACATTTGAAAATAACTCACGATATTGCGAAAATTGAGATAGGAACATGTTTTTTTCAATTCGGCTACTTGTGAAGGAACTATCTGTCTTTCTCTTTGGCCATGTAGCCATATCATGATCTTTCCATTTGGAAACATAAAATTAAAATTGTTCCCCTGATCCACCAATTCACAAGTCTATTAGTCTAGATATTTGCAATAATATTTTGCCTAGGAGGCGGTGTACACAGAATGTTTTGTGTTTGACAGGTAAACATCATTTGATTGTACTGATTATCTCCATCAGTTTTATGCTGATTAAAATTGCATCGTTTAATTAGATACTCAATATGTATTCAAAGAATAAAAAGGTCGATATGTTGTTGATATTCGGAGAGTGCAAGAGAAATTGTAGACAGGCTGAACAATTGTAAGTCGAAAGATTTTCGGAAAGATGCCATCCGCCTAATAATCAAGTATTTCGCTAGAGTAGAAGAGCAGTTCAGAACAATATCAAAACAATATCCAATACATTGTCGACGAGGAAATGGAAGTAAACGTTTTGGCCATAGTACATGCAGATCCGACGATATCACTGAGTCAAATAAATTGAGGACAAAATCGGCGTGAATCGAGAGACCGCTAGAAGAGTTTTTGAAGAGAACTGCTCTGAACTGCTCTGAACTGCTCTTCTACTCTAGCGAAATAATTATCAGGTGGATGGCGTCTTTCCAGAAATCTTTCGACATTCAGCCTGTCTACAACTTCTCTTGCACTCTCCGAATATCAACAACATATCGACCTTTTCGTTCTTTGAATACATATTTAGTATCTAATTAAACGATGCAATTTCAATCAGCATAAAACTGACGGAGATAATCATTGCAATCAAATGATGTTTACCTGTCAAACACAAAACATTTTGTGTATAGGTACCGCCTACTAAGCAAAATATTATTGCAAATATCTAGACTAATAGACTTGTGAATTGGTGGATCAGAGGAACAATTTTAATTTTATGTTTCCAAATGGAAAGATCATGTTATGGCTACATGGCCAAAGAGAAAGGCAGATAGTTTCTTCACAAGTAGCCAAATTGAAAAAAATGTGTTCCTATCACAGTTTTCGCAATATCGTGAGTTATTTTCAGATGTTTTTTCTTTTTATTAAAGAAATTATTGACAATCTGTAGGAAGTGATCAGGTACGGAAAAAACTGAAATTATATCGTTTAACTGATACTCTTTGGATTTCCAAGCATCGAAAAATTATCGAATTCGGGTAACAGCCAACTTGATGTTTTTCAATAAAATGCAATTCATCTGCGAATTGAGGAACGAATGCCATTTTGTGATACACGATTGAATAGTGAATTTCATGACAAATAAGATAGGCTAGATAAATATACAGGGTGTCATTAAAAAAAAAGAAGTTGGAGTTACTGCCGATCAAACAGGTAGTTGAAAAAAGTTGTCGTTAGATTCAAATAAAGCGCTATCATTGATTACTTAACTTCTGCAACTTTCAAATTTTTATCTCTTCAAATAAAAAAACTACAGGTTGCTACATGTCTGCTGTGTCACCCGGTATAGTTTAAATGGGAGTATATGACATAATAAACCGATTTGGCAGCAGTAAATCCTAATTCGTTTGACACTGTTCTCAAAACATAAGAACCAGAAGCCAGTTTTTTATTCAATTGAGTTATGTGCTCTTCGAATTTTAAATTACTGTCCAAAAGTAATCTATCTATCGGTTGACTTCCTAAATGCACATTTGATATACAACATTTGAATGCAATTACACTTGTTTTTTCAGAATTCAGAGAGAGTAAACTAGAATCGAACCAATTCTGGATTTTAAACATGTCAGAAGACATTAATTCGTGCAGTTTACATTTATCTTTATGGTGCCATAGTATGGTGGTGTCGTCCGCGAATAATGTGAATTTTCCAGAAATTGGTAACATGGTCAGATCATTTATGTATAAAAGAAATAAAACAGGACCTAGCACAGAGCCTCCACATTTAATTTCTGCAGTACTTGAAGGTGTTGATAGTCTCACACATTGCTTTCTATCAAAGAGATTTAAACCATTTAAAAGCGTTTTTCTGAAATCGTTCAAGAATGCCCACTTTCTCGGAGCAACTTCAGGCCTCAAAATACGCTAATCTAGTATTTTAGTACGTTGCTAAGCAACGAATTTTCCCGCACCGTTTTCGGACCTAAACTACTAAAGTACTTTTTCGGCAACCATCCGGAAGTGTTCACTTCCCGGACACTTTTTCTCTGGGAAAGTAGCACTTCCCGGCCTAGTCCGGGAAGTACGTACTTCCCGGACCAGGCCGGGAAGTGCTCGAAATTTCATATATATATAAGAATTAGAATGTTTCTGTTGGTACCTATCTTCTGTTCGAATTTGTATATATAATACAAATAAGAACTAAAATGCTCGAAATATTCAAATTTGGAATCACAGCCAGGGTAGTTTGCTCTTGATCATAATTCTATTATTTGTTCCCCCCTGTACATCGTTGGGAAATTTAAAAGTTTGATAACTTGAATATAAGTATTTCGTAATGCACCAATTTTTATTAAGAATAAAATTTTCTGACAAATCGATAATAAAAAAGTTTCCATATGGTGCAAATTTTTGAAACTCGCTGTATATAGTCATGACCTTTTCATAGGCAACCCATTTTAGGCGTTTTCGTCTATTTATGTATCTGAAAAAAAAGTATGTGTCATCCGGTTTACAGATGGGTGAAGGTCGACCTCTCTTCATCTCTTTAGACTAAATGCGTTTCATTGATTTCTTATTCAACATGATTGCCGAAAAAATAGTGTACGCGACACGTCCGAAAACAGTTTTTTTCACTACCAAGGTTGAGTGTGTGTTAATTTGTTTACATCTGCTGATTATATCTACCATAACTGGATATTGAAAATATGCGAATCCTATTAACTTAGCCACGTCCAATAGGTTGGAATAATTATTGATTATGAACAAGGACTTTTTGTTTGAATTTTGTTGCTCGTATTGTGTACGTAAGTAAATTTGTAAATTTGTAAATTTGTATAGATATAGTGCAATGCACACGAGTATAGCTTTTACGTCAAATACTCCTGTAATTAGACTTTTTAGACTGCTGGATGGATCATTACTATAAATAAATAAATCATCCAGGGAAAAAGTGGAGCGACAAAAAACAAACTCTGTCATAGCTGATGAGGAAACTCGCTTACTTTAATAGCCCATTATTTATAAGCTAATCTAATTCTCATTTCTCGTTAAAGTATCTATTTTGGTTTGATTTGATATTGTAGCGATCGAATCATTTGAAATTAAAAGTCCATTCATTATGTATGAAAGATACTGTAAGTACAGAAACTTTTTCCATCAAATGCCACTTGCCAAAATCGATAATCAAACCTTTGTGTACATAGTTAGATATCATACGGGTAGACAAAATCAATATCACTGCGGATTTCTCTAAAATGTTACTTGTAGAGAATGCAACAAAGTTGAAAATGGTGAAAACTTTTAATAAAAAGCTAGTCACATCGAAACACTTACCGGAAAACACCATATCCAAATACTCCAGCTTTTGAATGTTTTCAAAAGTGATGTCATCGTCAGATTTGAGGTTCTCGATGATTTCCTGTCTCAGTCTCTCCTGGCAATCCAACCTCAGACACAGTTCGTAAAGGGCAAAAGCCAAAGCATTGCTTGTGGTTTCAAATCCTGCTACGAAAAATGTTATCGCCTGTGACACCATCCTGTCGGTGTCTGAAAAAGAAAATTTTGATAATGGATACCAGTAGTTAGACAATGCTATAATAGAGGTTTTTTCCCCCACAAAATAAAAGACGCAAATGGCCTACTGTTTTTTATGAATATATAAAATTTAGCTAAATATTCGCGAGAAAATAAATCGAGTGAAGAAATCAGAATTCTTTGGGAGATCGTTTAACAACGAACAGTCGTTGCCGACCGATGATGAACCCTTTACTCCCATATGCACCTACAAAGTAGGCTTATTAAGGCAAGTACCTGACAGAAAACAACTACTCCCCTGGCTAAGACCACGACGGGTATTGAATTAAATCTAACAGATACTTGTGCAACGTTCCTCAATAAATCGAGTGTTGCGGATCATTTATTAGAAAATTACGAATTTTTGAAAAATTGTCTCTTTTTCAATGTTTTCCCGGATTTTCTCAGTGAAAAATGCACCGATCTGGTCGTATGAAAAACCATTTTGTAGGTTTTATAATTCTCTATAAAAGTTCTATCGACTGTAAAACGATTGCTTCAATTCTTTTTGAGATATTCGCAAAAAAAAACAAAAAAGGTTGTAATTTTTTTCATTATTTCTTATTTAAAAATTCCGCAAAGCGATTTTGCTGGGGCTATCTTATAAAAAGTAGTATAGGTCATTTGCGTATTTTATTTTGTGTTAAAAGAGCCTCTTATTTTTATCTACAGTCCGAATACCACATTCTCACGAACTGTTGAAAATTCGTAAAGTGTATTGACAAATGGTCATTGATAATATTATTAGCTGATTTCTCTTTGTCGCTTGCCTCTCTAAATATGTTTACACTTACATAATGTATTTTTTATAACATAATGAATAATCTGCTTCGGCGACTTTTTTACAGCAATTCATAACTTTAAATCACGATTAATATTGAAAAAGATCACTTGATTTGAATCATGATTTAAATCATTTGATTTAAATCGGCGCAACCGTGCTATGCACCCCACTGCATCGCCATGTCGATAAGTATATTAATAAGAGATGGAGAAAAGAAGAAAAAACCATGTAATATGAATGTTTGAATAAAACACTTCATAAAATATTGTACACATGTTGTAAAAAATGCCCACAAAAAGTGTATGTTTGTTTTGTTGTGACACGAAATGCCTGCTTACATAACTAACTAATTACAAAAGTTAGATAACGGAGGTTTGAACATTGCTACAAAAAATATACATGCAAAATGGTTTATACGAAGCAGAAAAAATTGTTTTCATTTATGGACTTTATGATGCGGAACATCTATGTGCCCGACCAATAGCAGCTATAATATTCAATGAAAGACATTCAGATGAGATGACTTTCCATAGGTGTGTCTCGGACCTAATCAAATATTTACTGAGACTGGATCTGTATTGACCAAGATAGACCAGTGTTGAGGCATTTATGAGCTAAAAAAAAATTAACATTATGAGACCTACTGGACGAGGAGCAAAATATTGTTCGAATGACTGGAAAAATAATTTGGAGTCGACAAAATGGAGAAGGGTGAACTTTTAGGGGTTGAAAGTGGTATTTCACGGTTTTTCGCTATTGGCAACGGAAGTTGACCTCCTATCGAAAAAAGAAAACTGGCAAAGTTGTTGATAATGAAAAGATCTACAGCTTTTGTTTTCAATCAAGTATTGATACACACCCCACAGAAAAAAACACTTTTTGAAAAAACTGCACTTACCGAAAACGGTTCCCTTATCATCGGACTCCACCAGGTTATCCCTCAACTGCAGCAGCAAATCCACGAAATCGTTCCTCCTCGTCTTGGTCCTCTCTCTGTACCGCAGCGTGTTCAAGAAGACGTTCCTCAAGAACGTAGTGTCCATAAGCTTCAGCCGGAACCACGACACGAACTCGGGCACGAAGAAGTAGGAAAAGAGGCTGAAGGACACCACCGGCGACAGCTCGAACATCTCCCTGCTGGCTTTCCGGAACTCCGAGTCCTCGCTCCGGAACGAGTTCGTCTCGAATCCGAAGAAGCACGAAGCCACCAGGTCCGTCATGTACCTCGCGGCCACTTCCTTCACCTCCACCACCTCTCCGTCGAAGGCGCCCAGGTAGATCTGCATCTCCTCGGAGCACTTCTTCATGATGGGGACCATCAGCTTCAGCTTGCCTTGAATTAGGTGTGAAAGATAGAACGTCAATGTCATGAATATAATAAAATCATATTACAATGATAATAAATGGTGCGTATACTGTTATAATACTATAAATCATGAATTTGTTATAATATTATTAACATGCTATTTTATATTAATTCTATTTTTATTTTATTCAATTTAATTTAATTTAATTAATTTTGATTTAATTTAATTCATTCCAATTTACATTAATTTAATTTAATTTGTTTCAAATTTATTTTTATTATTTTTAATTCATTTTTGATTTAATTTATCATTTTACATTATTTTAAAATATTGTATTTTAATTTATTTTAATTTATTTCAATTTATTCCAATTTACTTCAATTTAATTTAATTAATTTCAAAATTATTTTAATTATTTTTAATTCATTTTTAATTTATTTTTAATTCATTTTTAATTTATTTTTAGTTCATTTCTGTTTTAATTTCAATTTATTTTTAATTTATTTTCCATTTGTTTTCATTTATGTCAAAAAAGTCTTAAATATACCAAAATAAACTTATTTCCATGACTATTTTTATCAACTGCTACTCAATCAGATGTCATAAAAGTATACATGAAACTCTCAAAACAGATGGGTTTCAGGCTATGATAACTTGATATAAATGAAAAAATGCTGAAAATGAATTTTAATGCAATTTGAAATCCAAAATTTAGATTCCAAACAAAGGACCCCGCACGGTTCTTATGGAAAATGGGTACCAGTCGAATTGGCTGAAAATTCAGTATAATATAGTTTATGATGTCCTGATAAAATGTCTCCTTAAGCACAATGAGATCTAATGGACAGTTTTTGAGATACAGGGTGTCAAACATGAAGAGGTAGGGTTGTTACTTGCCTTTATAAAATCAATAATGTGGCGATTATTTTGTTACAAACTTTTAAGGATAATAATTGCAATCTTAATATAGTCGACACGAGTTATTATGAAAAGTTCTAAGACTCCGTATACGGGGTTATTAATAATTACATAGTTTTTATGTTATTCTTTGAACAAAATCAGTCAAACGCAAAAGCTCGTAGACTTGCAGAATATGTATACCGGGTGGCTACGGAAGTATTGCCTACGGAATATCTCAGTTATTGTATGAAGTAGGTTTGTGAAATTTGGAGCGTCGATATAATGACATAAGAGCTAGAATTTGAGCATATTGACATGTCGAAGTTAACTTCCGGTCTGACCGGAAGTAACATCAACTTTCTTATTTTAAATAGAAACCCTATTTTTTTTTTTTCGCTTTATTCAGCATTCAATTCCCTTTCTAATGACATATCACAAGTTGGTATCTAACCAGAAACTAGATCAGAAAAAAATTATTATTGAAATTCACCGAGTAGGCCGTGGAAGCAAAATGAAAGCCAAAAATTGAAAAGTTGGCTATGGAAACCATACGTCACTTGATAACAGTTGCTACTACTGTGATATTTTATTTTCATTCTTCGGCGTTATAAAAAGCCGCCAAAAAAATATTGGAAAAATTGGGAAAAAAACAATACTCTGTAGGTTCATAACTTAAATAGGAACATACAACTTTTTCTTGTCTGTACTATTCAGCATAACCATTCCTTTCTAATGATATAATAGAAAATAATTTTTTGAACTGAGATACCGAAAAATCCAATTATTATTCTTCAAATAACAAAACAGATTATCGCCATACGCAAAAATTAAATTAAAAATAATGTACCAAAATATTAACAAGTAGGCTGATTAAGATGTATTTTGGAATGAAACAAAAAAGAAATGAGAGCTGTCACGAACGTTGCTATCCATATTATTTTGACGTTCGAAGTAGGGTTTTTGATTCTGACATTTTAAAAGGGTTTGGAAATCGAATCAATTTATGGTGAATGTTTAAAAAATTCTTATGCCGCTGAACAATTGTATTTAGAGCGATATCCAGGGAGGCAGCAACCGTCAAGAAGGTATTTCCAGTGGCTTGAAGAAAAATTAAGAAGTGAGCCTGATGTTCACGAAGACCAAGAAGCATTTGTTATTAATGAGGAAACTGAAATTAATGTATTAGCTTTAGTACAATATGATAGCACAATTTCCTCAAGGCAGATTGGCGCCTAATTAGCTATAAGTAAGGACTCTGCTAGGAAAATTTTGAAAAAACATCGATTGAAATCCTTCAAGTATCAGTTGCATCACCATTTGTATGAAAATGACGGTGAAAGGCGCCTGGAATATTGTAATTGGTTTCTTCGACAAAATGCTGAGAATCACCTATTTAACTATTATATCTTGTTTACGGACGAGTCAAGATTTACCAACAATGGATTATTTAACAGGAATATTGTCGATAGTCGAAGTGTAAAGTGCTAAAAGTGTGAACGGTCTTTTGTTCCAGGTACTGGGCGATAGCAAACGAGCACCGGTTTCGACAAGGCGGCTTCCAAGAGAGATTTGGTGTGAATGTTTGGGCAGGAATAGTTGGAACTCATATTGTTGGCCCCATTCTTTTTCAAGGCCAACTAACCGGAGAGAGATACTTTAATTTTTTAACGAATGAAATTTCGGAATTCATTAACAACCTACCAGCGGAAATAACTGAGAGAATGTACTTCCAGCAAGATGGCGCCCCTCCGCATAATTCAAGAATAGCGAGAAATTATCTTCAAAATCGCTTTCAAGAGAGACTTATAACAACCCATGGTCCAGTCAGGTGGCCACCAAGGTCACCTGATCTTACTCCGTGCGACTTTTTTCTATGGGGGCATCTTAAAAATAGGGGGTATTCCACACAGCCTACAACTCTACATGAGCTAGAAGTAAAAATTCGTAGAGCTTTCCAAGATATCACGCCCCAAATGTTGAGAATCGTTTTACATGAAAATATCACCAGAGTCAATAAATGTATTGACGCTGAGGGAATGCATTTCGAACATTTGTTTTGAATTTATTTTATCTTTAATCCTATCAATTTGAATATTTTTTTCGATAAATCTGTTTTTTCGTTATTTGAAGAATAATAATTGGATTTTTTGGAATTTCATTTCAAAAAATTACTTTCTATTATATCATTAGAAAGGAAAGGTTATGCTGAATAGTACAGGCAAGAAAAAGTTGTATGTTCCTATTTAAGTTATGGACCTACAGAGTATTGTTTTTTTCCCAATTTTTCCAATATTTTTTTGGCGGCTTTTTATAACGCCGACGAATGAAAATAAAATATCACAGTAGTAGCAACTGTTATCAAGTGACGTATGGTTTCCATAGCCAACTTTTCAATTTTTGGCTTTCATTTTGCTTACACGGCCTACTCGATGAATTTCAATAATAATTTTTTTCTGATCTAGTTTCTGGTTAGATACCAACTTGTGATATGTCATTAGAAAGGGAATTGAATGCTGAATAAAGCGAAAAGAAAAAAAAATAGGGTTTCCATTTAAAATAAGAAAGTTGATGTTACTTCCGGTCAGACCGGAAGTTAACTTCGACATGTCAATATGCTCAAATTATAGCTCTTATGTCATTATATCGACGCTCCAAATTTCACAAACCTACTTCATACAATAACTGAGATATTCCGTAGGCAATACTTCCGTAGACACCCGGTATATCATTCTTATATCAATATATCAATCTTAGCTATTTTTATCTCTATATGCACATTTGTTAACTTATGATTCTAAAATTGTTGTTCTAGCATTTAATTTTATCACCCTATATCAAAATTTCTATAAGACCAAATGGAATTAGGGGGTTTGCAATAGACCTATTCACTACCTATCTTAAAAACAGGTGTCAATGTGTAACTGAATTGAATTCTGATGCTCTCTTTTTATATCTGATTAATCGGGGTGTTCCTCAAGGATCAGTGCTGGGGCCCCTGGTTTGAAGTATATACACACAATAATGCTTCTGAAGTAATTAGTGAGTATATGGTTCAATATGCTGACGACTGCTAGATTATATTCAATAAAAATGATAAAATATAAAATAACTATTTTTCCCGCGGGAAAGTGACACTTTAAAGTGGGTAAAAACGCATGGTCGTAGAAAAAGGTATTTTCTTTAAAATAACTAATAAAGGATATCTATCTACCGGACGTGAAGATCGGCGTCAGCTTGTTCCGGATGTTCTTCCAGTCCGGGTTGCGCATGATGAAGAGGCTGTTGCCGGTCATGGGGTCGGCGTTCACGTCGCAGGCGAAGGTCCTGTCGTCGAAGTTGCTGAAGTCCCTGATGGTGACGCTCTTGATGATCTCCGGGTTGCGCAGCACCAGGTACGGCTGGCCCATGATGTAGATGCCGAAGTAGGGGGTGTCGCCGGGGTACTTGCTGTACAGGTGCCCCAGGTGCTTGCCTATCTGGCGTTTGCCGGTGAAGACGTCCCAGAGGTTGCCCGCCAGGAAGACGGGCTCCTCGTAGGGCACGCCTCGGTCTTTCCAGTAGTTGTGGTTCCTCGTCAGGTAGCGGTAGACGAGGTACACGGCGATGGTCAGGAGCAACAGGCTGGTGTTGACATTGTTAGGCAGTACCTAGAAAAAAAACAGAAATGTTGGAATAAAAGACAAAATTAGTACTATTCTTCTGGACTTCCATTGTCTAGAAACAAAGAAAATAAATTCTCTGCATGTGTTTGAGTCACGACGTATCAACAGTTAACATCTACTGTCGTTATCAGGTGTGTGAATGCGACAAGATATCTCGGATACTTATTATATAGCATGCAACTAAGTACCTGCTATAAAGGTAATCATGATCTTCGTGGGGTGCCACTCAGGTCATCAAAGTTAATTAATGTGATACAACGACCTTTTTAGGTGAGTGTTATTATTGATGACCGATCTTGACAGGTCTTAACACAGAGTTTTTATTGAAATCTCAATCGATCTTCCACACATTCCGAATCTCTATGCTCGGCTGACTGAACACGTCATTATTCTGAATATAAGCCGACTCTATAAACTTTTTCGTCATTTTGACATTTATTTTGAGGTTATATCGAAAAGTGTTGAAAACAAAGGTTTTTTATTTTTTTATTATCTACAACTTTTCCATTGAACATTTTCTGCTAAGAGGTCACGTTCTGCCACAAATCGCAAAAAACCATTTTAAACCCCTAAACTGCATCCCCATTTCACCATTTTGACTGTTTTCGTTTTTAAATCTTTTTTTCCTTGGAATATCAACAACATTCTCCAACTGGTCCTTGCCTGCCACATTTTTTCTTATTTTTAGCGTTTAAAATTCGCCAGCCTATTTGAAGCGGAAAATATGCGGTATAACTAACCTGCCACAACAACCACATCGCGACTGATCAAACCGACTCGTGCCCGCGTAAAAATCAATTATTGGTTCATCCTCGCCGCAACGTTCACAAACTGCCGACTACGAACATTGTTTCAAAATATATCCAAGATCCTACCCGGTACGAGTTGTAATTATCTATCTATTCATTTGTGGACGTTTCATCGATTTTAGTCACACACCATTCAAGCCCTATTTCTATTAATAGCGGCAATAAAATTTGGGCAACAACTAGTTTTTAGTATTTATTATCGTTTGGCCAATTTGGAGTCGTTTTGGAAGGAAGACATTCGGGTGCCAATTTGTTGTTTACAATTTCGATTTTCTGTTGATAACCATGCAATGTTGACAGCGATGACGAAAATTCAAGTGAAAAATAATCGAAAATATCCTAATATTCTATAGATTTCTCCGAATGGCGTGATATTTACTGCGTAATAGTTTCCAATAAATTGTTTTCACATCCTTTCACAACTACTAGCAAAAATGATAGTGAGTCTATCGCTGAAGAAAGCTAACATCTTCTCGAGTAGGACAAGAAAGGCTTATTAGCAACGGGACTCCTCACTGGACACCACCCTCTAAGCCTAAGGAATAGGCAAGAAAAAGTAAAACGCAAAAATAATAATACAAACATTCAAACATATTCTCTGATGAATTATATTACAACATTGGGGGTTCCCTAAGGGAGAATTCTCGGTCCTCCTATCTTTAATTTTTCTGAAAGACATCTCTAACTCCATAAAAGATATAAAACTAATCAACTATGCGGACGATACAAACTTAATTATGTCAGGGCAGAGGAAACTATTGACAACATCAAAGTAGCAAATAGTCACGAATTTACTCAAATACACAAATGGTTTTCTGAAAACGGCCTTGTCTTGAATAAAGAAAAAACTCCACTATAATCTTCAAAACTGCTCAAAATAAACAAATAGTTCGAAGTTATATTGACTCCGATGGATATACAATTTAATAAAAGCCTGCAAACTATTAGGCATTTACGTGGATTTAACCTTGAAATGGGAACCCCAAATTGAATATGTATATTCCAAACTCTCCTCTTGTCTTTATTCCCTCAGAGTTATTGCACGAAATCTTGATGTCAATCTTACTCGCACTGAAATTGCGATTGGAATCATGTTTCACCTGGGTTATCACCAATCTAGATGAACTTTCTTTAAAAAAAAACTGTTTACTCACAGCCTATGGCACATATATTCTTGACAATATATCTCCTTGCTTAAGAACCAATCAGTCTATTTCAAATTTTGAAATTCAGCCAATAGAATCGGAATTACAGTGAAAATATAGTTTGCCGCTGTATTTTCACGGTGATAAACCTGCTTAGTTTTTGTTTTACTAGCTGTCAAGTGAAGATAATTATTTAAATTATAAACGTCAAATCTTTGTGTTTTGACTAGTTATATTTCTTAATCAATATGAGCGATCGTTGGGGACAAATGGCTATTGGTATCATAGATGAAGCAGTAGAAAAGAGTATTCCGTTGAGTACGGCCAGAAATAAAGAATCAATTACCAGGCAATTCAACAATTTTCAAATCGATATATTGTCGTCCTAAATATAATTCGTGGTATGATTAATAACCTATAATTTTTTGGAATATCAATTCATTGGCAATCCCAATGCAAGAAAATGCAACTCGTCCTGCGGACTCGTATTTTCAGCTTTGGGATTGCAATTCATTAATATTCCAAAAAATTATCGGTAATAATCATACCACTTATTATATTACCCCTGACAGTGTCAAATAAAAAAAACTGAAAAGTTAGAAGTGTACAAAATTAATCACCCGCACGGTACAAGGAGAAACATAACACACAAATATCCGTATCATAATCTAAGTATAACCGAAAAAAATTGCTTGTACTCTGCTTTACAGTTCTTTAATAAACTCCATCAATATATTCAAAACCTAAAATACATTTAGCCATACTCAATTAACGAATTTTTATTTTCCTAAACACTCACTTTTGTAACTGTTGTTAATATCTATTATTTCTATATCCATTATTATTATATTTGATTTAAGAATGTGTATTGTATATTCTAAGGGCGGGTTGTACAATACAAGTTCACCAACTAAACTAAGTTCAGTTGTAATCCATATAGCAACTGAAGCGAGTTGAACTGTTGTTGAACTTGTTTTGTACAACCCACCCTAGGTATCAACAATTTTGACCTGTTTCAAACATATTGAGCAAACTTGTCTCTGCACATTGTAAAATTAACTGGAATAAATGATTTTTTTTTCTTCGTTGTTGTTGGATTGGTCATTAGCCATGAGTACTGGTAGGCCTTGTTAATAACTCCATACGCCACCTTGGGAGCAGCACTGTTAATTGGAACGCGACAGTTATCATTAATATTATTATCACCACAAAAATTGACAAAATAGAGAGTTATAGTTGGTTCTAAAATGTGACATTTTCACAACATTTTCAAAGTAAAATGGTTCACGTGACCTCACCTGAAGTCAAAAGAGAACCATTTCATATTTTATTTCATGGGAACAAGGATTTTCTGTTGAAGGCTTTTCTAGTTTTCTATTATCTATTCAACGCTCCTTCATTTTTCACAATCGGCCCATCCGTTAAAAAGTTATAAACACATTCCATATTACTTTCAAATGTTTGTTCAAAAATGCATCATTCACTTACTTGATTTAGTTTCTCATAAATGTCTACATTACAGAAAATAATCCTATACATAAATTTTTCTCCTACGGTTGAGAGACGAAATTGTTGCCGACAACTCTTAAACTTGAATCAGTTTTGTCTTTCTTCTACTCAGAGTGAAAAATCTACTGAATTTTCCTACAATCTTTAATTTAAATAAATATACTTCTGAATTTCGCTTACGTTTTCAGAAACCGGCTTGATGACTAGACATACCGATTAAGTTACACATTCTTCGTACGTACAAATAAGGTAATTTTATGATGTTTCAAAATTAGAAATTGAAAATTTTCAGAATTCACATGAACAGTATAACATAATAATAATGATAATCTTTATTATTCAAATAGGAAAACCTAATAATTCTATTTGTTATAATACAACTGCAAAGTAATGTAAATATTTGTGTAATATTATCAATTATCACGATTTCTTATTCTTATTATTCCAATAAATTTCACTAACCATTGTCTTATCACAATGAATAAATATATACATATATAAATATCACAATAAATAGCTTGATCTAACCTAAATTTGGATTTCTTCTATTTCATATACCGTGAGCGATATCGTTTCATTTCAAATGGAAGGTGACAGTAACAATAGTTTCTTTGCGCAAGAACTGAAAATGTTTTTGAAGGCTAATTGAATTATCATCAGTAAATCCCAAATGTTTTGTTTCTTCGACAAATTCTTTCGAAAAAAATCTGTAATGGAATTTTTCAATAGAGCGATTTAAAAAAAAATTTAGGTATTTAAATTTCTATATAAAGCTACTTTGAAACAATGCATTTTCATTTTTTCCAAAATTGGTACACCCCAGGATATGTTTTCACGAAAATGAATTTTTCAGGGAATTTTTTTTTCGCCTTTGTATAAATTTGGACTGAACTGCAAGTTATTCTGGTAGACTATATTAGACTATATTAGATGCACAATGGTCTCTGATACCTATCTCTAGTTGATATAATAGTCTTGCGAGGGTTCACGAAAACGAATTTTCACGGAAAAATTTAAGTTTTATCGCCCCTGTATAAATCTGACGGGAGTGCAAATAATTCATCTGGTCTATAGGGGATGTAGAATTAGCTTCATAGCGACCTCTGATACCTATGGCTATAGTTGATAGTCTTGCGAGTTTCCACGAAAATGAAATTCTCAGGGAAAATTTTAAGTTATATCGCCCCTGTATAAATCTGACGGGAGTGCAAGAAATTCTGGTCGATGGGTAATATAGAACCAGTTCCACAGCGGCCTCTGATACTTATCGCTAGTTGAAAGTCTATCGAGTTTTCAATAAAATGTTCCTATATCTTGATTGAAAAATTGAGTTTCATCAACCCTGTATAAACAAAGGCCCTGTACAAACCCTTTACGAACCTGGCTCCTCAGCAGCCAGACGGCAGTGCTAATGATTATTAAATACAACAGATACCCCCGACGCCACTGGACATTCGGATAAAGGCTTGTTCATACCCTCACGAAATTCCCAATTTTTCCAGGGTTCTTATGAAGGAACCCTGAATTTTTCTGAGAATGAAGTGGCTGCCGCGACATGGTTCTGCATCAACGATTGGTTCGGCATAACTATCAGCCATTTCATTTGCAGAAAATTTGCGAAATTCACTCGGGTATGAACATACGAAGGCGTAGAAGCGCCAGATATAGTGATTTTTTCTAATTCCCAGATAAATCTGCCTATTAGATAGTTATTATAATTGACAGATAAAAGTGTCTGATAGACATACTTATCTGGGAATTATACCAATTCATAGATATAAGTGTCTAATAGACAGATATAATATGTCTGAAAGACTGATATTAGATGTCTATTAGACTGGTATCATCTGTCTAATATAATAGACTCATATTATCTGTCTATTAGACAGATAATTATTTGGCTATTGGACACTTATATCTAGGAATTGTTATAATTCCCAGATAAATCTGTCTATTAGCATTGTTTATATGAGTAAGAGTTAGCCAACCTTATGGGATTTATATTGGATTCAAATGGATACGACATGTAGATGGCGATAGTGATCTCGCATCCAAGTCATGTCTTAACTTCAGTGATCTGGCCTCCAAGTCATGTCGTAACTTGATTGAAACAATGGGACAGTATTAAAATCACAAGGAAACTAAAATGTTAGTTTAATCTCTTTGTTGAAATCAGGGTGTTTTGAAGAAACCTGCATTAAAATGACGTCAAATATTCATGTTTTTAACTAATCACGCTAGATGACACTCGCGTTTGTGTCCAATACCTTTTCCACAGGCATTGACTAACTATCTTCTATTTAAACAAGACACTTATATCTGTCAATTATAATAACTGTCTAATAGACTGGTATTATCTGTCTAATAGACTTATATTATCTCTCTATTAGACTTATATTATCTGTCTATTAGACACTTATTTCTAGGAATTAGTTTAATTAGTATAATTCCCAGGTAAATCTGTCTATTAGACAATTATATCTGTCAATTATAATAACTGTCTAATAGACAAATTTATCTAGGAATTAAAAAAACATCACTACATCTGGCGTTTCTACGCCTTCGTATGAACAAGACTTGAGCCGAATCGCAAAAAATAGCATATTCGCAAGAGTATGAACTCAACTCTGGAAATTTTGGCTGTTGACTTTTGGTTTGCAGTTCTGTGATTTCTATGATCAACAGAACCACAGAACACAGGTTAGGTGTTCTGTACATTGTGATCTGTGGATCTATATTGCTCCTAACACTCCTAACCTCACAATCCACACTGAAAAACAACATTAAAAACGATTTGAGTTCTTGAATTTAGAAAATACAGCAACGGGAACAAATACATTGAAAAACTATGCCGTTTATGAAAGGACCGGCTCCTATCAGGAGAACAATAAAATACCTGGAAGCCGGCCGACTAGCGCTGAAAGACCAGATCAAAATAATGACTATAAACTATCATGTAACTGCTCCCCATCACCAAGGAACAAAGTGAGTATTTTCGAAGAAAATGCCGAACTTCAACAACATTTTCGCTTTCATTACAGAGACTTCGTATTTTGGTACTTGCCACAGATTCAGTACAGAAATCCTAACGTGCAGATAGCCACTTTGAAGAATCTCACGCCTTCTCCGTTCATCAGGTGTTTTTATGGTGAGCTTTAGCTGAGTAAACATTGTTTCAGTGTCCCTAATGAATATTTTTCAGATACCGGTGATGAGATGTTGATCGACACTTTTGGGCGAACGAAAGAAGAAATTCATGAACACTTGATTAACTCCATTGGCAAGCAAAAGTAAGTCAGCTGTTTTAGATAACTTTGACATACAATCGTCATCAAGTTGATGTATGTTTCTAAGCATGCCCTGTTCAATATTGATAATTAAGTATTCTTTGCTTCTGATATTTATAGGGATGTGTTGGAAGCTGAAATGATAGCCAGAGAAAAGAAGGATAACCCCGCGAACTTTGGCACTCTGTGTGAAAGGCACTGTATCTGTGAAATTCCTGGGCAGGTACCTTGCCCTGGCACATGTCCTCTTCCCAAGCAGTGGAGAGGCAAATACAAATACAACAAGATACAAGAATAGGCTTCAAACTCAAATATAGTAGGTTCCTTTTTGTAAATAAAAAAAATTGCTGAATTAAAAGATATTTATTACCTGAGAGAATTAATTCCCCATAAGTATTCCCTTTTGTATACCTATACACACTCTGTATGTCGTGACTGTCTTGTTTGTATTAAAAATAACATAGTAAAACTTGTTTTTACTAGACTATGGATAAAAAGCTATAAAATATGATTAATTAGAAAAAATTTGTGTTTTTCCAAAGCAAATAATTGTTTTGCTTCCACTCCTATATTTTAAAATAAAATGTTAATTTTTTACAGAAACGCTGCTATTGAACACTCTTTTGAGAAAAATATTCACCATTTTCAGTACCAACGGAATCAGTATTCACGATTTTGATGAAATTTGTCTATATTTTTATAAAGAATACTTATTTTGGTGAAATATATGTACTGTTTTATGACTAACATAGGTATCTGTATCTAGCAAATACACTTGCAGAAAAATCAAGTCATTTTCCGATTGTATAACCATTGTTTAAAGAGAAAGAAGATAAACAATGGTTTAACACAAACAGTGTAGTAAGGGTGGTTCCATCTGTCGAAAAATAGCTCAACTATCCTGGAGCGACCGATAGACAATGCCGATAGATATCTTCCTAAATAATGGACGGATGGAACAATGAGTTACGCAACTAACAATACCCGAATGGGTAAGATTAGTAATATAACCTTTGACAATTCTATTCTTGTCCATATGAAAACTACTGAATTTCATTTCAGTGATGAAAACTCGAGAATCACATTTTGACATCAGCTAAATACGAAGAAACAAAAAAATCAGATACATTGAGTTTGTTGTCTTACCACGTCTTCCTTAATTTTCAGAAGTATCACGATGACTTCTTAAAGTTGCTTGTAACACGGTGAGTTGACGGAAAAAAGAATTTTATCAGAAATTTTCTACCGACTTGTTCGAAATGATTCATTTTGATTTCCTTCTCACATTTTCAAAATATTCAACAAATTAAAATTCATAATAATTGAGAACTGGTACCTACTCATGATATCAAATCAAATCAAAACTGTGTTTTACTGTTCAAAAAAATATAATTTTGATTAACAAAGCAGTGAAGATGTATGTTTGACTATCTAGTGTTATTGAATATAAACAGAAAGTAGAATTTGAAAATTGCAAATTATTACACTTTCAGAGATAATTACATTAAATAAAAAAGAGAGAAGAAAGAGAAAAAAAGCATTAATATTGCTTGAAGATTTCTCTTCAAACAATCATGTTTTTAAAGAGAATGATAATTTTCACAACTTTTCCATCAGTTTTTGAATAGAAACAAAGTGTCTCCACCTATTGAAAAATAGCTCAACTATCCTGGAACGACCTATAGAAATTTACTTAGATAGCAGACGGAATGGAAATATAAGTTATACAATTAACAATACTCATAGAAGTAAGATTGGTAATATAACCTTTTGACAATACCTCTCCTGGGTTGAACCGTTAAACTCCCATTTGAAAACCGGAGTATCACATTTTGCCATCGGCTAAATACGAAGAAACAAAAAAAATTCAAATAAATTACGATAGCATGACAACGCTTAATATACAGGTACCTAAATAGTGAACCAACCGGCGAATGAGACTTGCTACAATTTATAAGGTAGGTATGTATTTTAATTTCATTTTAGAATTCATATTGATTAATATTTAGCTTTATATTTCCCAATCAGATTTGATAACGTTTCTATATGTGAATGTATGTATTGTCAAAGTTTATTTTATTATCTCTATCAGGTACTTTTGAAGGCGGTGCAATCCCATTTGGGCACCTAAGGTTCCAGTTAGCCTAGTGTGATGAAGAAAACTTGTTGGATTCGCAAAAAAAAAACTCCTGTATGAAACGATTTGCCATAAGTACCAATTATTAACCAACGTTAGAAATGTATGCATTCGATGAGTATTAATTCCCCCCATTCCACAGCTCACCCCAGAAGTAGAAATGAAAACAGAAATCAGAATTACTCACAAACTCTTCTATAAAGTAGCACTTCATCAGTCCAATAGAATTCACTGGCCGGACTTGCTTTCACGCAGAGATACCTTCAGGCAATGTACCTATCAACCGGCAGCTGATATAGTTACGAACAATCTTATAATAATTTTTGCGATTTAAAATTCAAATCCTTCCTGAAAAACATGCATCAAGATCGGGTTTGAATAAAAATGAATAATGTATCACATGTATGGTAAATGACGAAGTGATACAGCGTTGAATACGTTTATTTGCCCAAAAAAACCCTGGAGTTTTAGACAGGTAAAATCTTTCGATGGTGTTGCGAGTCCTCATCACAGTAGAAGGAACAAGGAGCGAACGAGCGATGAGAGAGGCAGTGAGAACGCGAGAAGGGGTGAATGAAGGCGGATTCTTGATAAAATGGTCAAAAGGAATTTACATAATGTCCCTTGTTGAAGACCAGTTTTTGTCGCCCTCAAATTATCCAATTATTTATGCCCTTTGAGAGATTCTCACTTTCGCTTTTTGGTTCCCAGAATCTTTGTTCGGATTCAGGGCCGTAGGGTAGAGTGGGGGAATACCGGCTCCCTAAGAAAAATTTCGGAGATTTTAAGGTTTCAAAGGGAGCTAGGAGGTTCGAATGGAAGAGAAGGCGTTTGAGGACAATACAAATATTTATTTAAAAGGAAAAAACGAATACAAGAAAATACATATTTAAAAAAATATATATGTGAGTGGCCGGCATTACCCCGCTGCTTGGGGTAACAGCAGCAGGGTGCCGCTATTACCCATAATTCTGTTCACTGGCAGAAATACCCCAGTAGTGAAACGCTCATGCAGTGTGGGTAAACTAGCTACGATATTCTATGCAGAGGTATATATGCCATTGAAATGTGTGCAGGGGAGCTGGAAAATCGACACCACACACGAAAAACAATAAAAATATTTTCAGATAGTCTAGCAGCACTGAAAGCGCTTGAATCCAACTGCTTTAAATCTGGACCAGTATGGAACTGCAGAGACACCTTAAAACGACTAACACAACGTAACAACATTACCCTAGTTTGGATACCAGGTCACACACGGGCCTAGAATGAAACGAAATAGCGGACGCCCTAGCAAAAAGGGGGGCCGAAACAACGTTCACTGGACCACAACCGTTAATTGGTTTAGCATATATCACTGCCAAGAATGTCATAACAACCAGGGCAGACAATAAAAGACTCGAGTATTGACGTAGTCTACCGGCCTAGCCCATTCCAAAGCATTTATCGCTTGTACAAAGAAAAAACAAGACTCTGACAAACTTATAGAACTCAATAGAGCACATCTTAGAGTTGTGGTAGGTTTGCACTGCGAACTCAAACATCACATGCATAAAATTGGACTTGCATAAGATGCAGAGTACCAGCTATGCATGGAAGATGATGAAACAGCTAAACACATTATGTGCAGCGGCCAGAACCAGATTATCAATATTTGGCGCTACGACACTAAGGCCAGAAATCCTGGTAAATTGTTCTCCCAATGTATTCCTCAATTTTGTTACGAGATTGGATATACTAGGAGAAATATAACCATGAGGTGAACCACAATAGGCCATTGGCCGCAGTGGAGTGTCAAATACGGGCCCACTCACGTTCAAACCTAATAACCTAACCCCATTCGTGCAGTTCTTGTGAGCCCATCCAGAACTAACAGCTCACACATCTTAGCCAGAATTCTTTGTTATTTCCGAATTCTCTACAAATAATGCAAATAATGTCCTCGATAACTTCTCCTCAGACTTTATTTCTTCCTCCTCACAATCATGATAGTTGACCTCAATTTTTTTCCCAGCTCTGGTCTCTATTGTATCGTTCCCTAATAATCTGATCTCGTCAAAAAACCTGCTTTTTCACTCTTTTTGATATCTGTTGTTCTAGATCCCGATTTCCTTTCTGCAACTTTTTCTGTTTTGCATTCTTTTCTTCTTCCAGAATTTAGTTAATCTAAACAGTAGAAATAGAAGTGGTGCCAAAACTGACCCCTGTGGCACACCATATTGAAAGATTTTTTTTGTTCACTTCTAGCTTCATAAATTTCAACATATTGAGTAGTATTTTCCAAGTTATTTTTAAGAAGATCATGAACTTTGTCGCGAAATCCAATATTCGCTAATTTCATTAATAGTTGTTTATGGTCAACCGTATCGAAAGCTTTGGCTAGGTCCAAAAAAATTATCTAAATTCCAAAAAAATATCCATATCTGAATTTTGATTATCGAGATGTTGATATATATTAGATCCTGGGTCGAAACGTTTTTTATAAATCAAATTCGTATTGAAATTAATGATGATGAATACTTGGAGATTTTTTCAATTCAACGATTTTTTCAATTGTTTCATTTCAATCAGCTTTGGGTCTTCTAGTAGGAGAAGGAGAGTTTGGAGTGATACAATCTCAAAAGCTTTAGATGAATAAATAAACTTTATTGTCTAAAATATGCAATTAAAAAAATACATTTTTTGTGAGAACAACACTCGTACGTATTTATACGTAAACTGAATAAAACATAAAAACACAATGTAAAATATTGAAATTGTACATTTGATTTTAATAAATATTAAATACACAACATATGTAAATTGGCTAGAATTTATAAGCAATGTATTGTCTACACTGTAGAAACATTTTCCCATCAGGAGATTTTTTACGGATTTTCTGAACAATAGTAGGCAAAAACTGGCTTGAATACAAAAAGCTGAGGAATGATGCAGTTAATTTATTTAAATTTGAGAAAAAGCAATATAATTACAATAAATTTGATCTGAGTTCAAAAAATCATCAATATACGAAAACTATCAAATCATTGACTGATACTAAAATGAAAGAATGTTCGAAATAGATAATCAAATAATAATGAGTTAAAACAAAAATGAAATTTCTGAAAATTTTAAATCATCATTTGAAACACGATTCAGGTGACAATTGCCCTCATATTATATAAACCAACCAAATGCCCATCTTATATGGGCATAAAACTCTTTAACCATTTACCGAAAGATGTTCGAAATGAAGACAATTTTCTTGCATTCAAAAGGAAACTGAGAGTGTTTCTCGTTGAAGGAAGTTTTTATAATATAAATGAATATGTATCCCTTGATACAACAAGAATGTGATTTTAAATTTTTTAATGATTTTAATATGTTTAATGTGTTTTGAATGTTCCTGGTAATGTTCTATATACCATATGTATTTTACGACTTGTCTGATGTCACTATTGTGATCTAAAAGAAGAATAAACTTATCTATCTATCTATCTATACGTTTCCATAGTTACAACAATCACTGTAAATTTAGAAACGTCAGTTTGGCGGTTCAACTCTTCAACTGACATTAATGACACATGATGAACTGTTCCTGCAATACGCTTTAGTCCATAATAATTTAATGTATTCGTGAAATTCTCCCTTCAAAATGCTGAATTTTCAAAAAATACTTTCACCTTGCCAGTCGCTCAAACTGTGTTGCTGTACAAAACACCACTCGAGCAAGCTCTCGTGGTGTTTCTAAGCAACACAGTTTTCGTGACAGCAAGGTGAAAGTATTTTTTGAAAATGCAGCATTTTGTCGGGATCAAGGTCGGGATATTACTACTGACAATAGCTCGGCAGAGTGAAAATACTGTGAATCTACTTATTCTGATATTAAACAACTAGAGTTCAAAGATCTAGCTCAAATTATCAAAAAATTAGAATACAAGTCAAGTTCTGAAATATTTGAAGTTAACAAAAGTATTTTTGGAGTTACAGGGCACGTTTTGTTGCATTTCATTAATACTTCACTTGAATATGGTAAATTTCCTAGCCAATTGAGAACCGGTGCGTAAGATAAATAAAACCCAAAGGGATAACGAATTTCACCCAACCAACAGCCTTTCAAGGATAGAGAAGTTACAAGAAATGACAGTATACAATCAACTTTTAGAGTACTAAGGAATTCATAATATGTAGAAATAGTACATGGTTACAAAACAAGACCTAACAACAATATATACCTGTCTAGATGTATATTATCAGTAATTAACTAATTAACACTATGAAAATATTATTGTACAAGGATTTAAATTAATGTAATAAATTATCAGAGGTAGTAAAAGATACCAATAATTTTCATGAATTCATCAAAACTAACCGCATATAAAATCGAATATTGTGTCGTGAATAACTAGACATTGTGTATGTATAAAATGATAGACTCTTGTTAAGTAAAATTCATAGTCCTGAACCATCATTGCGGTGTTAGATTAGTTATAGTTACATGGTTTTGTGATTTCGTTATATCATCAATATACAACAAGAAAAGAATTGGTTCCATAAGTGATCCCTGAGGTACTCCACACACAATTTTCCACTTTTCAGAAGTATCCCAATGATATTTTGCTTGATATCTGTCGGTGAGATTTGATCTAAACCAGTCTAAACCAGTCAAACAAATTCAGTTTTTGTTATCTACTTCTTTTACAACTTTTCAATATCATCTTGAGAGGTTTCCGCGAATGATAAAATGGCGATTTGGTGTCTATAATCAGAGGTACTGGAGTCTCTGCACATCTCTCCAGTTCGAATTTCTGTAGAACGTTGACTAAGAATGCCTTTGTCGCAATCATAGCAAATCTGTTGCCTAAAAAGATTGTGAATTTTCACTGAGTATGATAAGAGGAAAATTCAAACTCACCTATGCACTGCCTAGGGCCTAGTCCGAAGGGAAAAAACACACAGGATTGAGAGTAAGCTTTTTTGTTTTCGAATCTTTCGGGGATGAATTTTTCCGGTTCGGGATAGTACTTGGGATCGTTGTGAATTCCGTCTACCGGGATGAAGATAGGAGTGCCTTTTTCGATGACAAATCCTGTTGATTCCACGACGTAATCTTTTTTGCATCTGCGATTCAGGAATAGGGAAACAGGATACCTCCTGAGGGTCTCTGAAAAATCAAAATTATCCTCAGGATTTCACTTCGAGCTAAAATACTATGAAACTAACTAACTGTGCTGTTAGTTAGACTATGCAATCCGAAAATGTACTTGTTTTTCGAATTTAGAAAACGTCGATTTTGTGGGTGGCGACTTTGATCGCCTGGGAATATTTCAAATATGGAATCAGAAGGCCAATTCATTTAGAAAGTGTCGATTTTAGGGATATGTGCATTTTTTCATCGAAAAAATTGCCCTTTTCCAATCACCCTTTTCTCGAATTAAATTTTTGAGATGAGTATCAACATCAGCTCGTCGAGTTACGTCTGAGGAGTGATTGTGATTTTGCAAAAAATAGAAAATAAAAATATTCACAAAATTCGGTTACCTTCTACATAGAATTTTGCATTTTTCGACTTTGACCGCCTGGGAATATTTCAAAAATACAAAATCCCGCGAGTATTACTTCCTCTTATAGAAAATTTTCTTCTGAATCTGAAAATGGAATCGTTTTTTGAATCAGAAGACTTCTTCGTCTAGAAAATGATTTTGTGGATGGATTCGTGCATATTCCTACTTTTGATCGCCTTGGAATATTTCAAAAATGTGGATTCCCATAAATATACTTCCTCTTATAGAAAATTTTCTTCTGAATCCGAAAATGTATCAAGTAATAGAATGAGTTAAATTCAGACATTAATGATTCACTGTGTGTTTTGAAATTAAGATTCTTGCCTAGTTGAATTTGGCCGTATCGCTAGTTACAATTTGTTGACTTGATAGTTTGATTTTGAAGTCCGCACTGTGATGTTGGGCTGTCTCAAATTTCAGTATAGAAGTTTGGCCGGTATTGAATAATAACTTATTCGACCAAAACCATTCCATTAATGACTATAACAATTCATCTTCAAGGATGTTATTAGATTTATCAGAAATAATCAAAGACATATCAGCGGTATATGAAGTGAAATTTATCCTAGGAAATATTGTACTGATTTCATTAATGTATAAAGGAAATAATATAGGGCCTAGAATAGAGCCTTGTGGAACACCTACATTGACTTCTGCGATTGTTTTATTCTGGTTTTTATGCTTTATGATCCCATACTGCTTGCGATTTCTCAAAAATGATGATAACTAATCTTGAGATGTTTTCAAATATCACGGATTTTGCTTGTCGACCTACTGGTTACTACCAGAATAAAGCAGAAAATGCATCATCTTCAATCGCAGAAGTCAATGTAGGTGTCCCACAAGGCTCTGTTCTAGGCCCTGTATTATTTCTTTTATACATTAAAGAAATCGGTACAATATTTTCTAGGAAATACTAACCTAGAATAACCAGATCCAAGTACTTCATGTTCTCTAAGTTTTCGAAAGTGGCCCCTACTTCTGGATTCACGCTTTCGTTAATTTCTTTCCTCAGCTTATCCTGACTGTCCGTATTGAGACACAATTCGTACAAGGCGTAGGAGGCAATGGTACTTGTCGTTTCGAACCCTCCTAAAAAGAATGCCACCGCCTGGGTGATCATGGTTCTGGTGTCTGGAAAATGAGAAACATTTCTATCAATAAAAAAATATACGTTTCGGAAGACTGCTGAACTTGAGAACAACTAGTATTTTTTCCCGTTACCACACAAGTATTTTCACTCCTAGATGCGCGTTTTGATTACCAAGTTAAGAAAAAATGAATAATTAATATCCACAGAACATTTATATTAGAAAAAACTTGATAGATAATAAATTAATCATAGCGAATACTTTTGCCAGCCATTATGCAACCTTCCTTCCAAACCGATTTATAACAACATTTCCTTGATAAAACTTCATCAGGTACCACTGACTTGTCTTCAACCGTGATAGCTTCTATTTTCACCCAGTTACCCCTTCTGAAGTCTTCAATGTTATTGCTGATCTCAAAACTAAAAATTCCACTGGAATGGATTGCTTCACCACGAATATGATCAAATATATGCATCCGAATATATCGTTGAACTTTTGGCAATTATCATTAACAAATTTGTTGAAAAGGAATCGTTTCCAGACTTGTTGAAAATAGAAAATGTTATTCCGTAACTCAAGAAAGGTGATCCCTCTTGATACTGAAAATTATCGACCTGTGACCATTCCCAGTGTTTTGAGTAAGCAGGGCCGGCCGAACGCATCATGCAGCTAATGCACAGCATGAGGGCGCACCTGCCAAGAGGCGCCAAAATGAGTTGAAATATTTGAATAATATATACTCATTTCAAAACTCCCTTGGAAGATTTCGCTAATTCATAACCGATGTTTTCCTGCATCTAATAAGTAGTCTCCTAGCGCCCTGAACCATAATTCATTGTTTTTCAGTATTAAATATTTTATAGGACCTTTTTGGTAATATTGGTATCGTTTAATTTGATATTGAATAGTTAGAGACAGAGAGTGCGATGAACAATTGGCAGTTGTGTGGATATAAGGCAATGTTTGTTGAGTATTCAATTTTCTCGTTGGGAGGGCTGACCTAATCATTTTAGAATTTAATATCGCAATCGAAAATTGAAAACGAAGGGTTTCTAGAGACTTAGCAGAAAAACAAACAGGAAGTCTGGTAAAATTTCTGAAAATATTCACTGACAATGGCGAATCGTCCAATTCTCAAACAGAAACTGGGACTGCAGCATGAGTCCATTTCATCCTCTTCATATGTTTCCACAATAGATGGAGAAAAAAATAGCCTGGCTTATTCACCACATGAATATAAAAATGAGGGGCGAAAGGGGGTTGATTTCAGAGTTTATCACTAGGAAGAGGTATCCCAAAAATTCAACCGAAAGCCGGTTGTCCCATTCAGTAATGATGAGAGTAAAGATCCATTACAAACTTTGGAAATTTATCGTGACCCGTCTATATTGGTTATGTTGCAAACTATTTCCAACAACAGAAAATTAAATCAAACTGATTTCCAACGAAATTTTTTCTGATTGGCAGAATTTGTCAAACTCTTTCAAACTCCATGATATTTCTTTCGTACATATACAGGGTGTTTCTTAAGTACGTGTAGAAACTTCAGGAGCATGTTGCTGACGTCGAAATAAGAAAAAAAGTTCCCAAATACACATGTCCGCCTGTTATTCGTTTCGAAGATACAGAGTGTCAAAGTTTAATTCTTATATTTGTTTGTTGTAAATAAATTCTAAAATATTTGTGATATTCGAGTAAAGTTTGGTGTCTGGGATGATTTTTCAATGACAAAATCAAATTTTATGTTAATTGCGAAAAAACTGATTTCTAATTGAATTTCTTTAAAATTTAAAAATCTTGTCATTAAAAATTACATGCATCGATTATTTCAAATCTCAATAATTCGAAAACAGTTACTATCAGTGACCTCTACAAAGAATATTTTTTTTTACGCAAACTACATGATGAATATTCCCAGATACCAAACTACCCAAATATCAAAATTATTTTGAAATTATTCACAAAAAAATAAGAATTCAACTTTGACACTCTGTATCTCAGAAACGAATAACTTGCGGACATATGTTTATAGGGACTTTTCTTCTTATTTTGACGTACTTGAGAAATACCCTGTATACTGGAAATCTGATATTGAATGAATTATACAAGTTATAAAATTCTTGATACAGAAAAATTTGGCATTCAGAGGATCTTCTGATAAACTCTTCTGTGATATAAACTTGTTTCTTATAATCTATATGAGACCAATGATAGTCTTTTTCTATTTTGAAAATATTGTTTTATTCAATAAAAAAAAATTATGTTCATAAAAGTCATCAAGTTAAGCTGCTTCATTTTCAGATAATGTATGGAACTGTAAAAGTGCATCATCTCATGTACTTTCTGTTCATTAACGTGATGATTATTATGTTCATCATATTACGATACAATGTGTATAAAGGAGCAAATAAAATTTTGCATGAGGGCGCTCAGTACTCTAGAGCCGGCCCTGTGAGTAAGGTACTAGAAAGGTGTATTTACAATAAATTATTGCCCTTTTTGGTTAAAACATTATTATCAGCGAGTATCAAAATGGATGTTGCCCAGGGAGATCGACAGAAAGTGCTACTGCTTATTTAAAAACTATTCATAGTGTCGATTGAGGAAAATTTTTAGCAGCAGTTTTCTTCGACCTATCTAAAGCGATAGATTCCATAGACTTTGATTTACTCACTAATAAATTGTACACAATGAGTACTCTCCTATATGAAATATAGGAGATTATATGTAAGATGGGACAATACTGATTCTGTCATGTGTGCGGTGAACATAGGAGTTCCACAGTGCTCAGTTCTAGGGCCATTACTATTTTTACTTTATATAAATGTTCACCCATAATATTTAGGTAAGCTCGATATCACTATTTGCCGATGATAATTCAATTTCAAATTGGTGTCGCAGGAACATGCTTATAGTAAATCTAGAGCAGACAGATTTCATTCGATGTTTTGGCAGGAAATATACATACGAACCTCTGAATATTGAAATTACTAACACGACAATATTTCCATCAGAGACAACCAAATTTTCAGGATTACACATAGATTCTGGACTAAGTTGGAAGATTCATATAGACTTTGCATGCAAAAGTTTAAGCTGTATTTTCTACGCATTGCTATAACTAAAAAAGGTTTTGGACGAAAACTGTTTGAAAGATGTATATTATGCAATGGCCAATTTAGTTATTTCTTATAATGTTCTCATTTGGGGTGATGGAACAGATGTATAAAGAGCTTTTGTAACTAAGAAACGTATTATTCGCGTATTATTCATACACAAATTCCTGTAGACCAATTTTGAAAGAAAAAAATATTTTTTCGGCAACCATCCGGGCACTTTTTCTTTGGGAAAGTAGCACTTCCCGGCCTAGTCCGGGAAGTACGTACTTCCCGGACTAGGCCGGGAAGTGCTCGAATTTTAATACAAATTATAATATAATTAAGAATTACAATATTTATGTTGGGGCCTATCTTATGTTCGAATTTCAATATATAATACAAATAAGAACTGAAATGTTCAAAATATTCAAATTTGGAATCGTTTCATCCGGTTAACAGATGGGTGAAAGTCGACCTCTCTTCGTCTCTTAGACTAAATGCGTCTCATTGATTTGTTATTCTACATGGTTGCCGAAAAAATAGTGTACGCAACACGTCCGAAAACAGTTTTTTTGGACTCGCAGACTTCCAGGAGTCGCTAACGCTCGTCCTAGAATTTGGTCTACTCGTCTAAAAAAACAGTATTTTTTTGTAAAATTTGTTTTTACGAAACTCCCAGGTTTTCGGAGAAAACCCCTCAAAAGCAGAGCTTGTGCGAGCAAGGGTGATCCGGGACCTACAGTTTAAATAAAAGTGGAATCCGAACCACTTCAGCTCAGTGACACACGACCGGGGATCGAACCCGGAACGTCTGGGTGGAAGCCAAATGCTCTAACACCTCGACCACTCCGGACTTGTTACGTAAATTACTATTCCCGTACCGTTTAGGTCCGAAAACGGTCCGGGAAAGTTCGTTGCTTAGCAACGGACTAAAATACTAGATTAGCGTATTTTGAGGCCTGAAGTTGCTCCGAGAAAGTGGGCATTCTTGAACGATTTCAGAAAATTCATATTTATTTTAGTTGCTGTTGACTATTATATGTAATATGAGAAGCCGTTGCAAATGTATTCACTTTTACCTTTCAATAGTACTTCCCGATATTTGTATTTCAGGTTAAAACAAAAAAAAATTGTTCGAGTACCTTGTATAATGATAAAGTGAAGCAACAATAACTGCACTTGTCAAATTTGACATATTATTATGTCAGATTTTTCCTTAGTTTGTAGTGCGCTACCCCTTTTGTTTGAAATGTTTTGCGTTACCTATTTAGCGTTACGTACTTCTCGATGCGTTGACTAATGTTATCTAAGAAGAACTATTTCGTGAGTGCATCAAGTGAGCCGGGCGCGACGAACACGGGGAGATAGACTGCTGTCAGAGCTGTCACATAGATTTTGAAACCAATAATTCTTGGGATTATTGTGGATAATCCCTGTATAGGATATCAATATCAAATCTACACTGGATACTATTGATGCACGTGTATTGGTATCAACTGAAAATCATTGCTTCGTTGTCGCTGTTTGCTGCTTGTTGCCAGGGACGCGCCGTCCATATGGGCAAGGTCGTGCGGCGCACGACGGCGCCAAGGTCTTAAAGGCGCCTACGGACGTTGAATTTTCAACACAATTAAAGCCGGCAACGGACATTTATGTAATATATATTTTATCTCACATATTACAAAAATATCGCTCATCATTAAAAAGAACAATTCGCCGCACACGATGCTATAATATTATTACCATAGCAAAGGGATTTTCTCGTGTCTGGAGAAACAAAGCTATAATATATATTACAGTATCGCTCATCGTCCGTTACATTATCCGCCAATACAGACCGCCGATCTACGACCAGTACCAGTGGTGAAATTTTTCTACTCCTATTCCTGTGGCCTGTGGGGGCGCGAACATCCGCGTAGCTTTCGACACGCAGGTTTGAACTTGCAAAATTATGCGTGTTCGTAATCGATGTAGCAGGTTGATTTTTCATTCTTGTCTTGATAAGCGCATAGCGCCTAAGACATACAGACATTTGCTATTACGTATCTACCGAAATTGTGAAAAATAATTACAAAAAAGGTAAGTAAACGATAATTAACAGGGATGCAAACATGGCAAATAATTGTTTTCCTTTTTAATGACTTTTGTTTATGAAAAAAATAAGACGCGGTGTTTAATAATTTTTATTTATTTTATTTAGATGGCCAGAGAAGAAAAAAAGAAATTGTCTGGTTACCAGAACTTGCTTAACAAGCGAAAACGGGAGGAAGACTTGGAGAAAACCAATTTCAAAATTAGTCACTTTTTTCGAAAGACTTCACAAGACACTACTTCTGATAAAAGTAATTTTCTACAATCAACACAGTCAAACTTGCCATCAGAATTAAAAAAGCAAGCTTATGAGGCTGAAGATTCTGAAGAATTAGATCTTGATACGTTGCAGTCAGTGTCGGTAATATCATGTTCGAGTAAGCAAGACGAATTATCCGAAGAAGCGCCCCTTTCTTACGATCCAGGTTTTTGGCCAAGTGTATTGTCTTCAATTCAGGTGCAAGAACTTGTCGAAAAAGGGACAATGCAATATCAAAATAAAACTATGTATCAGTATCCAAAAGACAAAAGTGGACGTAAGTTTTCCGATATATATTTTAGTCGAATTTTGTTAAATGGTGAAAAGGTTCAGCGTCATTGGTTGCTATATTCTAATGAAAAAAATGCAGTTTTCTGCTTTTGCTGTAAAATATTCAATGACCCCAACAATCCATTGACTTTTAAAAACACTAAATTAAGTAACCAAGACGGTTTCAATGATTGGCATCATTTGAGCGAACATTTGAAAATCCACGAAAAAAGTAAATCTCATTTTCAAAATTTACGTGTCTGGTCAGATTTACTAGAAAGATTAAAAACGAATCAAACCGTTGATTCGGGCATGCAAAATTTATTAAAAAATGAAACCAAACATTGGCGCATCGTCATTGAAAGAATAATTTATACTATTCAATTTCTGGCTGAACAAAACTTGGCTTTTCGTGGTCCTAGTAACAAATTATTCGAAAGAAATAATGGAATTTTTTTAAAATGTATAGAAATGATAGCAAAATTTGATCCAGTCATGTCTGCACATATTAATAGATCTCAAAAAAAAAATATTCCGCTTTATCTTGGAGATAAAATTCAAAACGAAACCATTAAATTAATAGGTGACAATATAAGAAATAATATTCTACATGAAATTAAAGAAGCGAAGTATTTTTCTAAATTACTTGATTGTACTCCGGATGTGAGCCGCCAGGAGCAGATTTCTGTTTGCTTAAGATACGTTAATTTAAAAAACAATAGATTTAGTGTCGAAGAACGTTTTTTAACATTTCATCCTGTGAGTGATACAACAGGTGAAGGTTTAACCAACTTTTTACTAAAAACGTTGGAGAATTATGGTTTAGACATTTATAATATGCGTGGCCAAGGTTATGATAATGGTTCAAATATGAAGGGTAAACATCAAGGTGTACAAAAAAGAATTTTAGACATTAATCCACGAGCAATGTTTGTACCTTGTTGTAACCACAGTTTGAACCTTGTCATAAACGATGCTGTGAAATCCAACATTTCCAGTATACATTTTTTTTCAACTGTTCAAGAATTATATAATTTTTTTTCTGCCTCAACCAATCGGTGGTCTGTTTTGAAAAGTAACATTTCATGTCTGACGCTAAAGCCTTTGTCGGACACTAGATGGTCAAGCCGAATTGATGCAATAACCCCTCTAAGATTTCAGTTAGGCGAAATTTACGATGGTCTTTTTGAAATTGTATCCGGAAATCATTTTGACAATAGTACAAAACATCTAGCTACCTCCTTAGGTAAAAAATTTAAAAATTATGAGTTTGTGTGTATGGTAGTCTTGTGGTACAAGATTCTAAATAAAGTGGATGTTGTTACTAAAATTCTGCAATCAAAAACATTTAATATTTCCCAGGCTTGCGAAAGTTTGAATAAACTCAATGAATTTGTGAAACAATATCGATCTGACAAGGGCTTTATTGACTTATTAGTAGATGCCAAAGAACTAGCGTCTTGCTTGGAAGTTGATGCAAAATTCAAATCCGCAGAAATGTTAAGGCCACGAAGGATTAAAAAAAAATTTTCTTATGAAGGTGACGACCAGCCGATTGAAAATCAAGAAATGAAATTTAAAGTAAATTGCTTTTTTGGAGTGCTAGACATTACTCTTTCATCCGTACATGAAAGATTTAAATTATTATCGTGTCATTCTGATGTTTTCAATTTTTTGTGGAATGTTGAGGATTTCGGCAAATATTCTGACCAAGATCAATTTAATTTTTGTAAAAAACTGGAAGAAACCTTAACTGACAAAGATTGGAACGAGAAAGATATAGACGGAACAGAACTTTTACAAGAATTACAATTTCTGCAAAATGGCGACAAAAAGGCGACGTCTGTAGTAGAAACACTTAATTACATTGCAATAAATCACCTAACTCACTCATTTCCAAACATTATGATTGCATTGCGCATATTATTAACCATTCCAGTTTCTGTAGCTACAGCAGAGGTTATTCTCTAAATTAAAGTTGATTAAAAATTATTTGCGATCTAGAATGGGCCAAGAGCGGTTAGAAAATCTTGCTATTATTTCTATAGAATCTGACTTTTTAAAGAAACTTGAAATGGAAGATCTTGTAAATGAATTTGCAAAAAGTAAAGCTAGAAAAGTCCAATTTTTGTAAATCCTCTCCATCATGTATCATGATCATATATTAGATATCTGTCTTAAAACAATCGTTATTTTATTTCTAAATTTTTTCAATAGTTTGTAACTTTAATACTGTTTTTGTTTTGTTACTGCGTTGTTTCATTTTCTATATTCTAATATTTTTTGTGTACTCTTCGTTTGTCACAAATAAATATAGACATTAGTACTAAAAAGTATAGAGTTTTCTTCAAAAATTTCGACAGTAAACTATGAGGGAAGGGTGGCAATTTTAGCTCAATATTATAATATTGGTGAAAGGCGCCTATCATTATTCCGCACGACGGCGCCGAAAATACTTGGCGCGTCCCTGCTTGTTGCTGTCATTCAGGTGATCTCTTTCCTATCTATTCCCCGATACATCTAACTTTCGTTGCCCTGATAAGACTATGAACAGTTTCGTGCGTACCGACTCCCGAATTTGAACTTTAGGTAATAGTTTCGCCGCGTACTTAGATGATTTGAGTTATTTTAAGTTAGAACCTGTGTTAATTTCCAATAAATTATGTCTTTATTGAATAAAGAATTCCTCGGGATCTGCTTATTTCCGTTTGTCTGGTAACCTTTTTCCCTGATTACTCGTATTTATTTGAAGAGTCTCATTGGCTCATTACAAGTTTTTGTCAGTAAGAATCTACAAACACCAACATTTTTACATTCATCAAATCATAAAAATGTTAAAATGAGAAGCTTTGGCGACGAGCTCAATTTGCATGTCAATATTGTTCATTCATTATAAATATACGAACAAATAATTTAATTTTCTATTATTAATTTTTATTCTTATTTTATTATCTGTTGTATAGTTTTTTTCTATCAAGTTTAACTAAAAATTATTCAATAAGTTATAATTTATTTATTTTCGTTGTTTTCTGATATGAAGCTCGTAGGAAAAATGTTGTTCCGAACACGTGCGCATACGAACTCCGCTTCGCGTGGTTTGTCTAACTGTATTTTCTGGCGAAAAATTAACACTATGCGCACTTGTTAGGAAAATAACTATGGAATGCTATGGTAACAACTAATGTAACTACTAACCAAAAGTGGTTCCGCTGTTATTGTTGCTAAAATCCTCCTTCAACTTCAGAAGAAGATCCACGAAGTCATTTCTCTTTGCTTTGGTCCTCTTCCGCTCTTCTATCGTGTTGAGGAAGACGTTCCGCAAGTAAGTGCTATCCATGAACTCCAAGTTGAGCCACGTGGCTATTTCTGGAGCCAAAAAGTACGAAAACAGACGAACGGCGCTTACCGGCGTGATCTGGAACATTTTTTTGACGTTCCTGCGGAAATCGGCCCCTTTTTCCTGGAAAGCGTTGGTCTCGAAGCCGAACATGAAGGCCCCTATTATGTCGGTCATGTATCTGCTCGCGATGTCTTTCACTGCCACAGCTTCTCCATCTGTTGAATGAGAAAATCGTTAGCATTTCTCCGAGTTCATGAATAATAATAATAAGTTTATTTGAATGAATCGTACAAATGAGGAATGATATAAATAATAAATTTTCGACCTATTGTTTTGTGAACTTGATTTTTTAAAGGAGACGTATTTTTGTTTCATGTATTATAAATATATGAGTTGAAATTATTACATCCTTTCATTTTATATACAGTACGATGCAAATGAATGGAATAAATTCATTATTTCTGAATAAAAACATATTTTGAAAAATTCCTCGAACACGTCGATTTTCTTTTCCGATTGGCCAATTTTGGAACCCCATTCGAGTAAAAATGACTTTAGTGATATTTTTAAATGGGACATAATCCCATCAAATCTGGTATCACTGGATTTGTAATGACGATTCCTAACCATATTTGGAAAAATACACTTGGTGTCCAATTTAAAAATATCCCTAAAGTCATTTTTACTCGAATGCGAATAATCCTATATATTTAGGGTGGGGGCCAATCGGAAAAGAAATCGACGTGTTCGAGGAATTTTCCAAAATATGTTTTTATTTAAAAATAATGAATTTATTCCATACATTAATTTTTTTCATAGATTATTTTCAAAAACCATTTCTGAAGAATTTCTAAATTTTTCAGAAAGTTTTCATTAACCCCATACTTCCATACTTCAATTGTGATTAAACAAGTGAATAATATAATATTTCTAGAAAATGGATATTCAAAACTTTTTTAATAACTTGAATTTCGACAAGAGATATCTCAATTTTTTTATTACATACTGAATTTGTGAATCCCATCTGAAATGTCTGTCAATCATGTTATCCAAATATTTTATGATGATTTTGTCATCAGTATTGAGAGGTCCTGAATTTGATAATGTATTTCTGTATGAAGTGAATGGAAGGTATTTAGTTTTCTTAAAATTCATTGTAAATATATTATCATCAAACCAACTCTTAATTATTTTGATGTCTCTTTCAACTATTTTTTTAAGTTTATTCCAAGTTGAAGCTTCATATAATAAAACAATGAATATTTCAAGCTCTCAATAAAAATACTATCAGACTCATACAATTCAAACAGAAGTGGCATAAAAACGATAGCCATATTATTTATAAATCAAAATATGTTACAAAAACTTCTTAAAAGAGAAAAATTTAATGATATTATCGTTATAGATGAACCGGAGGCTGCTTACGATCTCTTTATAGATAAGATCAACAAATATAATGACTTATGTACTGAAACTCTTTCGAAGAAACAAATTTTTTGTTCCAAACTGAAACCTTGGATGACCATAGGACTCTTAAGTTCAATAAGGTATAAGGATATGCTAAAAGAATAATTAAACAAATATCACTCAATTGAACTCTTCTTAGAATATAAAAACTACAGAAATTACCTCAACAGACTCATTAAAAATCATAAAAATAACTATTACACAAGCAAGATCCAAGACGCCCAAAATAATTTAAGAAAAATCTGTCAAAATATGAATGAAATGACTAACGTCCTCGCCAAAGGCACAAATAAATATGACATAAAGAACGAAAATGGAGAAAATATTCCTAATAATAAAGAGAAAGCAGATCATTTCAATCATTTATAACATCTTCCGACAACTTGACCCTCTCCCAGAAAAATAATTGCCAAACATAAAAGATTCACTATTCCTAACTCTACCAAAAACAATTAAAACAATGTATTTAAGAGAAAAAAAGATTTTTTTAAAATCATATTTCAGGACATTTTTCAGGACAGCATATGGAAATGATTTTTTTTCTAAAATATTATAATTGTTTAAAACTAATTTATAAACAAATGACGTCAATTTTTTTCAACCAGTATTGATTACTGCCATTGTTAGATGTAGAAAGAGCAATAATAGAATATTCGTCAAAAAAAATTATTTAACAACATTTTTTGGATATTTGATTTTTCTTTAGTCATAAAAAATTATAATGAACAAATTAATAAACTTTTATTATGTGCTCTTTTTGAGTAGGTACATTAGAAGGGCTCCAGAAAGCCATCGATTCATAAGTCTATCATTTAAACTTTTACGTCGTTATTTATGAAAACGGAGGCTGGAAAAAAATTGTTAATTAACAATAGTATAACTTTTTTAATAATAGACTTACACTTTTTTCCGATGGGAATTTATTTTTTGAGTGATAATGCAATTCATGATTATAACACAAGAAATGCAGAAAATATATACCCTCCTTTTTCAAGATTAACAGTTGGTCAAAACTATCATATCTATCAAGGAATAAAATTTTATAACAAATTCAATAATATACTAAGTCAAAAAAATACTACAGGCAGACACCAGTCACTAAATAACCTATTATTGAATTATTTAGTAAAAAACGCCTTTTATTCTACAGAAGAATTTCTACTCGGACGTTAGTTGGTTAATGTGATTGTACCAATGTAACAATTACAATGTATAATGCCATGGTATGACTCGATTTTACTGTATATACTTCTCTAAGATCTTAATGTTTAATGTTTTAATGTGTCTATTGTAACATGTACTATTTTATATCTTAAAGAAAAATACACTTCTATTAGGACCTTGTATGGTCAAATCTGATGACTAGCCTGATAGGGTATACTGTGCAGTCTTTTGTTTTGTATCTGTATATGCCTCATAGGTGAATAAAGTGCTATTTATTTATTTATTTATACCATAATTTATTAAAAATTTAAAATTGATATTTGATGCTATAGAAAAATAATTTTCTTTTTCTGTGATATACTGTCTTTTGCAGCGGTGCGCCCATGCTGTAACGGCCTTGCGTAGCACTATTTTCAGCGTTAAATTAAAATCGAAAATAATGGAGACAGAGTTCCAGAAGTCTGGATATTTCTATTGGAAATATCCTCCTCTTTACAGAACATTTTTCAAAATTTCTTAATTGTCAATAGTTTTTGAGTTATTAACAAAAAACGAATTATCTTTTTTTTCATCTTATTTTATAATAACAATCAAAATTTTTTACGTGCGGTAAATTCTTGAAAACCACTTTTCTAGTGGTCATACCGAATCCAATCGCTCATATTTTTAGGACGTTTTTCAACTTGTTGTAATTATTTCAACAATTCTACCCAAGCTAATGACTATAACTGAATCATCGATTAAGTATCTCAGCCTGGCAACACATAACTCTATTTTTATTTTGTCCAATTCAAGTTACTGTAAAATAAGTGTATTTAACCTAAATAAATTATTTACCTTCTTACTTACCTAGTTTACTAAGGTAATCCTGCATATCTTCGGAATAAAATTTCATGTAGGGAAATAACTGTTTGAGTTTTCCGGATGTGAAAATCACCGACAACTTGCTCCTGATGATCTTCCAGTCCGGGTTCTTCATCGTGAATAGGCTTCTTCCTGCTAGCGGGTCGGGGGTCTTCTCCCAATCGAAAGATCTCTCGTCGAAGGAGCTGAAATCTCTGATGGTGACGGATTTGATCAAATCCGGGTCTCGAAGCACCAAAACGGCCTTGCCAAAGATGTACATGCCAAAATACGGGGAGGTGAACTTTGAGTAGAGGTAACCTAGAAGAAATGCAAACTTATTAAACTACAAAAATATGGACTCCGAGGAATCACTCTCAATTGGTTCAATTCCTATTTAACTGAACGAAATCAGATAGTAACAAATTCATCACAATCAGAATTGAAAATTATTAATTGTGGAGTTCCTCAAGGTTCCATACTTGAACCTATTTTATTTTTATTGTATATTAATGACCCATTGAGTATCCAAACTTCAGGTTCATTTACTGTTTTTGCTGATGACAGCACTATATTTTAACACCACAAGGACAAAAAAGATTTTGATGAAATTATACGATTCGACCTGAAAACAGTAAAAGATTGGTGTGATTCTAATTTACTGTCATTGAACATAAAGAAAACTAACATGATTTCCTTCAGATGTTATCTTGAAGCTATACTATTATTACTCTGTTTTGAGCTGTTTTTTGTCGTTTAACTTTTTTAAAATTATTTGGGCTGCTTTAAAAACTTTTCATTTTAGCGTTGAAACAATGACGTCATAGACAGAATGTTTTAAAACGAAATGCACCATTTTGAAGCCATAGTCAAATCTATGACGTAAAATTGAAAAAGTTTTTAAAACATTATTGAATACGGTTCAACGATAAAAAACAGCTCTGATCTATGCTGTCTACAATTTGCTCATATTCAGCCTTTTCTAAGACCTTTTCTATAAAGGATAGAATATTGATTGGTCTCAGGTCATTAGCTTTGGTATACATATGGTGAAAGGTAGAAAGTATTTTTTATCGATGTTGATGGTTAATAATCTGTACTCAAAAAATGTTTTTTTTAAGAGAAATAGGCTTCAACATAATTTTTCAGAAGGTTCCATTCTCTTTATAAAAACTCCAAATACCTAGATGTTCTGCTATTTGTCGCTTCCCTCTGATGACGTCCCACAAGTTTCCTAAGAGGAACACCGGTTCATCGTAGGGAACTCCGCGAGATTTCCAATAGCTGAATTTCTTGGCAAAGTAGAGGTGGACCAGAATGACGTTGAAGATGAACAGGAGCAAAGTTATCACTTGGAGGTTGTATCCGTCGAAACCCTAGAAAAAAACAATTGAAAACAATTTCACGTAAATAACTGACAAAACGTTAATTTGTATTTATTAATTACATTAAAATTCAAACTTGTATATGGGTCAAAATTTTGTAACTATGTTATGTTTCATGAAAACTCTGAAAAATTTTAATTACCGTGGCGGCTGAATTTTATATTAGTTCTAGTTGTTTATTATGGAATCACATACGGATCATTCTAAATTTTCGATTCTTTGAGTTTTGGACGTGGTTTTGAAATAAAAAATAAAAAAAAACAAACTGTTGGAATGGGTGAAACTGCCAACTGAATTCACCAATTTCAAAGAAACTACCGCTTTCAATAGTATCAGCAGTATTAGCAGAATCAATGGTTTCAAGTTATGCTGACAGAGTTAAAATAACTACTACCAATGTATTTGAACTAAAGCCAATACGCAAAAAAATAGAGCAATATGGTAATTACAGTTGCAACATGATCTATTAAACTGTCTTCTTGAACTTTAAACAATACCCAATGTTTACTAAAAAAAGACCTAGGTCATAGTAACATCATTCCTCTGTTTGACAAGGAGCTAGAGGAATGACAATACTCAATGTTTCCGTGAAATAAATCACTACTCCCTAATTCCATAATTTCACATTTTGTATAAGGAAATATATACACGAGAATGATATGAAACTCTCTATGTTTGAACGGAAGCTGTACAAATAAAGTTCTTGAAATAACTATCGGAGGAATGATATTTGTGAGTGTAACTCACCACGATTTCCTTCTAAATCCACCAGTAAAAATCAACCACCACAATTGCTTTTATCAACAACTCTATTTTTCAACTCGTGAAACTCCAACTTGAATTTTGTTACAGCCACAAATGAAAAGACGTCATCTAATGTACAATTAGTGAATTTTGAAATTGTGGCACTTGATTTACTAAAAATTTAAAAAAGAAAGAGTGAAATAATATCTTAAGTTTGTTTGCTACATTCAAGTGAAGCCGAGTGGTTAAAGCGACATTGTTTCAATCACTTTTGGCTGCCAGTCAAAGGTTCAAACCCGAGCGACCGCAGAACTTTTTCTGATGGCCCGAGAAAGTGCTAGGAATCGCACGTAAAAAGGTAAGACCCCGTTAATCCTTGGCTCGCACAAGTTTCGACTTCTGAGTGCTGCCGTTCGTAAGGGGACGACAGCTGGTTAACGGAAAAAACAATTTTAACAAAAAAAAATGTGTCTGGACCGTAAATGCTAAATTATACTATAGTTTTAGTACAGAAACAGTCCAGAGGAATGATTTTTGAACACTTTGCCTGAAAAAATAAAATATTTATACTTAGTCGAAATCTGTCGAAAGTTTCTGAATATCGGAAATGTATGTCTGAGTAGTATTACCGCAATTACTCTTGTCTAAAAGTTGACGATTTTTTTTTGAAGACGCCGAATATATTAAATATCATAATTTCCGAATTTTGACCCAAACGATTGATGAAGGGGAAATATATAAATACTCCTAAAAGGAGAAACTTTTTTTGGATATGTAGTATAACTAAATAATATCTTTTTAAAATCACTCACGTGTTCCATACCGAAGAGATTTAACATATTAACCGAAGTTCATCAGAAATTTAACGAAAAAGGCACTTTGCTGATGACTTACTCGAAATAAAATGAGAACAGCATCTTTCTTGTTTTTATCAATTTTTACAACCTTGGGATAGTTTTCAAAATTGAGGAGAAGGAAAACACTGATTCTATATTGTATTAAGTTACAGGGTGGCTCGGCTAAAAACTGACGACGCTACAGAGCTGTGATATTTATTTTAATTTTTGAAAATACTTCATTTACAATAAGTACTCAAATTCCTGAAATGCCAATAATTCTGATAGCATTTTGTTGAGAATATACTCACATCTGATTTTTTCAGAATCCTTTTATAAAAGTATAGAAAATTTAGAGGTAATGGTTGTCAAAAATTTTTGTTGTGGCATTCTAGCTGTTAAACAGTCCCAAAAGTCCGCAGGACCCCCTCTTAAAAAAGAACGACCTGTTAAAGTTCTTTGTGGGGTTTTAGACAAAAATATATTATTTGTTTTTCATTTCTCATTTGTGATTCACTTAGATCATCATTTAAACAAGAGAATCATTTCCAAATCGGCAAACACAGTGCCGGTTTCGAAACAAAATACCTAAATATATACTAAAATCTGACAACTTTAATATGTATCAAATATTCTAATAGTCCAATTCCCAAACTCCTGTTTAAAATACATTTTCGTTTTTTTTTGGATTGGTTATAATTCAGACTACCAATAATAGACGCTCTAACCACTGTGCCACGCCCCGACTCTAATTGCGTATTACATTTGAAGTTATTATTTATCATTTTGTACAGGAATTTGCTTTGTTGAATTTTTAATATTTCTGCTATTTAAAAAATACCAGTTTCTTTGAAAACTACAAATAATGATGTTCTGTAAATGAAGTTAAATAACATAACCTTATTTGAGTTCGTTGTGTTTTATTCATTAATGTTATCCCACAAGTCCCCAAACAAGAATTAGTATAAGTAACTGAAGTAAAGAAATAAGCATTATTTATATAAAGTTTCAATGTCGAATTGTATATATAGGTAATCCCCACATCGATATAGTGAATCAATCATTGCCACGACTTTTTTCTATAAGTTGTACATGTTCGTTCTCACCCAATAACAAAAAACAACCCGAAAAATAATAGTTATAGCTCAAATTTTGTCCGCGAAAGTCTCAACCAATTTATCATTATGTATTGAGTTAATAGCCATGGAACGATTTTGTTGGGTCACCCTGTGTGAATCTATTGTTTACGTCTAGATGACTCGAAATATCGCAATGAAAAAAGGAAAATACTTAGGTCAAACATTTTTTTGTACAGAATTAACAACCCAATTACCGGCTTTTTAATTTTATTCATGTATAACCGGATTACGTTTTTACTTAGCTGGATTATTGATATATTCAATAATATCGATTTGAGCGTTTGGACTAATTTTCATTAAAAAAATTGTGAATGTAGTCCAGGTCCCCCACATTATTCTATGGGTCCCGTTGCTAGAAGTCAAGATCCCTTATTACTTACTACCAAAAATAAATGAATTTGTTGCCCTTTTTTGTATATTGTTTAGGCTGTATTAATTTTTAACCTCTTCAAAATTATTTTTCATACCCACTTATTAAAACTAGTTTTAAATCAGTGTTTAGATTGCCAACGAAAACTTATAATAATAATGGCAATTAAATGATTTTTGTTTGCTTAATTGTAATAATCAGATAGCATTACCTGATGATTTTTCTAGACATTTCATTGATTCCTATTGCATTTGACTTAATATCATTGATCAGAAACTTTTTCCCTAGTGACTGGTACAAAATGAAATGTCATAACCGAATTGAATGAACTATTTTTATAAAATTCATTTGTGTTCGCTGAAGGTTCAGAAGCACATCCTTTACTGATTTGCTAAAATGTTCATTTATATCATTAGGACGTTTCACGTGATTAGGAATAGAATTTGTTTTCTTCACTAGGTGTATCAAATAAATGTAGAGTAGTTACACCATACATTTTTCGAATCGCGTTAATTTTTCATATAGTTTAGATAGCCTTCTTTTTTCTTAAATTTGTATAGTAACTCCAGTCATTCGGGTCCCTTGTCCTTTTATAATTAGTCATTGTATTGTTTTATTTCGAATCATTGTTTTTAGGGTGTCATTAGTTAGCTACGGTGATTTCTTTTTGCTTATTCTCACTGTTTTCATTCGTGCATGAACTTAAAATACAGATATAAGGTAAACATTTAATGTGTCAATAGTTTCATCATCATATCCATTAGGTAAAAATCATACCAAGGCACACGCTTCAAATCATCGACAAAATCATAACTAAAATATTTGAAATCACGACATATTCTAAAAAGATGTATTTCAGTTCTGTTTATACCAGAATGATCCGATTTTCAGTCTGCATTCAACGTATGCGTATAATAGTATATTCTTCAACGAGCGTATAATGACCGCTATTATTCTCGAGGATAAAAATTCCGAAACGAGCCGAAGGCGAGTTTTGGAATTATCCGAGAAAATAATAGCTATTATACGCGAGTAGAAGACTATACTTTCTCTACGACTATACGATAGTCATAGTTTTAATGAAATCTAAATATTATTTATGAAAATAATCTTCATTAATTCATTTTGGATTTCAGATTTAATATACCTACCTTCGTTATACACTTACTTCATGTATACATTTCTACCAACTGAGCTATAACAGGCACTCGAAAATTTCTGAATGAAATACCTACTAGAGAAACTCTGACCAAGAACTGAGAGAGTGTGGAACGTTCAAGTAAAAATTGTTTGACAATACCTTTGTTGCAAGATAGATTTCATCAGGAGCTTCATTGATAAATCCGCTCTATTCATTTTTATATTAGGTACTTGTCACACAGATCAAAGTTAAAACTAAGAAAATAGTCAATCTGACATTCGCGGATGCCAAGCTGTGACAAATGTTCAATCAAGCAAAGCCTTCTTGAGAAATTTGTTTGTTAAACCTCTCAGTTCCCGTGGATTCTGAAAATTCTGAACCTGTGATTGGCCGGGTGCCGTTGAATAATGAGTTAGGATCCACGGTGTCTTGGAATCATCTTTATTCTTCAATTAAAAATCAATATGTAATGAACGTAGAATACAATAGTCGTAGAGAAAATATATTCAACATGTGGATAAAAATATTCCTAAAAGATCCCATTGTACTAATTGATTCTTTGTAGGGTAGTGGGTGCTATAATGTACCACCTAGAATTTTGGCTGTGTGCGCTGTGGTACAAAAAATAAACCAACATTTTATGGTTTGTTTTTACCATCAACCGAATGTCTGAGCAACTTTATTTTTTTTGTGCCCACTTAAGGGTGATATTTTTGGACAATGTCTGCCCCTCAAAGAGTTAACGATGCAAATATCCCTAATTATCACGATGGGATAGCTTTTCCCCAATTATTACTCTGAACAGATTTACTTCAATATTATTGGTTAAAATGTTTTGTCAAAGTGAAAAAGGTATGATGATGGATGAAAGAATCTTGTTTCAATGAAGTCATTAATTATTTAGACAGTAGGGGAAATGATTCAAATAACAATAAAACACATATTCTGTTTCAAACTTAATTTTAATATAATATGTAACGATACTAATAAAAATATAGATATATTTGAAATCATTGGATAATTTCATAATTGTCATATAGCGAAATATAATACATTTGCTACATTCTAAAAGTTGAACAGATAATCTTCAAACTATGTATATATTCAGTATAAAATCGGACTTCCCAGAAATCATACGTAACATGCTTATCACCGGTCTATTTTTCATGGTCTGAAATGAATTTGTGTATTTCATTATACCTCCCCCACAAAGATATTACCAATGTTTCATTTGTATTTTTTATAACAAATAATTATTTGTTTTAATATTGAATATTTCCAATTTTGTATGCGGAAACTTTATCAGAATGAAATATTTTCCGTAGAAAAAGCAAAATTTTGAACGTAAAGTATACAAATTAATTCAAGCCGTTGGGACTGCCACAACTTCAATAAAACAAAGGAGTTATGCAGTAATTACATGGGTCCTGAACCGAACTATTATCGAGATAAAGCCTTTCTGATAAAGATACAGTTTATATCGGTGCATATGTTAATCATCAATACTAAGATTCATCCTAACTCCAAACCACTATTTTTCTCATCTTGACACATGTTCCCATTACCAATGCCTATCTTCTGGAGAAAGATATTTTTTATAAACAATATGCAATAAAGGTATGTTACTTATACCTAATTTGTTCATGTTTCAAATCTATTATAGCAGTTAGAGATATAGCAAACGATCACTAGTTAGGTTCAAGACACATTTTCTATAAAACTTTCTTGCTAATTTGAATTCTGGGAAACATCTGTGGAAATTATGTCTGCCCAACAGCCCAACTTTTATTATGCTTAATTTTTGCAGACTTAGACTAGTGCTGGTGTATTTTTGAGATAAAAAAAAAATTGACACCATGAGACCCAGTGGCGGCTATAAGAATTCGGGGACCTCCCGCCTAATTTTGTTAGGATATTAATACATGTGGCAATAAAGTCTGGAAGTACCAGACATAATGGGACATAATTCCATACAATAATACAATATTTATTATATTATATTATTTATATTAAAATACTTTCCAAAGAAAAAATATCATAAGAAGTGTTCCTTTTTTTAGAAATTAGCAATATTCCGGTATATGGTTTTATTGCCACTCTGGATAATATAAATGCCATAATTTGCTAGGTGATTTGAATATAAAATTTAACCATCGCAAAAATGAGTCCTGTTTTCGGTTTTCCCATTGTCAGCATTAACTCCTTTGATGTAGTCGAAAAGTGCACATTACATTACCTCATATTTTCTGGGAAAATCAGAAAAGCCGATTCATCAGTTTTTAAATTTTGTCTCGCGCAAAAATTTTTTTTTTTCACGAAATTTGGTGAAATTATAACATATTATGTTTTAAGTTAGGCTGTAATTTTTTTGTAGCGAGATTTTTCCTTTTTTTCCGACAAATTCCGAAAAAACGACCTAATTTGCTACTGAAAAGTTTCACCGGTTAAATTCGGGTTTTCAAGCTCTCCGCCGTATTTTTTTCCGTTGAATCGTGTACTTTTAGATTATGTAATAAAAGAGTAGCACTACTATAAAAAAATTCTAGAAATCGCCAAAAAATTAAAAAACAAATATTTTTTTACTAAAATTATTGAAATTAACAGTTGAAACCTTTCGAGATAAATTTTACCCTAATAGGTACAAGAATAAACAAGGACATAAATAAGGATTTGGTGATGATAGAAGGGCGAAAGGAGGTGAACTTTTGGGGGTGAAAATGATTTCTCACGATTTGCAGCGAAAATTAACCTCCTAGAAAAAAAAGTTGAGGAAAAAAGTTGTTGGCCATAAAAAGATCTACAACTTTTGTATTCTACATTTTTCCACATAACCTCAAATTTTCCGGGAAAACCGGAAAAACCGTTTTAATTAAGTTTCAATTTTTTTGTGTCTAAAAATTGTTTGTTGCAAAATTCAGTGGAATATACCTTTTTATGTTCTGAATTAGATGTTTTTTTCAGCAGCTTGAAGAAGTTTTTTCATTACATTCAAATCACACTCATTAAGTAGAAAACTGTTTATTACAAAAACGTTTTTACATTAAAATTTAAGAAAATTTTGAGGTTATGTGGAAAAATGTTATATACAAATGTTGTAGATCTTTTTATTGCCAAAAACTTTCTTCTTTACCTATTTTTGTCGCGAGGTTAATTTTCGCTGCAAATAGTTTTTACCATTAAAAGTTCACCCCTTCTATCATAATCAAGTCCTTATTTATGTCCTTGTACCTATTGAGGTAACATGAAATTAATATTTTCAAAAGGTTTCAACTGTTAATTTCAATAGTTTTAATAAACAAATTTGAATTTCGACAAATTTTTTTTTTTAATTTGTTTTTTTTTAACCTTTTCGCGTTTTCTGGAAAAAAATTCTATCGTAGTGCTACTCTTTCATAACATAATCTGAAAATATACGCTTCAACGAAAAAAATGGCAGCTGGCCAGCTTGAAAAGACGAATTTTACCGGTGAAACTTGAAAAGTAGGTTCTTTTTTGGGAATATGTCGAAAAAAAAAAGGAATAACCTGTATTTCGCTACAAAAAATCCAGTTTACGAAATATAATAAATTATATTTCCACCAAATTTGGTGAAAAAAAATTATTTTCTGTGAGGGAAAAAATTAAAAACTGAAAAATCGGTTTTTCCGATTTTCCCGGAAAATTTGAGGTAATGTGGAAAAATGTTGGATTTAAAAGTTGTAGATCTTTTTATTATCAACAACTTTGCCATTAAACTTTTTTCGATACGAGGTCAACTTTCGGTGCCAATCGCGAAAACTCGTGAAATACCACTTTCAACCCCTAAAAATTCACCCCGTACCACCCTTCTCCATTTTGTCAACTCCGAATTATTTTTCCCGTCATTCGAACAATATTTTGCTTCTCTTTCAGTTGGTCTCATGGTGTTAATTATTTTTCCCGCTTTTATATACTTTTGGGATCCATCAGCACAGGTCTGTGCTTCTACCAATTTTTTTTTCAAATACACCCCCTGTACAGAAACAATAACATTATCGAGAAACGCGATCTTCAAAAAGTACTACAAGCATATCACATTCGGTTAGGAGCGCATAAACCTATTCTAAACAATTCTCTGCGATAACTGTAACATCCCCCACCCGCTTTTACTCGCTAATACTTTTTCTTCAACTCATTGAATCTCTTGGTCAAGTCGTCGAAATCTATATCGTCGTCCTTTTCTTGCGAGCCGCGTGCGTTTGGAACGGGCGGCAAATTGGGAACAGACGGCAATTCGGGCAGTTGGGACAGGTCATAGGTTTGATCGTTCATCTTCAGCCTGGGGGCAGGCTTGGGCTTATCGTCGTTGTTCTGGAAAAACAATCGTTAGCTAATAGCGAATAATGAGAGTTGAACCCCAGAAGCTTGTGCGAGGTGAGTAGCTACATGAGTGTGACTTGCTGAAAACGATGAGGTACCGCGAATGTCAAACTTTTGACAGAGGTTATCAGGATAGGTGAAAATATTTGAACCAATATCTACCCATAGGTATACCATCTTGACGATTTCCTTATATGTATGAACAAATCAAATGTCATAATTTTGTCAATCTAAACCAATAACAACAAGACTTTCTGAAAACACTGCTTTCAGCACGTATTTTCAGTAGTAATATCTCGATTTTTCAAAAAATACTTTTACTTTGCTGTCATGAAAACTGTGTTGCTTGGAAACACCATGAGAGCTTGCTCAAGTGGTACAGCAACACAGTTTGAGCGACTGGCAAGGTGAAAGTATCTTGAAAACTCTGCATTTTGAAGGGATATTCGATCAGACAATTTCACGAATACTATACAGGGTGTATACTAAATGATGTAATTTATTTGAGGTGGTGATTCCCTGTCATATTTTATGAAAAAAAATCATATAAACTTAAGTGACGGAGTGTCAAAGTTTAATAAAAATTCGGTTATTTATTAATGTGTTTATTAGCAGTTACAAGGGGCATGTTTTCATCGGGTTTGATTTCAAATTATAAGTAGTGAAGGTTCACCTGATTGATAATTATGGTAAAAATCATTGTACGCCACTGTTTTTCTCTAAGTTTCATATTTTTATCAGATTAAACATTTAAAAATACAACTCTCATATAATGTCGTCAATTTGAAATAGCAACACTTTATCAATCCATGGATTCACCTAATTAAATTATTTCTACCTGAACTTTATTGGTTTCGTCCTTGATATACTGGTTGTTTGTTGTATTCCTGGGCCTATTATTGTCAACTTTCTATCAAAATTCAACAATACATTTGTGCCTACAATTAAATAGAATGTCAAAAAATATGGAGTATCTGAAAAATAGATCATTCACATAAGTTTGTGATGGTGCGTAATTCCTACGCCACTGACTTTGATTTGACAAAGTTTAGCTAGTTCAAATTCACGGCATTGTAAGAGAGTTGTATTTTTAATATTCATTCTGAAAAAAATTTAATCTTAGAGAAAAACAGTCGATTTTTACTATAAATATCTATCACGTAACTATCAGCCACTTATAATTTGGAATATAGTATGATGAAAAGAAACCCCTTGCTACTGCTAATAACCACACCAGGTTTCATTAGAATCGTCAAAAAGTGAAAGCTCCCACCATTGCACACAACACAAAATGGCGGGACTAAATTTCTTAGGTAATCGACTCTTGTCGTTCCCACTGAACAAAGTAAGTGTGGATTCATGCAGCACCAATTAACAATTATCAAGTAGCAATTATCAATTAACAATTATCAATTAACAAGTATTGAAAATATAGCATTCATGCACCCAAATTAACAATTACTAAGGAACAAGTAAGCAGGCGCACAAATCTGATAAGTAGAATTTAAGTTAACCTTACTTTTTCGTGGATACTGTTTAAAAATTCAGATTCTATTTGTTCTTTGAAAATAAATGACCAGTTCTGTTCACTCATGATGGTCACTAAATAGGCGGAGAAAAGAGAAAGGAATGTTTGACAATCTCATAATATCAGTGGGGTTGCATGACCATGGCAATGTGAAATGTGAATACAAACTATCAACACTGGGAGGGCCACTGCTATTGTTTCAAGTATTAATTATCTCTTATATTTTTATCTTTGAAGATCGTATGCCTTTATTATATCATACAATTTGGGAAATTGCAGTACAAAGTCAGCCAAAAAAGCATCATCAATTTCCATTTCGATATGAACGAAAACTGAAAACACAACACAATAATACAAACTGTCCCACGAATATTTCAAAGAGATTAATTTTCATTATACTGACCAATCCGCGGTCACCTGCGTACTAGTTGCGCACTAGAAGAAAATATCGTTCAATTAGAGTAAAAAGATAAAAGTTGGCCAACTTCCACTTGTTACTTGTTAATTGATAATTGTTAATTGTCTGCATGAATGCATTCATTGTAAGACAAGAAGTTCAACTTATACTTGCTAATTGTTAATTGATAATTGTTACTTGATAATTGTTAATTGGTGCTGCATGAATCCACACTAAGATTTAAAACTGAGAAAATGATAATGAGGCTGAGGTGAACGGTTATTCTTTGGACTTGGTAGACAACCGACACCGACGATAGTACTAAGCCACATTCCATCACTCCATGATCTGCTAAACTATTTTGATATTTTTTACGAAACTAGCTTACTGTGGCTTGACCCAATATTGCATAACATCATTCAATTACGTCACACGTTAGGGCCGTTAAGGGGGGTGGAGGTCGACGAAAAGTGACATTGTGTGACAAGGGGTGGGTGGGATCCTAAATTTCGTGACGTCACATAAGAGGCAACAAGAATCCTTGCCTATCGCGAAGATTCGTCCTCAAAGAATTGCTGCTAGCTAGACGTGCCAGAGAAATTATTTGTTTGGATTATGACCATGATGCTATATGGTTGGATGAAAAAGATGTTGACACAACGCATGTTCCTGACATTAACAACCCAGTACGAGAACGAAGTAACTGCTATGCCAGTTATAAATAATTTAAAGGAGTTGGTTCAAAGTCCATGGGCTCATAGTGATCACGTTTGTATCTTTCATCAATACAATAATTAATCGTTTTGTTAATTTTTCAAATGGTTGATTTGATATTAATCTTATTAAAAAATTAATTAAATGGAAATAAAACTAATTACGGAACTGAAAATTTGGGGTAGAGGGAAATCGCGGTTCGCCCGGAAAAAATTTCGGGGAATTGGGAGGAGGAAATGGGGGAAAGAAATCAAAATCTAGCAGACGTGATCATTATAAAAATTGGGACATGGCAACAAAGTCTTGAATTAAATGCAAATGTTATGAAAAGATGAAAGTAGCAACACATTGAAGTATCAGAAAAAGTATTTTCAATATACCGAGTTTTTTCAGGATTGAAATGAATACTGGATCTAATATCAGATATTGAAAATAGCTTATTCAGCATGATACATTTTCTTTGGTATACGTTCTCCCCATGAACACACTTTTGAGCTGAACGATTGATGAAAAATTATGAATAATGTGTTAGTCACTATGGAAGTAAAGCGTGAACTATTAGCAATCTACACAAGTTCATACCTCCAAGTTATCGTCGACGACTGGTACCGAAGAATTATCCTAAAATAATATTATCACTATTATGTATATCATATAGGTAGCCAAAGACTGAAATGAAAATAGCATATGCTAGACAGCCTCTGTATTCTAAATTATGAATGGTTTTCGAACTACTTTGCTGTGATGTAAAGTGAAATTAAAAAAGTAGAACAAATATTCAACTGTCATTATATAAAAAAAATTGTTATCAACCGAAAAATATAACTTCTGAGATTTTGCTAATTTAGAAAAATGCGTTTTTTCAAGACACTGAAAATTACAAAGTAAATCTGACAGGAGCCAAGTAGGTTTCAAGATGAGCCAAGTCGAAGACAATTTTTTTTTTTTGAAAATTCACTAATTTTCCATTTGTACTTTCTGAATGGCATTGTATTTTTGGATTAATAATTTTGTGGTGAGACAGCAAAAATAAAATTCCAAAAGAACATGTTAAAACGACTATCAAAATTCAATAAAATGGGGTTGAATGAGAAAATAAAACAAGAATTCAAATAATTACCTGATAATTTGCTGTAGGGTATAAGTTGTGATAAGTTGGCAAATTACCATCCTAGAAAAATAAAAAGTAAACTCAAAACTATAGGCTAACTTTTGTCACGTATCTAAACAATTTTAAATTTTTTCTATAAAAAGAAGATATAGCTTGCAAAATTTTATTTTTGAGGTGTTTTGGAAAAAATTTAAAGTTTATGAAATTTCTTAAATATTAATATGTTTTTGAGTTACTAACAAAAAACTGAATAACTACTTTTTTTATCTTATTTTGTTAATAACAATCAATTTTTTCCGTGCGGTAAAATCCTTGAAAACCATTTTTCTAGTGGCTCATATTTTTAGGAGCTTTATCTCTATCTTTCACGTTTTCCAATTTGTTGATCAGACAAAAACTCTGACATCACAACAAACAATGATATGATTGACAGATGAAGAAAAAGAAAATGGCAACATCAATGAAAAAAAAATCTACTAGTGAAAGCTGCTTTTCTGAATTGAAATCTAAAAATTTTGATGAAAAATATTGACCAATCACACTAGAAAAAAGCAAAACATTAAAACATATTCAACAAAGCAAACAACACTCACCGCATTGTATGTATTGGATTCCTTGCCATGATCTGGTGGAATGTTGTAGGAAAAAGCATTAGGTGGAGCACTAGGTCCAATGTTCAGTTCCTTTTCTTTTGGTGACTGCTCAAGTAAAGGAAAGTAAGTTTGTTTTGCATTTAATGAACATTGAATCATTACTTACTGGGTATGAGAATGGAGCAGGGGCAGGCATTGGGTCCAACAAATGGGGCAACGGTGGAGGTTGAGGGAACCCAAAGAAGCCAGGAGGTTGTGGCATACCCCCACCCCCACCTCCCAAGTTGTTGGAATTATTCGATAAATCGATCAATAGTGCATCGTTACCTGAAACAAAAATCAAAATAGATGATTGGTAGAGGCATGGTTGATTTTTATTCACCTCTTTCCATTGCCATGACATGTGGGTCAGGTTCATAATGAACATTGTAACACCTGGCAATTTCGATCATATACTTCTCTACTAGTAACTTTGGTGGACTCTGTATGGACATTTTGTGTTTGAGTTTCGTGCTAATGGATTCAATTGATTCAACTCGGCAAGCCTCTGCGAAGCTGGGACCATATTTAGACGCCAAGAGGTCCGCAATGACTTTCAGTTCCTAAAATATAACAAATCAAATCAAAATAGGCTTTATTGTCGAAGAAAAATATTATTTTATTGAGAAAGTCAGTATATATAAAGGTGTTGTTTGCAAAAATTTCTTTAATTTGTACAATGCTGTAATGGACTCTTCCGTAAATAAATAAATAAAAAGGGTGAATTTTTCTTGTATACAAACGGTGGCTAGATCATTTATATATGATGAAAATAAGATAGGACCTAAAACTGATCCCTGTGGTACTCCCATTGAGACTTTTCCACTGATTGATTTTGTATCTTGTACTTGAACAACCACTCCTTTCTGACAAATAGGATCAAAACCAATCTAGAGTGGAGTTTCTGAAGCTGTAAAATTGTAGTTTTTGTAGCAGTATCTCGTGGTTTACAATGAAATGCCTTAGAGAAGTCGCATAAAACTGCTGCTACGAGTTAACTTTAGTGCAAGTCTCTGGAGATGTAGAATCACTCACCTGTATGTCTGACATCAAACGAGGAGCGACCCATATCAAGCTAGAGACAGCTTCTGAAATACCTTCGTCTAATTCCTTCATGTTCGAAATGAGGCCAAATCGAGCCAACAATAAGTCGCAGTACATTTCTACGATTTCTAGTGCTTCGACTAGGTAATCCTCCCTGAAAGTCGGAATCTAATAGGACAAAATTACTAGGTAATTTTATTTCATTACCTGACAATATATTCGACTCTAACTTTGGCTCTTTCATGTTTTCCTGCTGCAATATAATCAGCAATTTCTCTCCTAGACTTCTCAATGAGCTCAGCTTTCTTCTTTTGTAGTAGTTTGAGTCTGGACATTGACAGGCGTAAGTTGGTTTTCAATTTTGAGTAGTTTGGGGCGCTAGAAAACATCTTGAATATTATGATTTCACCATTAAAAATAATAAAAATTCCATTGATGATTCATTAAATCAATTAAACGTCAAAATTCTTTCTTTAACATGTGGCTGTGGCAAACAGTGCAGGCAGCCATTGAACTATTGACACAGAACACCTAATCTACTATGTTAGGTGTTCTGTGCTATTGACGTTTGATTAGTCCGGGCATACGGCGAAAAAATTGCGGTGAAAGATGAATCATAACATGTAATTTTCCAGTATTTGGGGTTAGATATTACTACATTACCGAAAAATGATATAATGATTCATCATTCACCGCAATTTTTTCGCCGTATAAGTCGCAAAATGATTGCGAATATTCGCGAGAGTATGAATGAGCCTTAATTCGATATCTCTGGCACTGGTAATCTGTGGTCCTGTGGTCTCTGACTTGACCTCGAATTTACTGTCAAAAGTCAATAGTGGAGAATGGCCAAGCTGTCAGATTTGTCATCATAATTCATAAATTCGTAAAACCACTGACAAAACTAATAAAAAATATTTTTTTTTAAATGACGAGGTAATCAGAAAGTGAAAGTTATTAGTTGATAATACATATTGAATAAATGTGATGACTACGTCCAGAGTCATACGCGGCACTAGAGCCAAGGTATTCTTATACATTTGTGCCCTTTTGATCATAGTAGGAATTATAGCCTGTTACAACAATACCCTATCACAACTAGATGATGTGAAGAAGTCTAATGATATATGCCATCAGCAAGAGGAGAATTTATCCACACAACTCCAAGGTAAAAACGAGAAACTACCATCAAAGGACAAATTCAAAATTTACTTTATTGTATGAAGTACATGTCATGTTGTTATTTGATTTACAGTTATTTCGGATTACAAACAGCGACTGGAGAAAAGCCTAAAAACTGAGAAAGCTGAGCATCAACAGGCTTTATCGAATCTTGAAGACCAATTGAAAGAAGAAAGGAGCAAAAATGACAAGCATTCTAGTGATTCGAAACTGAAGCTCTCTTCTCTACAACAACATTTCAACTTGCTGCAGGTAATGTGTCTTGAGAAGGGCATATCCCAGAATCTGTTTGACAACTTTGTCCTGATTTTAGACTGAATATGATGATTTCAAAGAAGAAACTAGCAAAGCCCAGAAAGAACAACAAGAAGAAATCAACACTCTAAAGGCCAAATCCAAAGAAATTCAGGAAGAGTTGAAAAAAGTCAAGGCTTCTAAGGAAAGTTTGAAGGTAACACTGTGTTTGAATTCCTGAATTTTGATTATTACTTGTATTAATTTTAGTCCCAGTACATGGAATTGCTGTCAGAGAAAGAACAACTTGAGAAAGAGGCTCACAGGAAACAAAACGATAACAATGACTATGAAAGCAATATCAACCATTTGACCTTATTAAACAGTGAACTGAAACTTGAACTGAAGCAATTGAAGGTACTTTTTTCCTTGAAAAAGCATTAGTCCATTCATTGTTATATCTGCTTTTTAGGAGAGATGTCCCAGGAACCAAGAAACTATCCCGGAACCGAAAGTCATTCCTGAGATGTCATCTCAGAAAAGTTCCAACAAAATGGCACAGACAATTCCTGAATCTGTCATAAACAACCCACCCTCAAATGACAACTTAAATGCACCTCAGAGCGAAGAAAAACAAGAAAACAATGTCCTAGCAATGCCTGATGGTGATAACAAAGATAAAATGGCATCTTCAAGTTCTTCGACGAGAGCTGGCTTGAAGCCTTCACAGGCAAGCTTGCTAGGTGAGGAGACCTAGATAAATAAATAACTGAAAATCCATTTTTCTACTCATACAACTACTTCCCTGGCTAATTCACGACAGACATTTAATTGCATGAGATATGTCTATGCATCCTGTACCTAAAATATCATGGGGACACCATTGCCAATAATTAATATCCCCAGAAACCAAAAATCATTAAAAGTATTATTGCAATGAGATTCGTGATCCAAATTATTCGGAAAATGACGCTAGGTGGGATTGGAGTCAGACTATGTTAAAAATATTTTGTTTTGGAGCTGATCTTATTGTCTGATTGTATTACTTTCCATTAGGGATCTGTAATGAAAATATATATTTCACTTGTAAAACGGACAAAAAGGTACCAAATTAATACAAAAATACTTTTATACAATATTATAAATATCCAAAACACCACTTAATCACTTGACAATAAAAGAAAAATTGTCATAAGTTTTTCATAAAATTTTACAACTGATTGCCAAACTTTATAAAGAATGGAAGAACCATAAAATTATATTAATTATATAGTGATAACAATTATCTAACAGGGAATATATAACTAACAAATTACATTGGATCCTGATATTCTTTTAATTATGTTGATTGCATGTTATTTAAGATAATTGATAAAAACTGTTATTATCATTTTTATCAAATGAAACAAATTCCATGTCCTGTATTTTTTACTTCGAAAACAAAATTGATGGTTGTTATTTCAATTGTGAGAGCTGAACAATTTCATTATTCTCAAGGGAATTAGTTTTTCAATAATGTTTGCTAAAATAGATATGTGACCAAAAAAGGACACATTTAGATGGATGGATTTCTAAAATAATAATGGATGTTTTTAAAAAAGATAAAAATTTGCCATAATGAAAAGAATCATCTGTTTAAACAACAAGATTACTGATGGCACGTTCATGATAATAATAATAATAAAATGTCTGTATTTTTCTTTGAAAGAAAAGAAAAGGTATGCGAAAATTTTCGGACTCAGAGTGAAATTTTACGTATATGGTGCAAATTTTGAGTGCTTCAGTTTATACTAATTCGACCATTCTGAATCGATTGGCGTTCGCAGAATTGCTCTATCTCTAAGCGTTCTTGGATTAAAAATTTCGAATTGAGTCGAAAGGGCTTTTTTTGTCGCCGAAAATTTTTTTCCTGGTATTCGGACTGAGTTTCGTGAAATTCCATCTTTTTTGTATATGCTTACGGAATTTCAAATTGATTCCTATTCAGTTGAAGACTTCGTAGGCTTCCAATTTCATATCATTTTAATTTTCGAAATTTTATTCCCTTTTCCGGCTAAATCTTATATCTGAGCATATAAAAATCATATATTTTCTGAGTCAGCGTGAAACTTGACGTATATAGTGCAAAGTTTGAGTGGATCTGACGATTTTGAATTTTTCGTGATTTTTAGAGGTTTACCCCTTACAACCTTTTTCAAGTAAATTTGTTTTCCTTCGATTAACTTGAAATTCACAGTTTATATTAATTCATTCTGAATCGATATGCATTTGCAAAATTACTCTATCTCTAAACTTTCTGGAATTGAAAATTTCAAATCGATTTGAAAGGTTTTTTTTTTGTTGAAAACTTTTTTTCCTGATATGCTGACTCAGGTTCGTGAAATTCCATATTTTTTGTATATGTATATCGAATTTCAAATCGATTCCTATTCAATTGAAGACTTCTTAGGCTTTTTACAGAATCTCTCCAATTTCATATCATTTCAATTTTCGACATTTAACTCCCTTTTCCTGCTAAATCTTATATCCTTTAGATACGTTTTAAAAACTTCAAACGCGTTTTAAAAACCTTTAACGCGTTTTGAAAACTTCAAGTGCGTTTCAATAACTTTTAAAACGTTTTAACATTTTTAAACATGTTAAAAACGTCATTCACGTTTAATACGCTTAGAAAACGTTAAACTTGTTTAAAAAATATAAAGAATCTGTGTTGGTAACAGGTTTTAATTTTTATTGTTGCAATTAAAGTGACAAGAGAAATGAATTTTCTCTGAGTTTAAATCACGACGTTTATTTTTAGTGTCAAGTCAGTGAATACTGATAAATCTCGTGGAGACGTGAGTATTTATAGGTCGTCAGTATTCACCAGAAAATGATTGTAGATACTATCAACTGAAGTGATTTAGTCACAGAGAAGATTAAATGATTCTAACTGCGACAGCGAAATTAAAAGCAACCCTTCGTTTTTTTAAACGTGTCCAACGTTTTCTAAACTTAATTAAACGTTTTAAAACGTATTCGATACTTTTAAACGTGTTTGGCGTTTTTAAAACGTGTTTAATGTTTTTAAAACGTGTTTAAAGTATTCAAAACGCGTTTAAAGTTTTAAAAACGTTTATAAAGTTTTTAAACTGCTTTTCAAGTTTTCAAAACGTGCTTAAAGCTGTCGATCTTCAAACAAGTTTTCGAAAAAACGTTGAACATGTTTAAACAACGTCAAGCACATTAGAACACGTTTCCAATTTGTGTTTTAACAACATCTTCGGTTGTTATAATAGGTGCACGACCCATCCTGAGCCCCACGGTTACACCAGAGACGTTGGCCAAAAAAATTTTGTTAAAAGTGTCGGAAAAGAAAAAACTGCCTGACGGGGTGGTGGCCGTGCCTGAAAGAAAGGAACAAAATGAGCATCCGGAACTTTTCAATGCTCGCTACCAGAATGCAAGAGAGAGTGCAAAGGAGCAACTGAATGAGAAAGCAGGTTGGTAGATAGATTGGTAGATTTCTTCAGTCATGTCATGTACACCAGGTGTAAAATTCAATTAGTAAATACATTTATTATATTTTTACACACGAGTGATATCATTTCAGCACGGGAAGATGACAAGGACAACGGAGCACATGAAGTTTTCGACGCTCCTCTAGTAAAAAACGACTACGACGCGATAGCTTTTGGAGATAACGACCACATGAAGAACGCAGAAAAACAGCACTTCGATAAGAGTCACATCGACACTCTCGTAAACGACAGAGACAAGAAAATCTACGACCAGGACCAGCCTGACTACAAAGATTTGCAAAACGACGTGCAGCTGGAAGAGAACGAAGAAGACGGTAAGATTCTGTAATATTTCGGGAAGAATCGGGCCGCTTAATATCTTTTCTGTACATACTGGTAAACCACCAAATAAAATGCTCATTTTTGGGTATCCGTCATGAATCTTGAAAAAATACATCCGGAAATATTCTTCCGGAAATATTTTCCTTGGAAGAAATTGTCTGTGGAAAAAAAATCGCTGGAAAATGTCAACTGGAAAAATGTCTCCTGGAAAAAATAATTCCGGTTAAATATATTTTGGAAATGGAATTTGTCTCTGAAAATACTCCCAATAAATAGAATAAATGCTTGATAAAAAAGCATAATTCTTATGCCTAATATAATAAAACGCTATTCCGTTGAAATAGAGTTTCATCACAGCTGATACTATCAATTGTTAGGCCGAGCGGTGCCTTTTTTAATATTTTATAGGAGCGTTTATATCAGGAAAATTATACATTTACTTACCTATCAAATCTCATCTCCGGCAACCATCAGGAAGCTGCTACCAGCTTTGCACACACACACTAGTTTTAATTATTTAAGTTACTTTATTTATTATTATTTTCAACACTTTTCTGGATTTCAATCTATTCAAATACTTCTCAAATTGTTAATCAATATTATCTGGGCCGAAGGCCCAGGTGGAAGATTAAATTTAACTGAATAAAACAAAGAAATCGGCCAAAAACATTTATTATGCCGAAAGAAAAAAAAATAGAACGCCGGAATAACTAAGAAGTTTTAAATTAAAAGTTATTAAATCAAACCCAATTAAAAACCAGTGAATTGAATAACATTTTATGACATTTACGTTTTTAAACTACTCAAAAAGATATAATTCTTACTAAAGTATTGAACTGATATTTTGAAACAGATCATTCACCAGAAAAGGTCACGTTGCTAACAAACATCTAACACTCTCAAGATTTAAAACAGGACTGTCATTTAGAAGCATAAAATATCTTTTCTTCAAGTTAGCCTGGGTTTCGAAATCCCCATTGTTTAGGCAGTAAATATAAGGGTTGTTCAAAAATTAAATAGTGAATTGACTTTCTTTTTCAGTTTCTTCTACAATCGGCTTATGCATTAAATATTTTATAACTCAGATATTCCGACGTTACGAGAAAAAAAAAACATAATGCAAATTTGTCGCATTATGAAAAAAAACTCTTTATATCTAAACAATTGATCTTATTTCTACTTATTCTATTTCATGGATCTTTCTGTAACACTCGGTTATGGTTTGAATCAATTCTATTAACGGAAATATGACGTTGAATTCATAATGAAAACTGATTATTGGATACAAAATATTTGGTTCGAATTTATAAATACGATTTTTATAGCAACCATATGGGCGAATGCTGAATTTAATGGTTTCCGGATGTGGATTCAATGGTTGTCCTCTTCGAGAACTTTTAATAAATTTCAAGATTACGTTTTGTTACACTAACAAACTCAAAAAAAATTCGAGCGATATATATCGGCGAACCCTGCTTTAAAAATGAAACACTTTATACCTACCCATATTAGATTTTGGGCTATTCCCATCAAATGAGTTATTAAATTAGTTTCGTTACAATAATGTTCAGTCTACCTTCTTCACTCAACAATTAGGTTAGGTTAGGTTTGGTTTGAATCTTGAAATTATGAAATTGAAATTATGTAATGATATTTTTCCAAACTGAATTTTTTCGAGGGGAGTTTTTCCATAGGGGATTTTTTCCATAGGAGATTTTTTCCGCAGAGATTTCTGTTGAAGGGATATCATCCTAGATTCCATTTTTTGGGTCGAACCGCGCAGTAAAAACGTATACTGTTTGCAGATGATGGAGACGGATACGATGATCACTTAGCTAGGCAAAAAGATCCAGCGGTGAGGAATTAACGTCGTGGTTCGCTTAGAACGCCCAAAAGTGCGTCGTTCTATTTTTCTGGAATCCAGAATATGCGTTTATGTTAATTCGTGCAATATGCAACGTTCGAAAGCACACTTGATCAAATAAAACTCGGTATATTTTGGTTCTCTTCTAGAAGATCTCGAAAATTCTAAAAAAGTTGATAACTAGTTTTTAGATTTTTTTTTGACATTGTTTTTCTTCGTCTTGTGTTTATTGTTGGGTTTTTTCAATATTCCCCTCACCTATCCAATCCACTCTTCTGTGATAACAGGCTCACTCACTTGTTTCCTTTTTTTATTCCTTTACTTTCCACATCGAATTTAGGGTATTACAGCTGTATTTTTCCGTATGAGAAAGCTTTCCAAATAGATTCAAATACAAATAATTTGGTTTTGTTAAAAAAAGTATGTTTTAAATATTTTTTTCAATTGATGACTTATTGTGAATTGTGATATCTGTAGGAAAAGGTTTGTGGAAAATAGAAAATTCATGTTTATTATTTACTTTAGTTATTGTTTGTGAAAAAACCAAGAAAAGTGTGGAGTCTATAAATTAACGTTTGGTAGTTGTCCCAAGTTTAATCTTGGCCAAACTCGTAGAACCTTCAAAAAGCGCCTAACCGAACATAAAAACAAGTAGAAAAAATCAAAGTCATTTCAGTCATAGTTTCATTATAGATATCCAGGTCGTCGTACATTGGAAAAAAGAATAATTCTGGTCAAAACCAATTTGTTTGTGGTTAAGAAGCTTGACTCAACATTTGTCTTATTCTTTCTAGGTACTAGGAAGGCATAGTAAGGCCGTACCAACTCTGTTTTTCAAAATTCGACTTGGTATCTCAAAGTTGGACTTAGTATCTCAAAGTTCGACTTAGTATCTCAAAGTTCGACTTAGTATCTCAAATTTCAATTTAGTATCTTAAAGTTCGACTTAGTATATGAAAGTTCGATGTAGTATCTCAAAGTTCGATTTAGTATCTTAAAATTCGACTTAGTATCTCAAAGTTCGACTTAGTATCTCAAAGTTCGGCTGAGAAATCCAGAAACCTGATTTACTCGGAAATTTTTAGTATCCCAAAATTCCGAGATACTTATACGGTATTATGAAATTTCTTATCATTAAGTCAGAATTCCGATATGCAGAGTCGAAATTCCCAGATACCAAGTCGAAATTTCGAGTGGTTGAAAGTCAAAAGTTGTTCCGAGATATCTAGTGAGAATAGTGGAATTAATATTTGAATTTCGAGATATTAACTTGGAATTTGGGATACTCATTTGGGGTATTATGAGATTTTGAATTAGTAACTTATAATGAGCGTGGATTTTCTATGATTTTGTATGTTTTTATTATATTTCACATGGTCGCTATTTAAGAGTATGCAATATTTGGTGCAATCTTGCCACATTTTGTAAAGTGAGTTTGAAATCTCACAGAGATCTGTACATATGAAATAGTTTGTCACACTTTGAATTCGAGATTTTTTTTTAACTAAAAGATTATTGAAAGAAATCGAAATTAACGCATGAAAATTATAGAAGCAAATCATCATTTTCTGAGTATCATTGATGATATATCTACTTTTAGTTAATGAATATTAACAATTTTGGTAATGTTTGTTTTTTTTGATGTTTAACTCGTGACATAATTAAGGTTGTGTTTTTTCTGCAAAAAATTTGAGACAACAATTCAGTAGTAGTGTTTTTTTTCGATTATTTATTTTATACACGAATTTCAGTATTACCACATTAATTTTTTCGTAATGTGGAGTTTTTCATCTCAGTGATCAGATCGAAAATTATCTGTTGAATAGGTAACGAATTTATTTTCTGAATAGGTTAATTCAGTTGAATCTCTTTTAGTATATTTGCTGTTAGATTTTTATATATGTTTTATATTTCTATGTGTTATATACTGTATGTACATTAAAGATTTAGGTCTTCTTTGTAGTTGTGGTTTCAGTGTTATTACTCCCTTTGTCCAATATTCCTTCCCAACACTTGAAGGCTCCCAAATGCACTCCTTCTCCCAAATGTTTCTGACGTTTTTCCTTGAAAAAAATATATACATTCCCACCTATTGTTTTGTTTCAAGGCATTTGATTGATACTTACTGTTGATATAAATGTAGCTTCAGTTTTTAGTTTTTTTTGGTTACTATCTATCTTGATTCACTTGAGATTTGAAAGGGGCATTGATGTAGGTGAACCACAAGGTACCATCTTGGGACCTCTAGTACTCTTCTTGTATGATAATGATTTATCATGATAGTACCAACAATCTTGTATTGTTTGAGAATGATATTCGCCATTTCTGCTGAATCTTCGAAAAACTTGTTTTCAAAACAAACATCTTAGACAAAAAATGCACTTACTGCTGTAGTAAAAATTGTCTGATTGCAAATTTATAAAAAACAATACTTCGTATGCAATTTTATAATAGGGAAGATTATTTGCGGTAGAATAGAACAAGTCGAGACTGTGACTATTTTTATGAAAAAATGTATATTTATCAATATAGAAATGAATATTGTTGTTATATTATTTAAATTAATATACGACAGATCAATATTACTCAAATACTTGAAAAAGAAATTCAAATTTCTGGTTGCAACGAAATAAATGTGGTAACGATTCTTGAAATAGGTAGGAAGGATTTTTGAGGAAATTTGATATTTTATTCGAGCTCCATGTTACATTGATGGAAATATGAGAAAATCGTGGCATTTACTTAATAATTCGATGGTTGCTACTATTCGAAGTTTTGAGATTGCTTTCCATAATATTCCCCATTTGAACCGATTTTTGAAGCACTTTTTCCATTCCGAACCTCTTTTTCCTTCGTTTGAATAGAGTTGGAGAAAAACGGTTTGGAAATATCGGTGAGGCCTGTAAAGAAGTATCTGAAGAAACTTTAAGATTTTCATTTGTTTCATTAGTACAATCAACATCTCGATATTCCATTAAAAAAAAAATTCTCGGACTATCGATTTTACGGAAAAAATTATTTAAATTAACGGTTCGGCGTATTTTAATTTTTTTATAAATCGACATTTTTCGGAAAATCGCCGGAAAAACCCTGTAAGCATTTTCCGATCCTTCTCAAAAACTATACACTTTTGTAGGACATATTGAAGTATATCTTCAAGAAACATGGAAGGGATCAAATCAATTACTGAACTTGTATCAAGGTTTCAAGTAGAAACTTTTTAAAAAATCGGAGAAGTCTGCGTAAAAATTAAAATTGGCAAATATTGACCTCGAGTTATTGAAATTATTCAAATTTCAAAGCGATATCTCCAAGGGTTTGAAAAAAAAAATAAGGTCTTAAAAGCCACAACAGACAGAAAAAAAATGGGTATTTCCTTCAAAGTAACCAAAGGTCTCAAACGAAAAATAGAAAAGTTGGAGCCCGCCTGTAGAAAAGTAGTATACTACTCTTTTGTCATGGAGCCCTCCCCTTGTATCGACCCCCATCAGGTCCTGTTGGATCTGATGACGGAAGAGGGGCGCTCGAAACGTCCTAATACTCTCACAATCTTAGGAAGAGCGGCGAAGTCTGACTCTTTGGATTCGAAGGTCAAGTAGCCTATTAGTGTGATAGCTTGGATTCGACAGAAAAACACCAGACTATTTGAATACAAATATACTAAAAATTGTCGAAATCAATGAGGTAAAAAGTTACGTGAACGATTAGGGATATACGTTCACATACAGGCAAAGAGTTTCGTCGTTGATGTCTTCAAGCTAGATTATCATTTTCGAGCTATGATTTAATCCATCTGTTTATTATTTAACCGCTTTTGACACAAACGACTTACTTTACGATGGTACAACATCATTCCGATTTAGAAACGGTAATAACTATCAGATACTGTACTTTTTATTTCGATCATTTGTAGAACATATTCAGGGCACTAGTCAACCGAAACTGAACTACTCTCTTCGCGGTATAGTAGCTATTTATATTTGCTTCAATCCATGTGTGCGTCCAAAATTATATGACTTGTCACCTTTAATGGGCTAGTATTAGAATTAATTACACCAAAATCATAGGAAGGGTTCTTGTTTGAGCTTTGCTGTCCCGTATATCAGTTAAATAGCGACTTGTCTCATAAAAAGTGTAATATTTATTCGGCATGCTAGTCTTGAAAGCTTTCGATTTACTTTTAGACTTGACATATATATGAATGGGGAAAAGATTTATACGCTCTGATAAATTACTCAACTTTTTTTAATATAGCGGAGTATGGTGATCGGATCGCTAAGAGGTCTCTAATGATCGTAGTATAAAACGAATGTAACTATTATATCGTTACAGTTGAGATATTCACTACCAACCTAAACTTCCTTATAATTAACCCTGTACAATTTTCCATCAACATTTCATCGGTTCAGACTGCACCCTGTAAAACAATTACTCCACTTTTTTGCCAGGAGACAATCAATTCTAGCGGCATCTACTGAAATACGTCAGTGTCACCTGATATCACCCGTCAGTCCAAACCAGAAGACTTCAATTCGCTAAATCCTCCGAATTCTCGAAATTCCCGGTCATGGAATGGCTCGTGTCCTTCCTGCCCCAAGACTTTGGTTCCCATTACTACTTCTGCCTAGTAGCGGTGATCGTACTAGGCGCGTTGTACTTGAACGACCTCTGCAGCGGAGAACGCACGGTACTCGATACGAACCTCAACTTCTACGGTTACAGCGAACACAACGGTCCAGTCCACTGGAAGCGCCAGTTTTTGGCGGCGGACGGGAAAATGCAGTCCCCCATCAACCTGAAGGAGAAATACGCGATAGTCGTGCCCTCCGAAACGGAGCCCCTGCTGGTGTTCTCGCCCGACTACCACGAGGTGCCCTGCGAGATGAAGATCTACAACAACAGCCACAACGTGGTGGTGTACGCCTCGTGGGCAAACGGCAGGTCCCCCTCGCTCGTGGGCGGGCCCCTCACCGAGGACTACAACTTCCTCAACCTGCGCTTCCGCTGGGGGCCAAACGACCACGAGGGCTCGGAGCACATGATCAACTCCGCGAGGTTCGCCATGGAGCTGCAAGCCGCCTTCGTCAAGAGCAGCGCGAAGAGCGTCGACATCCTGGAAGCCGCCGGTAGCGGGGCCTTGCTCATGCTCAGCTACGTGTTCATGGTGACGCCGCTGGACAACCCCTACTTGGAGCCCCTCGTCAACTCGCTGAAGTACCTGCGGTACCCCATGAGCTGCGTTTGCATCGAGCCCGTGATTCTATCGCTGCTCATGCCGGATTTCTCCAGGGAGTACTACAGCTACGTGGGGTCGCTCACGTTTCCGCCCTGCACCGAGGGAGTGTTGTGGATTGTGAAGCCGGAGCCGCTGATGATCTCTCCGAGGCAGGTCAAGCAGTTCAGGAAGCTGCAGGGCTGCAGGGGCAGGATCGAGACGAATACGAGACCCGTGCAGAAAGTCGAGGACAGAGACGTGTTTTATTATGATTGATATAAATGCGCTTTGGGAGTTTTTGTTTTCTTTTGTGTGTGTTTTGCGTTTTGACGCGAATGGCTGTGTTATATTCTTTTATCTTCAGAATAGGAATAAGATTGAAGAACACGATTGACACCAAGAGAAGGGAGTTAGAAACCGGGATTTTTTCTGAAATTGTTTGTTTGCCAAACCAGGCAATGTTAGATAATGGCTCAAATCACTGTGATAATATATAACTATGTGTTGACATGCAACAGGAGTATTCAATAAGGTAAAAATTTGGTTTACTGGAAATCAGTTATGAAAAAAAAATTGAACATCGCGATTGTGAGCCCTCGGCCAATTGTAATGGTACCATTTTTGTTTTGCGGAAATGCCCTGTTGCCAAGTTGACCTCTTTGGATGACTGAAAATCTTATATGAAAAAACAATTGAACGTCTCGATTATAGACCCTCAAACTATTTGAGAAATGTATAAACACAAATATTGTGGATGTAACCTACTGAGTGATCAACTGGATTTGGTCTATTCACCGGTTTTTAAGGCAGCTCAGTCACATTTTCGCAAATAAACAAGGTCCAGGCAAAAGTCATTAATGACCGTTAGTCATTAAGACAGGCCTCGGGTAGAATTAAGAGTATTTAAGGAGTGTTATTTATTATTTCAGATTATTGTATTGTTTGATAATGTCCATATAGGACGAAACTGCAGTAACGTTGGTTACAAATAGAAGTGGTATAAAAACATAGAAAGTTTCATTTCTCATTTTTCATGAATTATTATTATTAACAACAAACTCTTATTCTAATAAATGATGGATATTAATGATTTTTCTGAAATAATTTTGGTGTTTTTGCAAAACAGATGATTGAAGAAAGACACACTTGTGGTAACTTTTCAAATGCATTTATTAATAATAAATTAAAAAATAATAACAATTAATTTCTAAAATCTTCATAACACTATATTTTTTCTACGGTTCTATACGATTCAAAACTCCGGAAAATCTCGTCATTTCTTTGGTACAGTTTATTGTACAGCTTACTGTAGTCTATTTTTTTAATACCGCCGTATTCTATGGGCAGTATTTCCCGATCAATGTGTTGGTAAAGACCATCCCAATCATTGAAGTGGAATATTACCTGAAAAATAAACAAAATAAATTATATTTAAGTATTAATTTCTGTCAATAAATGTATATCATTATATGCAACAATATAAAAATGAGATATTGGTCAAAATCTTCCGCTATTTGAGCAAGTACTACAAACCATTTTTTTGATCCTTTCCGGCAAAAAAGGCCACACAATTTTGACGACGGCGTTCACGAAAAACGAATTATTGACTAAATGAATTTTGAATTCGCTGAAAGGAAGAGCTTCGATTTTTTTCACCCCTATCTTGATGTATTCCGGTCGGAACCATTTCATCAACTTCCAACTGTAATTTTCCATGTCCAGGATCACGCACAATCCTTTTCCCGCAACCTGCGGATTGCCGCTCAGAATGGATTCCAGCCATAGGTCATCCACTGCTATGACGTCGTACATGGTCATCTTGCTGACATCTACATTTCCTAAAAACACAACTAGGATATGATTCGCGTATATTGCTTTATGATTTCAAAGAATGTTTTTAGGTCGTACTCGTTGAGGGTGGCTTCTGGATTTGTTTTGACATGTTTTTCATTTTTATCTGAATCTTTCACAGTGTTCGAGAGTTCAAAAATTAACACATGAAAATAATCAACATGAATCTGATTCCTTAAAAACCATATTCTGACTTCAACAAGCATTTCAAATAAATTCAATCCTTTCAATATTAGAAATTTTTCAAATTTTAATATAAATATTAATACAAAAGGGAATTAAGTAGCATGTTTGAAAGTGACCGTGTGACAATGATTCAGTTTGAGTAGACTATTCTAGACTTCCATTGTCTAGAAAACAGAAAATTAATTCTCTGCAGTTTGAGAGTCACCCCATTTCAGATATCAACATCTACAGCCGTTTTCAAGTGTGAATTATAAAAGAAGTTCACAACAATTCTACTCAAGAATAATAAAGTTTTACAAATAAATATTACAAAAAACGGCTGGTTTTATTGATTTGTTGTTTCTTACGGTTGTTGAAGAAGTATTGTCCTATATGTGCGGTGCAATACTACACGCACCGCACATATCGTAACGCTGTGTCCTAGATAAACACGATATGTGCAGTGCGACGCAAAACTCGCAATTATAAAACATGAACAAAATTAGTAAGTTGTCCAAATTGATAAACAGATTCGTGCAATTATCACGATTTTGCGTTACCGTATCGCAGCTGAGTTTGAAAATATCAAATTGTTTGATTTCACTCGTAGTTGTCGTTGATCACGTATGACGGAAGTGTTGAAGTACTCAAATACATATTTCTCGTATTTAATTTGGACTCAATCGCATATGCCTGATCTGTTTCACCCGTTCGTGCGATTTTCGCACCGCACGCACCGCACATCGTAAACACAATCTGTGCGGTGCGTACGGTGCGACGCGATACTCGCATTTATAAAACATTAACAAACACATTAAAAAAATAATCAGATTCGAGCGATCATCTTATCGCAAGCTGAGTTTGAAAATATCAAACTGTTTGATTTCACTCGTAGTTGTCGTCGATCACGTATGACGGAAGTGTTGAAGTACTCAAATACATATTTCTCGTATTTAATTTGGACTCAATCGCATATGCCTGATCTGTTTCACCCGTTCGTGCGATTTTCGCACCGCACATCGTAAACACAATCTGTGCGGTGCGAACGGTGCGACACGATACTCGCATTTATAAAACATTAAAAAAATAATCAGATTCGAGCGATCATCTTATCGCAAGCTGAGTTTGAAAATATCAAACTGATTTCACTCGTAGTTGTCGTCGATCACGTATGACGGAAGTGTTGAAGTACTCAAATACATATGGACCCTATCGCAATTGGCGGATCTGTTTAACCCGTTCGTGCGATTTTCTCTCCGTACGCACTGCACATAGTAAACACGATATGTGCGGTGCGGTGCGACGCGACACTCGCAATTATAAAACATGAACAAAATAAGTGAGTTGTCCAAATTGGTAATCAGATTAGAGCGATCATCACGATTTTACGTTACCTTATCGCATGCTGAATTTGAAAATATCAAATTGTTTGATTTCACTCATAGTTGTCGTCGATCTCGTATGACGGAAGTGTTGAAGTACTCAAATACATATTTCTCGTATTTAATTTGTACTCAATCTGTTCGTGCGATTTATGCACCGCACGTACCACACATCGTAAACACTATATGTGCGGTTCGTACGGTGCGACGCTACACTAGCAATTATAAAACATGAACAAAATAAGTGAGTTGTCCAAATTGGTAATCAGATTCGAGCGATCATCACGATTTTGCGTTACCTTATCGCAAGCTGTGTTTGAAAAAATCAAATTGTTTGATTTCGACCGTAGTTGTTGTCGATCACTCATGATGGAAGCGTTGACGTACTAGAATACATGTTTTCGTATGCAATTTTGGCTCTGTCGCAATTTCCAGATTTACTTCATCCGTTTGTACGATTTCTGCACCGCACATATCGTAACGCTGTGTGCTAGGTAAACATGATATGTGCGGTGCGACGCGAACCTCGCAATTATAAAACATGAACTAATCAAGTAAGTTGTCCAAATTGGTAAACAGATTCGTGCGACTATCATAAATGTTTAAATCCTTATCTGTCCCCTAAATTGTAGATTTTTGGAAGACAATGGGTTCTTCAGTAATTTGATTGATGTGTTTGAATTTCATCGAAACACTTTCTAATAGCAATAAAATGTGGAGAAATAACTTTATTCGGAAAATAGTACTTTATGCAGTTTTTTTATTTAATTCTTCAAAACTTATTAATGATGAAAAATCAAATCGTAAATCCTTACCCATTTTTGCTAGATAGATGGGCCTGCCTTCTTTATCACAGTCTTCTAATACCATCCTGATATCCATATCTAGAAGAGTTTTTCTTGCAACTGGCGCATCTTTGGTGAACCATTCTGGATACTCTATCAGAAGTTCTCTGAATGATTGGATCTTCAGCATGAAAAAATATGGAAATAGGTTATATTTGAATATATGGGGCATTAAAGAGTTTGGTTTTTTCTACATCCCGGTTCACATATCAGATATTATTATTAGAGAGGAAAAGACAATTTGGCTCCCATAAAAAAGTATACTAAATCCTAAAACACTGAAGTAATTGTACTGCTCCATAGCCGACAATCTAGCTGATGACATAATGTGCGAAGCTAATCTTATACAATTCATATCACCATATTTTTTTATTGTTTATAGATTTGTGCAAGTGAACTAAAAAAAATTCTAAATGAAATAAAAAACAAAAACTCTTCAGGATGGGATAACATCATTAAAGATATTGTTGAAACTACCCAATGATGTTTTAGATATCCTGCAGATGAAACTTTTTCATCTAGTCTGAAAATTGCAGAGGTCATTCAATTATTCAAAGGAGGTGATCCAGCATATCAGCAAATTTCAGACCCATTTCTTTATTACCAATTTTAGCAAACTCATTGAAAAACTGATGAAAGAAAGAATTTCAGACTTCCTTGAGGAAAATAAAATCATCCATTCCAAATAGATTTCTCTAGATGGTAATTTCGCCCCTTTTTAATACGTGTTTTTTTGGTAAATTGATCTATTTTGACGATATCTGTATTCATTTAAAAAATATTCCTCTTTTCTAAGAACGCCTTTTACATTGTTATATTCACAAATATTTATACACAAATTATGTCTATTATTAGGCAAAGTTATTGATATGAGAATGCAATAAATTCAGAAAAGAAAACTGTAGGTCACAATGAGCTTATGACAAGAGGCATAAGATGTCCGGAGGACTGCTCACTGCTAAAATCCTATACAATAGGAAAGTTGGGTCGAAAATCCATCAGAAAACAACTACTTTCCTGGCTAATGCCACGACGAACATTGAATTACATCTGATGAAATTTCCGGCACTGAGATGGCGCTCGCAGTTTGGAATTAATCCACTGTGCGGGCGCGATCTCAGTTTCGGTCTGTAAATGGGTTAGGTCGTCGATTCATTCGTTGCAGTCATTAGTTATTGACTGCTAGACCTACCCTATACTGATGAGGAGCAACACTCCGAAATCGATATATAGGTGGTCCGAATGTTTCGATGAACATTCCCATGCAACCAAGCAATTGCAGAGAGAACCTTGTAGGAACTCTGCACGGAAATTTCATCAGATGTAATTCAATGTTCGTCGTGGCATTAGCCAGGAAAGTAGTTGTTTTCTGATGGATTTTCGACCCAACTTTCCTATTGTATAGGATTTTAGCAGTGAGCAGTCCTCCGGACATCTTATGCCTCTTGCAATAAATTCATTCAACGAGTTGAAACAGGTTTCTATCGGGTATAATTTCAAGGTAGTTTTGAATTTGTTTACCGATTATAAATAACCGTTTGGTTTCCACTGGTGACACATACAAGTAGGTAATCTTCGGCACACATGGAAGATTTATTGAGTACGTTAAATTGATTATATTTAAGTTCCTATACTTTGTATTTTGATCTTGAGTCATTTAAAGACATTTGTTTGAAGGTTTCAGGCAATGTGGTAACAACTCATGAGTAGATGTAGATGAACATGACAATTTCCCTCATTATACAGGGCTATTCAAATTCGAGTTTATGCATGGGGATTTCGATAACGGTAAGAGATAGAGGGTTGGTTAAATGGGGGCAAAGTAGCGTATTTCAGAGGTTAATTATATGGATGAAAAAAATCTGACCTAGCTTCTTCAGTTCTGGAGTTATACAGAAAAAATCGAAAATTTCGAAATTCTTCTTTTGCCTAGGTATATCTTTTTATTTTACGAAGATTTTTTTTAAAATTTGCCACTTTGCCATAGCAACTTTTTGTAGCCTTTCCAAATATCTGAATAAAAATTATATACAGGGTATCGTATAAATTGGGCCACCCTCAACTTTTAATTTTCAAATACGGACCTGTATTTTTTATTGCATTTTTTTGAATGCCAAGAGTCATGTTTCATATTGACGTAGTATTTTCATCTGAATTACAGAGTGTTTTGGAAATATTGAACTATTACCAGTAAAATTTCAACATTTTTTTATTCCATAACAACTCTAATTAAATAATATCAGAGAATGAGAGGTGAGTCAGACAAATTTGTTCTTTAAGAATAATCAATTTCAGAATTTTCAGATTATCTAGTCTCACTACTTGTTCGGAATAACAATAAAATAAAATCAACAATTCCAAGAGACATTTTTCTTTACCATAATGTAGCACTAGTAGAATAAGTATTCATCCCCTTGTCGATTGACCTCAGTAGGTACGAAGAAGATCTGTTGTATGTAACTGTTTCTGCTGAGAACTCACAAACATAACATTGTATTTGATCATATACATAGCTTTTCATATTTTATAACTAATCACACAAGAACTTGTTTAATTATTATCAAGAATTGAAATAACAGCCATTATAAGTAATCATAATCAAAATAAATGTTCAAATTGACGACCTTCTCGTTCCAGACATTTACGGAGTCGTTTTTTTAAGTTATTATTTGCTCTGAAAATATCTCTTCGCCGTAGTGATGCGAAAGCGTTCATGATTTTAATTCTTAAATCTTCTATATTTTCAATTTCGTTTTGATATATTCTATTTTTTAGTGTACCCCATAAAAAAAAGTCAAGTACACTGAGATCAGGGGATCTTGCAGGCCATCTTATAGGCCCATTATTTGCTATCCATCTGTCTTGAAATGTTTCTTGTAAAAATTGATTAATGTCTCTTGTGCAGTGTGGACGAGCTCCATCGTGTTGAAACCACAACCGATTTAAATTAGCAATGGGAATATCATCGAGATATTCACTGAGAGTTTGTCTGAGGAAGTCTAGATAACGTTCGCCACTGAGCGTCCCGGCATAGATGTACGGACCTAGAACTCGATCCTTCAAAATTCCAGCCCATACATTTAGACCAAACCGCACTTGAGGTCTCACTTCTCTAAAATTATGTTCATTGGTTTGTGACCAAACATGCTCGTTGTTCCTGTTGAAAACACCACAATTTGTGAAACGAGTTTCATCCGACCAAATAATACTATTCAAAAAGTTTCTGTCATCGCCCAATTTTTGCAACATCCAATTACAAAAATTTTGCCGTCTTTCGGCGTCTCCTGGATACAATTTATGAACAATTTTAACTTTATAGCATTTGAATCTGTTTTTCCTTAAAGTACGCCAAACTGTAGTTTGCGGCAAATTCAATTCCTCAGCAATTTGTACTGTTGATTTTGATTGATTTGTATTGATCTGAAATATGGAGATGAGCCTAATTAACATTTTTTCAGTATTACCTACTTACCGCTTGAAGTATGTTTTCCTGTAACTCAATAGGAGTTTTGTTTCCATATTTTCTCCTTGGTTTTGTGAAAGATCCATATTCGCGAAGGTTTCTGTCCAAAAGTCTGAAATATGTGGGATGCGGCTGATGTCTTTCAGGGTACAGATCTAAATAATTTTCAGCGGAAAGATGAATGTTTCTATTATTTCTGTAGAAAACGTTAACCATATCTCTTTTCTGCTCTGTGGGGAAACCTATTTTCAGTACTAACAGATTTTTCATCAAATACCAACGATAATTTCCAAGAAACTGTCAAAATATTGACAAGTGAGGTGAACTAAATATTTATTTTCCAAAGAATACTATGAGAACTCAAATGGTTTAATCATGATTGTTGTATATAGCAAGAGAATGCCCATGAATTTGCTGAAAAATATAGGTAGTTCGAAAAGTGAGTAACAATAAAATATTTCCAAATTGGTGTCTGAAGTATGAAGATTGCCATTCGAAGATTTTTTTCCAATGATTATATGCACATACACGTACTAGGAAGAATAAGTTTTCACATTTTCGCACATTGATCATGGGTTGCGTGAACTGAAATGTGGATGAATTCTTGAAGAAGACAATATTCGTCGAATAATGTTGATTTTCTTCCAAATCCTATGCATTCTATACCTTATTCTATGATATATTTTTTTTAATTACAGCTGGAATTAAAAAAAAATGTTGAAATTTTACTGGTAATAGTTCAATATTTCCAAAACACTCTGTAATTCAGATGAAAATACTACGTCAATATGAAACATGACTCTTGGCATTCAAAAAAATGCAATAAAAAATACAGGTCCGTATTTGAAAATTAAAAGTTGAGGGTGGCCCAATTTATACGATACCATGTATATAATTTTTATTCAGATATTTGGAAAGGCTACAAAAAGTTGCTATGGCAAAGTGGCAAAATTTAAAAAAAATCTTCGTAAAATAAAAAGATATAGGCAAAAGAAGAATTTCGAAATTTTCGATTTTTCCTTTATAACTCCAGAACTGAAGAAGCTAGGTCAGATTTTTTTCATCCATATAATTAACCTCTGAAATACGCTACTTTGCCCCCATTTAACCAACCCTCTATCTCTTACCGTTATCGAAATCCCCATGCATAGACTCGAATTTGAATAGCCCTGTATAATCCAATCAAATGCCATCATTTTTTGACTTTAAATCAATGAGAAAAGGACTTACGACAATCACTGTAAATATAAAATTTTCTTTGGCCCTTTTTGTTCAGAAAATTATTCCAATTCCACGTCTAATCTTTTCGAAAATTCCCTTATAAATATATTCTGACGACATATATTGCGTGCGAGATATATTGGTGCCATTGTTTTCATTAAAATATTTTCTAATAATACAAGATACTTTGTGATAATCTTCATAATATGGTGGCACTCACTTTCGTACTGGATATCATCAAATCAAATCAAACTGTACTTTATTGTCGAAGATAGAATCTCATTGACAAAGTGTTGATATCCTAAGAAATATCCTAAGAAAATTGAACTACATACAAAATTTTGAGGTACTAGACCATTTGGTGATTTCACAATATGTGATAAAGGAGTAAAGTTATATACGTATTACATTCACATACACAATATGAATATGATATAGATGAATTATTTTGTTTGTCTCTCTGGATTGCCCACAAATGATACAAAAACGAAACATGATCAAATTATTATTGTATCACAAATTTTATTCAATCAGACATGTTTGGCCAGCACAGTAGCTTCTTCACTGTCTGATTGAATAAAGTTTTTGGAGATCGAATCGTTTTTTGTGTATTTTATACAATTACTACGGATCTTCATCAGGTAACGGCCGAGCCAATCAGACAAATTGAATTTACAGCAAAATAAAGAAAGACATTAATAATAGTCATCAATGCAAGGAAATTGTTCTATGAAATTTATATTCCGTCACAACTATTTATTTTTGAATAGTATTTAAAGATTGCTGAAATTTCATAAAATTGACAAGTCATCAATCACCATACCCATTCCTGGAATATTGACAGGACTAAAATTCTATAGCAAGTTACAATCGATTAAAATTGTTGATAAATGGAATACATATATATGTCTGATCTAATGGTGAATGCACAAGGAGTTCCACAGGGATCCATACTTGGACCTTTGTAGTTTATCGTATATACCTTCTGTTATACCAGAGTCATTTACCACTCTTTATGCAGATGATTCAACGTTTCTGTTTAGTGATAAACACCCAAACATTCTGAAGGCCAAAATTATGAATGGTTTATTGAAATTTTCTGCCTGATCTAGTGACCAATCCTTGTTATTTATTACTACTAAAAAGAATTTCATTTCATTTCATCCTCGCCAAAAAACTAACTTTTCCTGACTTCGATATATTAGTTCTATCGTGGTGGCATTTAATATGTGTAAATTCATCATAAATGATAAATAAAGAGGAAATAAAATCTTCCAATTTACACAAAAAATATATACTTGTAACGTGCTTACATAAACACTCCATGCACCCACAATCACACAAACTAGCAGCATATCATTCTATGATTCATAGACTGGTAAATATACCTCAAAGCGATTTAGATTTCAAGTGTGAGTTAAACAGAATTAAACAAATCGCCGTAAATAATGGATATGAAACATCAATTATAGATAGACTGCTTAAACAAAAACAAAACAAGAAAACTCTAAATTTAATATACCCGCATATCAAAGTAAAAACCGATCAACGTTTTGCATGTCTAACATATCTTGGTCAGCATACGAACAAAATATCCCGTTTCCTTCAGAAACGGAATATAAATGTTGCATTCAAAACCAACAATAACTTATATTCCTTTATTAACAACGCAAAGTCTGTACGGGATAAATTCAAGAAGTCGGGGGTTTACAAACTTGAGTGTGAGGATTGCAATGCATTATACAGGGTGTTAATTAAGTACGTTGACAAACTTCGGGAGGTGATTCTTTGAAGGTTTTCAGGACGAAAAGTTCATGTAAACATATGTCCCAAACGGCTTGGTTTTCGAGATACAGGGCGATAAAAATACATTTTTTTCAAGATTTTTTAGAGTTAACTTCGACATTTTCGACAATAATCAGTTCAAATTAGGCAAGTACAATCCATTCAATAGGGCGCACGATACAAAATAATGCATTTCTTAAATAATTCACAGGGTCCTCCTTTTTTCAGAGTCAAGCTTTGTTCAACCCTTCAGAATTTTTTTTCCGCCGCCACTGACATATTATGAGAAAGGAATAATCAATGTTGTTTCATTTAACATCTTTTTGATATCTTGCATTTTTTCAATTACTTGTACGGTTCAGGGGCTATAATGAAAATATTAATTTAAACATTTTCCAGTGTGGCATAACATTAGAAAATTTGAAAATTAAACATTTTCAATTATTGTAAATTGATGGAAATATTCTTTCAGAATTGGAAAAATCTACGATGAACAAAAATTATACAATAAAAAATATAAAGACAAGCTTTTATACAAATGCACTGAAAATGAAAAAATAATTTGTTTCATTTTTTCTAGGTTATTCTGTATCAAAATCTTTCTGTACAAGATTACCTAGATCAAACAATGAAATGAATTATTTTTTCCTTTTCAGTGTATTGTATAAAAACTTTAAAATGTTTTCTTTTTATAATTTTCATTTTTAACATTTTAGTTTATTTTTTATGTGAAACTGAAAATCTCCAACCCAAAAACCATCACATACCAATTTTGAACAGAATCGGATCATAATCACAAAACTCGTCCGCCATATTGGAGCCGCCATTTTGTTTTTAACAAACATTTTTTTAATGCATTGTCACCGGAATTACGGAAACCTGCCAAATTTCAAATTAATCGGAGTATTAGAAGTGGGTCAAATTCAACTTTTATTAAATTGTTTGTTAGTTAGTTACAAGTGAAGCTAAATAAAAGCTTGTTATTGTAAAGATGTGATTTCTTTTTGTGATATCTAACAGAAAACTACTATCTCCCCGTCACTGCGGTACGCTGGATTTTAAACTAGATCTGACAGATATTGGGAAAACCTTAACTTTCAACCTGAAGATTCTGATGGTAAAAATGTGCATTTTCATTGAGATATTTGATTAAAAATGTTTTTACCTACCCATCAGTCTTGATAGAGAACTCATACAAATTTTTTGATATTTTAAAAAAAGATATTTTTTAGTTTTCAATTGAACGTTTCCTTTTCAACATAAAAAACTTCCGAAAGGTAATCCTGTAATGGAAGATAGTTAATAGGGTTTATCTAATAGTCGCAGATCATTACACATTTGATTTTCATTTATGAATCTCTGGTCATAACTCCGAAAAACTAAATCAAACAAATTTTTGTTTCCGTACGGAGTACATTATTTTATCAGAAATTTCGGTTTGTTTTTTCTTCAGCAGTAACGCAGAAATTTTGTAATCAATTTGAATTCATAAAAATAGCAAAGTGGGCTTTGATATTAATTCATTTATTTAAATATCAACAACTTGACAGTTATCGAAAGTTGAGAAACTGTCTCATTGTTAATTCTTCATTAGTGCAAGCTATAAAGCAGATTCATTCAATATTCCTTTGGATAAAATGGTTGAATATACAAATTCAGAAATGGCAGACATGCACTTAATGTATGGAATGGCTGATGGTAACGCTCGTGCCGCCAGACGAATGTATCTAGAAAGATTTCCACAACGTCATATTCCCAGCACACAAATGTTCATCAATATTCACTCCCGTCTTCGTGAAACGGGTACTTTCAAGAGGTCTGCTGTTCTCATAGGACGACCCAGGAGAGTTAGAACAGTTCAGATAGAAGAAGCTGTACTTAACGAAATTGCGCAGCATCCAGACACCAGTACAAGACAAATTGCGGCACAGTTTAACGTAACCCATGTATTGGTATGGCAAATTTTAAAAGAGCAACAACTTTATCCCTATCACATACAGCGTGTTCAAGCTCTTCTGCCAAGGGATTTTCCAAAGAGATTAACTTTTTGCACTTGGATTCGAAATAAATTGTTGGAAAATCCATGGTTTTTATCTCAAGTGTTATTCACCGATGAGGCATGCTTTTCCCGTAAAGCCATTATTAATTTTCACAACAATCATATGTGGGCTGATGAAAACCCACACGCCGTGATTGAAAACCATTTTCAAGAGACGTTTTCTGTGAATGTTTGGGTTGGAATTGTAGGGAATTTCCTTATCGGGCCACATTTTCTGCCTCATAGACTCAATGGCGACCATTATCGACATTTTCTTGAATTTATCTTACCTGGACTCCTAGAAGAGATCCCACTGAGGGAAAGAATTGGAATTTGGTTTATGCATGATGGTGCTCCAGTACACTTCAGATTGGTTGCACGCCAATATTTAGATGAGAATTATTCTGATCGCTGGATTGGGCGTGGTGGGCCACAACTTTGGTCACCAAGGTCACCCGATATGAATCCACTTGATTTTTTCCACTGGGGGCACCTTAAATCATTAGTGTACCGAACTCCAGTTCAAAGTGAAGAAGACCTGAGGAATCGCATACAGGAGTCATGCGGAATTATAAGAAACACTCCTGGTATTTTTGAGCGTGTCCGCCAGTCTATGGTTAGGCGCATAAACGCATGCATTGAAGTTGGCGGTGGCCATTTCCAGCAGCTGCTCTGACATATCAATTTCAATAATGGTCCTTTTCTGAACTTAATTTTATTCCTAGGGAATTTATGTTACTTTGCTGTAGTATTTGTTAATAAAGTTATTCACTATTGAAAATGTCCAAAATTATTTTGCCATAATTAACTTTGTGCAATACATATTCAACCTGAGTTATGGTAAAAAATGTATGGGAGCTCCATAACACTACATTTTCTCTACACGAGCAGAAATTAGCTATTTGTGTAATGAGAACAAAATGACGTATTGCGTCACGCGCTAATCTTTGGAGAGTGGCAATGACACTTCGAGAAATGAATTATTTTATATCATGCGCACTATTGAATGGATTGTACTTGTCCAATTTGAACTAATTTGGATCGATTATTGTCGAAAATTTCGAAGTAAACTCCAAAAACTCCTAAAAAATGTATTTTGATCACCCTGTACTTCGAAAACCAAGCCGCTTGGGACAAGTTTATATGAACTTTTCACCTTGAAACCTTTCAAAGAATCACCCTTCAAGTTTGTTAGACTATTTGCTTCTCAAATTTCTTTATGTTATGCGTTACTGGAAAATGTTTGCGTTAATATTTTCATTGTAACTCCTGAACCGTACAAGTAAATGAAAAACATCAAGAGAGCAAAAAGATGTTAAATGAAACAACATTCATTATACCTTTCTCATAATATGTCAGTGGCGGCGGAAAAAAAAATTCTGAAGGGTTGAACAAAGCTTGACTCTGAAAAAAGGAGGACCCTGTGAATTATTTGAGAAATGCATTATTTTGTATCGTGCGTACTATTGAATGGATTGTACTTGCCTAATTTGAACTGATTATTGTAGAAAATGTCGAAGTAAACTCTAAAAAATCTAGAAAAAAATGTATTTTTATCACCCTGTATCTCGAAAACCAAGCCGTTTGGGACATATGTTTATATGAACATTTCGTCCTGAAAAGCTTCAAAGAATCACCTCCCGAAGTTTGTCAACGTACTTAATTAACACCCTGTATATAGGCCAGACAGGCCGTAGTTTTAATCAAAGATTCGGTGAGCATTTGAGAAGTTACAGATTAAATAAACAGGACTCAAACTATGCCAACCACCTTATTGACAATAACCATAACTTCACACAAAACCCTGAAATTTTGCATATTAAACCTAAAGGTCAAAAATTAAACATATTAGAATCCATAGAAATCAAGAAACATTTACGTAACAATAGCAATTTAGTTCTCAATGACCAAATTGACCTGTACAATTCACCTATAATTAATTATCTCACTAGTAACTACTCAAATGCTCCCTAATCCAAGCTATATGTCATTAGGAAATTTTATACCTGCAATTGTCATTAGTGAAATTTCATGCATGTTATTTTAATATTTAAGAAGGTGATTTTGACGTTTCTTTAGTTGATAATTCGCTCAGATGATGACACCGTGTGTCGAAACAATTGTAAGCACGTTACAAGTATATATTTTTTGTGTAAATTGGAAGATTTTATTTCCTCTTTATTTATTATTTATCAAAGATGTTAAATTCTGAATGTTTTCAAATTTGAAATTTAAGAAAAAACACTTCATATAAATCACATACGTTTACTTTATTTTAGTGAAATACAGTCTAGGATTAGTTATGTAATTTGTATTTGGGGGAGTTCTCCCCATGCTAAAAATGTGTTTTTGTCACAGGAAAGAATTGTAAGATGTATTTCAATTATCTCATTTGTAGAGTCCTGTCGGCCTGTTTTTATTAACTTGAGAATTTTAATTGTGTATGGTCTTCTCTATATATATTGGATTTAACACATCAGTTCATAGAAATAAAAACGATTATTTACGAAATATTCATGCTCATGACACAAGATATAAATCAGAATTTTCTATACCTTACCAGCGTATAGAAATCTGTAAGAAATCACCTAGTGTAATGGGAATTAGACTTTACAATAGTCTCCCACAATGTTTTAATGATATTGACTTGATGCATAAATTTAAAGAGAAAACTAAAAATTATCGCATTGATATGTGTCCATAATCGGTTGAAGAATATTTTGAAAATACTCATTGAATTATGTCTAAACTGCGACATACACTTTGTTTTATCTTAATTTTTGACGTACTGTGTTTTTACTTTTTTGTAATATTTTCTGTATTTGTGAATTAATGTATTTTTTCTACATTCATGCAAAAAGCAAAACTTTATTGAACTATATTCAGTGGAAAAAGAAGTTCTTTATTGCACTAGTGCAATAAAGTTTTTATTGCACTCATCTGTCATTCTATTTCAACGTGCTGTCATCATGACAAACATAAACGTTTAAATCTACTACATATTTAGCAGATATTCTGTGAGATTGTCAATAGGTACTTTACTACGAAATATTCATATTGAAAATTGCACCAATTGTTCATTCACTTTCAACATTGAGGGTAAAAATAAAGTTTGAGTTAAATTGTTCGTAACGTATTAGTTCCTGTTTCAATGCAAATCGATATTAATAATAAAGTATTCAAGTTGCGCTTTTCATTTTCCTACACCTAGTGCCGCACCTCAATAAATCATTTTTTGCTTTTTGCATGAACGTAGAAAGAATGTTGTACGCAACTCGTGCAAAAATTGTTTATTGCACTCGACGTGTTGTCCAACTCGGCCTAACGGCCTCGTCGGACAATTTCACGTCGAGTGCAATAAACATTCACTCTTTGCACTTGTTGCATAAATAACGATTTTAACCTAAATTATAAGGGCGCCATCTCTGGAACCGACTAAAGAAGCAGACCACTATTTCATTTGTTTATTTGTCTTCTGAAAAATCTAAACAAAATCAAATCATGCGACAAACCAAGGTTTTTAGGCATCTCATGCATGTATATGACCCGTTTTTTTGTTTTCTAGAAAATAAACTCATAAAAAGTTATTAAGGGTGCATAGTTTTGATTGTACTGCACTGTACCAGCGTGTACCTATGTTTCCTTGTGAAGTATAATTTTCTGAGAAATTATAATATGCGTTTCATGTTTCTTTTGAATGACATTCAGGTAACGATCCATTTTAATTGTCATTTTGTTCGATATCAAATTGAAATATGGCCTGAACAGTCTAGTGCTAGTGTAACACATTCGAATAAAGCAAGCGATGAATTCACTGCTAGAAAGCGGACTTGCAGATACTGGGACGGAATGCAAATGAGCTTGGTTTTACTTTACCTTTTTGAATGCTTCTTCTACGTTGAATTCCGTGCTGTAGAGAAATCTTTCCAAGTAGTCGGCTTCAGTTTGCATATCTTTCAGATTTTTCTCGCCTGAAACAATCAGATTTAGTAGTGAAGTTTCCTTGTTTCATAGCTAACTGAGCAAAAAGTAACAGATTTTGAGTAAATAGGTTAGAGAAGGATTACACTAAAATATGAAGTTGAGTTTGGCTCAGAAAATTCTTACAATACCTACAGTGTGACCCACTTAGGACCGGAGCACCCTTATATTGGAATGATTTTTTTTCAATGGGTAGATATTCAGAAAGTCTACTGGCACCAAAGGACCCCGCACTTTTTATTGGTAAAATGGTTCTCGGTGAAATTGTCTGAATTTTTAGTATATTGTAGTATTTGATGTACTGATTGAACATGCAGAATCGTAAAGTTCGTTCATTGATAGATATTGAAATTCAAAGTTAAAAATCAGTAATTTTTATTTAATTATTTTCTCGGGATTTGAAAGGGCCAACTGCATTTTTATTCGTCCTTATCATCAACGTACCTTCATATTACTAAATATTATTATTATGTCTTTATTTAGCAAAATACCAATTTACAAAATTACAGAATATAAACGTACATTCAATATAAAATTGCACAAAATGTTATATAATTAATAAGTTTAAAAAATAACGAGCACATTTAAAAAAAATATTTGTAAACAATATTTCACATATACATTAAACAAATATTGTAAATAACATGTCAAACGTCATTCGTCATTACATATAAAATAAATAAAATCTGGTAAAAAATATTATTAATAAATAATATTTCACATGTCGAAAGGTTTAAAAAACATAAATAATATTTCACACAGTCATCACTACATTTAAAATGAAAGAATCAATAAGAACACATTTAACCACTTCGTCCATGGCATTGGTCCAGTAGTCTCTTTTTCAACTTTACTTTGAATAAATTGATAGCAACGCAGGTCTTTAAAGATTCAGGAAGTTTATTATAGCAAATAATACCCTTATGCAACAATGATTTTTCTGTGCTTCTTTTATTTTTTTTATGAACATATATGTCACTTTGTGCGCGTGTATTGTGAGTGTGGATATTACTGTTAAATACCAGTTTAGACGACAAATACGAAGGAGTGAGAGATATTTTCATTTTATGTATAAAAACCAAAGCTTGATACTCTAAATAGTGTTCTATGGACATCCAGTTTAAAGTACACAACATATTTTTAATTGATGTATCTTTAGGGACACCCAAAATTATACGCATTGCTCGATTTTGCAGTTTTTGAATTCTGTCCTTTTCATTTTTATTTGCCACGTACAGTATTGAAGAAGCGAAAGTTAAATGTGGTAAGATAATAGTATTATATACCGTTATGCGTGACCATTGACTCAGAAATGGTGCTACCCTGGATAGAAAGTTGATTTTGTCACTTACATATGTTACGTGGTCTTTGAATGTGAGGTTTCGGTCTATTATGATACCCAAATATCTTATTTTTTCAACCGTTTCAATTTCATTATTACCAATACTGATTTTTGAACTATCTTTGCAAGAGTCAAATTGTTGTTTATTACTTATTAGTAAAAATTTGGTTTTCGATGCGTTCAATTTGAGTAAGTTACCATTGCACCGGGAAACTATATTTTCTAAATCGTTGTTAATCGTTTCAGCTAGAGTGAGTATGTCATCAGTACAAAAATAAATTAATGTATCGTCTGCAAATAAATGGATTTGACACCTTTTAACACAATTGACAATATCATTTATATACAACAAGAACAACAGTGGTCCCAGTGTACTTCCCTGTGATACACCGTTTTCATTTGAAATTTCTGAAGAGGTTATTTTATTAAGATGTGTAACCTTTTTCCTATTCTGAAGATAATTAATGATCAATTTCAATGCCATCCCTGAAATATCATTCAGATGGTGTAGATTATATCATTATGTACAGAGTGAATAATAAAAACATTTTAGTAATGTCTGAAAATTCGAAGTAGGAATAATGAAATATTGATAAAATTATTTTGGCATGCAATATGCTATTCTTATTCCATCATTAATGACAATTCATACATTTCCTACAGGGTGATTTGAAAAATTTGTGAAATATATGGCTGGTTATTTCGTACATATCCTGTATATTCAAGTGAATTATCATCCTCCGAAGATAGCTGATTCCGTATAAAAATGATTTTGTTGGGATATGTAGGGTGATTAAAAAAATTTCGGTGATAAAAATGACAAAATATCAACGTTTCAGAAATCACCCTGTAATTCACGATTAACTCGGTGAAATTCCTTTATTATTATTTAATATATTCATCATTCTCTCCTCAACACTGTCCCAAAAATTCAGTGTCCTACCATGACAAGTTTCATAGTTATTAATTGAGAAACTTATTACCATTTGCATGACGAGTTGAAGGAACTTGTTCACGCGTACATTCTACTAGTGGCAAAGATTTTTCACAAATAGTGAAACGTGAGAAACAAACTATCTGGGAAAAGTGAAAATGATTGATAGAACCCTTTTATTTCTAATAGGAGAATTTGAATCTGGACAGCGACGGTTTTTTTTCCAATGCGTGTTCCACTCGGATAGAAGTTTCCATGATTTTATATTTGCTGGCTATCAATAGAAACATAAAAACATCTATTATATTTCATCAATATAGGTAGTTCAATACGTTAAAGTAATAATAATTATCACTGATGGAACTAATTGATTTTAATTTTTCATTCACTCTCCGTCTACGACGGAATCAAAATGTACCCGATAGGCGAAAGGGTTTTCTTGCTGTACGAGGACCGTAGCGCTGCTACGGGGGAGGTGGATTTGGTTAACACTGTTCTTTGTCACATTCAGTGATAAGTTATTTCCCGTACCGGGGCCTCATACACGATTGGGCGAGTCAAACTATCCAAGCATTAGGAATTTTATCTGGCTAATACCTGAGTTGTAAGTTGTAACTGATGTGCTGTATATTCAGTCAGTTCCTAAATGGTAGATGGAATTGGATGGACCGTCATTAGTCATCACCCTTCACCCTTCATATAATATTACATTCACTTCCTCACGTTTCACTATTTGTCTTGGCCACTAGTAAAATGTACGCGTGAACAAGTTCCTTCAACTTGTTATGCAAATGGCCATAAGTTTCTCAATTAATAACTATGAAACCAGTCATAGTAGGAAACTGAATTTTTGGGACAGTGTTGAGGAGAGAATGATGAATATATCAAATAATGATAAAGGAATTTCACCGAGTTGATCGTGAGTTACAGGGTGATATCTGAAACGTTGATATTTTGTTATTTTTATCATCGAAAATTTTCATGATCACCCTATATATCCCAACTAAATCATGTTTATACGGTATCAGCTGTCTTCGGATGATGGTAATTCACTTGAATATACCGGATATGTACAAAAGAACCGGCCATATATTTCACCAATTTTTCAAATCACCCTGTAGGAAATGGAAGAATTATGATCAATGGTGGAATAAGAATAGTATATTGCATGCCAAAATCATTTTATCAATATTCCATTATTACATCGAATTTTCAGACATTACTAAATTACTTTATTTTTCACTCTGTTCATAATGATATATAGTAATATGAAGGTACTTTGATGATGAGAACGAAAAAATATGCAGTTGGCACTTTCAAATCCCAAAAAAATAATTAAATAAAAATTACTGATTTTTAACTTGAACGCTCTGTATTTCAAAATCTATCCATCAACGAACTTTGCGAATCTGCACGTTCAATCAGTACATCGAATACTACAATATACTAAAAATTCAGACAATTTCACCGAGGACCATTTTACCTATAAAAAGTGCGGGGTCCTTTCATGGATAAATTTCCATTTCCAGGGCCAACTAATCAGATTTAAAAAATTCCAACTACACTGTATTGGCGACATTTTCAAATGGTTCATATGTATTTTACGTTGAAATGCGCCAATCAATAAAAAAGTTATAAGGGAATGAGATTTGAAAAATATGCCGTTTAATCAACCCGCCAATTAAATTTCAAAACTTCTATCAGAACTTTGACTAATCCATCGGATTCAGGGAGTCTCGAAATATCACTGACTGTAATTTTATCGAAATCTGTTCATAAATAAAAAAAAAATATGAGATAAAATTGACATGTCCAAGCTCTGATAGAAGTTTTCAAATTGAATTGGTGGGTTGATTAAACGGCACAATTTTCAAATTTCATTCCACCATAACTTTTTTATTGATTGATGCATTTCAACGTTATTTACATAAGATCCATCTGAAAATGTCGCAAATCCAGTGGTGTAGTTAGAAATTTTCTAAAAAAATCGCCTTATAACTCGATCAATCAACTTGAAATTTTGATGGAAAGGACCCAGCAAACTCCTTATGGAATTTGGGTCCCGGTGGATTTTTTTGAATTTCTGGTATGATGTAGTCCATGTAATTCTCAACCAATGTTACCATTGCGCCAACCCAAAAAAATGAACAGTTTTGCTGCTAGGGGGCGTTGAAATCACCCCTTGCGCAGATTAGACTATTTATTTTTGAACCCGGTAACAATATTTTCACTTGTTTCATTGTTGCTAATGTTGCACAATATTGTGCTGTTTTATAAAAAAATTCGTACCCCCTCCCTATTACGAAACGCAAAAAAATAATTTTCGAGTGCCTTTAAATGAATCGTAGAATGTTTAAATATGCCTAAATGAGGGAAATAGCAATTTCTTATGATTATCCTCCCACCCCCCAAATTACAAAAAACGAAAAAATCTCGGTGGATATGATCTACTTTTTCAAGGTATTTCCGGATTTTCTCAGTGAAAAATGCAGCGATCCGGTCGTATGAAAATCCATTTTGTAGATTTTATGAATCTCTACAAAAGTACCATCGACTGTAAAACGGTTCCTTCAGTACTTTTGAGATATTCACACAAAAAAACAAAAACGTAATTTTTTTCACTATTTCTTGTTTAAAAAATTCCACAAAGCGAGTTTACTGGAGCTAAAACCGTGGTTTTCAATTACGAACTAGGTATCTTATAAAAAATAGTATAGGCCGTTTGCGTGTTCTATTTTGTGTGAAAAGAGCTTCTTACTTTTATCTACACCTTGGCTTAGGTTGTAAGTTCCAAAATAACAACCCAACTTGGTCACTCACCTTGAATCAACCTCCTGAGCTCCACAACCCGAGCGTTCTTCTCTTCTTCTGTCAACGTTGACAACGATGACTTTTCATCCATGATCGCATCCGATGGCATTTTCTAGCGAACTACTTCGACGATTTGTCCGGGTACACGTTAAAACCTGACTGCAAATTGAATGAGTATCTTTTAATGGGACAGATTTATCGACAAGAAGCAACAACATTCAAATCACTACCTGGTAGTTCCGACCTTGCTTGATTATTATAATAAAAACAAAATGTGAACTTGACTGGCGTGCAGAGTGCGGCCTTGGTTCGTTGAAAGCTGAAAACAGTTATGGTGTTCATTCTGATAGCGCTATCGTAGCCATATTTTCTCTAGACTTGCTGAACAAAATGTAAGTTCATGAAAAGGCGTCTAATAGGCTGATCAACAAGTTGAAAAACGTTAAAAATAGTAATAACGCTTCTAAAGATATGAGCGGTAGCTCATTAGATTCGGTATGACCACTAGAAAAATTGGTTTCAAGTATTTTACCGCACGTAAAAAATTGCGATTGTTAACAAAATAAGATGAAAAAAAGGTATTTAGTTCTCAGTTGATAACTCAAAAACTATTATTATTTAATAAAATTTGAAAAATAGTATATCTTTGATAGAAAGCAATATGTGAGACTATCGACACCTTCAAATAGTGCAGAAATCAAATGTGGAGTACCCCAATGCTCTGTATTAGGTCCTGTTTTATTCCTTTTATACATAAATGGTCTGACCATGTTACCAATTTCTGGAAAGTTCACATTATTCGCGGACGACACCACCATACTATGGCACCATAAAGATAAAAGTAAACTGCACGAATTAATATTTTCTGACATGGTTAAAATCCAGAATTGATTGGATTCTTATTTAAGCCGGATTTAGCGGATTCACAATGCATAATTTAGTGCATATGCGTAATTTTAAGGCGACTTTTCCTGATTTAAAATGCGTAATTTTTCTGCATACTCCATAACAGTTCAACACAGGGATATCCCTGTATTGAACTTTTATGGATTAGGTGTGAATTAAAATTACGCATATGCACTAAATTATGTATTGTGAATCCGCCTTTACTCTCTCTGAATTCTAAAAAATAAGTGTAATTGCATTCAAATGTTGTATATCAAATGTGCATTTTGGAAGTCAACCGATAGAAAATAAGAATTCAGCAAAATTTTTGGGATTACTTTTGGACAGTAATTTCAAATTCGAAGAGAACATGACTCGATTAAATAAAAAACTGGCTTCTGGTCATCATGTTTTGAGAACGGTGTCAAACGAATTAGGATTTACTGCTGCCAAATCGGTTTATTATGCACTCATAGACTCCCATTTAGACTATGGCATATCTTTCTGGGGGGTATGTAACAATCAACTATTCCAGTCAGTATTTGTACTTCAGAAACGGGCAATTAGGTACCTTTTTAAAGCAAAATTTAGAGAATCATGTAAACCTTTATTTAAAGATCATAAAATCCTAACTCTTCTCAATTTTTGTATTGGAGACAGTTTCTATAATTCATAAAAATAGATTGGAGTATGAAATCAACAACCCCCCTATAATACTCGCCAGAACGAAATTCACTTGAAGCTTCCTATTCCCACATCCAATCTAGTGAAAAATTCTCTAATTTACAATGGAGTGAAAATGTATAACAATCCCATGCGATTTTAAAGAGAGGAATCTCCAGGTTTTCAGAAACAAAACTAAAAATCTATTAAGTGATAAGGCCTACTATAGCTTGAAAAATTTTTACGATGATACACTTTAGGTTAATGTTTACATTTACTGTTATTGTTAAATTTGTTAATATTTTTAAATTTATGTATTGTGAAAGTATTCAATTAGCGCTCAATATTTATGTTTTTATTATTATTTTTATCATGTGAATTGTTCATCAATTTTTGACAGTAATATTATTATATGTTCATCCATATACTGAAAATTTGTATATATATAATATATATATATATATATATATATATATATATATATATATATATATATATATATATATATATATATATAAGTAAAAAAGTTATTGGGTATAACCCTCAAAATGTTGTGCAACCGTAGACTCGTGTTTCGAGCTTAAGCTCTCTTCAATACGGTAAAATCAAGTGCGAAGATGTACAACACTTGGATGTAAAAATAGAAACAAAGGAAGTCAACAACAGGAAGCCAACCACACATTTGTGGCATCGGTTAGAAGACCTTGTACTCACAAGGCAACAACTAACGTCGCCACGGAGGTAGCTATAGCTACCAGCGTGACAATCCTACCCAGGAAGATACAAATAAGGATGGATTTAGCGAGGGGCAATATATGAAAATATAAGTAAAAAAGTTATTGGGTATAACCCTCAAAATGTTGTGCAACCGTAGACACGTGTTTCGAGCTTAAGCTCTCTTCAGTACGGTAAAATCAAGTGCGAAGATGTACAATACTTGGATGTAAAAATAGAAACAAAGGAAGTCAACAACAGGAAGCCAACCACACATTTGTGGCATCGGTTAGAAGACCTTGTACTCACAAGGCAACAACTAACGTCGCCACGGAGGTAGCTATAGCTACCAGCGTGACAATCCTACCCAGGAAGATACAAATAAGGATGGATTTAGCGAGGGGCAATATATGAAAATATAAGTAAAAAAGTTATTGGGTATAACCCTCAAAATGTTGTGCAACCGTAGACACGTGTTTCGAGCTTAAGCTCTCTTCAGTACGGTAAAATCAAGTGCGAAGATGTACAACACTTGGATGTAAAAATAGAAACAAAGGAAGTCAACAACAGGAAGCCAACCACACATTTGTTGACTTCCTTTGTTTCTATTTTTACATCCAAGTGTTGTACATCTTCGCACTTGATTTTACCGTACTGAAGAGAGCTTAAGCTCGAAACACGTGTCTACGGTTGCACAACATTTTGAGGGTTATACCCAATAACATTTATACTTATATTTTCATATATTGCCCCTCGCTAAATCCATCCTTATATATATATATATATATATATATATATATATATATATATATGTGTGTGTGTGTATTTGTCAACAAGAGTTTTTCTTATGTACAATAAACATTCTCTCTCTCTCTCTATTTCCTTCTTTAAAATCATAATTTGTACTTCTCAATAGGTAAACAAAAAAAGCTTTCCTTTATAAATATTTTCATTTTTTATTAACTCAACAATCTTTTATAAACAAATTCTGACAACAGTTTGTTTCTTCTGGAACTAAAATATATTACAAAACATTCTTTCCAATGGGGATTTATTCTTTCAAGTGTTCACATGATCCCATAATATATTCAAAATTTTAAATTAACATTTAATGCTATTGAAAAATTATTTTCTTTGATATAATTGCTTTTGCAGCATTGCGCCCGTGCTGTAATGGCCTCACGGAGCACTATTTTCAGCGTTAAATTGAATTTATAAATAATGGAGATAGAGGTCCGGGAGTCAGGACATTTTTAATGAAAATTTCCTCCTCTTCACTGAACTTTTTTCAGAATTTCTTAAATATTAATAGTTTTTCAGTTAGCAACAAAAAACTGGATACCTTTCTCTTCATCGTATTCTGCTAATCACAATGGCAATATTTTACGTGCGGTAAAATCCTTAAAACCCATTTTTCTAGTGCTCATTCCGAATCCAGTGAGCTATTTTTAGGAGCATTATCTTTATTCTTCACGTTTTTCAACTTGTTGATCAGACTATAACTGAATTTTTGAAAGCGAATAATTTGATAAGTAATGCTCAGTTCGGTTTCCAACCAAAGAAAAATTCTCACGATGCTACATTTTCGTTCCTATAGCTGATTGAATAGACATGAAGTGGACGCAGCAGTTTTCTGTGATTTTTCTAAAGCCTTCGACTGTGTTAATCATGGAATACCATTGCGGAAACTATCTCATTATGTCATACATGAAACTGCACTTAAATGGCATCAACTCACCTAACTGGAAGAAACCCTGGTTACTTTAGCATTTTTTTCAATAAAGGTCCTGCCGCCACCATATTTCGTCAGAGCGTTCATAATTGAGAATAATGGTAGATTATATCGACAGAAAAAAAAATACCGATCATTGGGGAGAGTTGGGCTCAACAATTTTTTTATTAGAGGTCCTGCCGCCACCAATCTTTGAGAGCTTGCATTTTTTAATTTTTACAATGAATTCTCAATCTGCGACCTCGAAAACTCCCAGATATCAATTTTGTATGAAATCGGACCTTAATCATCAAAACTAGTCCTCCATTTTGGAGCCGTCATCTTGAAGTCTTGAATTTTAACAACGATTTCATAATATCCGACTCCAAAATTCACCACACACCTATTTTGAATAGAATCGGACCATAATCAACAAAAGTTGTCCAATAGTTGTCCGCCATTTTGAAGCTGCCATCTTGAATTTTTGAATTTTGACAATGAATACATAATCACCGACCTCAAAAATCTACACATAACAATTTTGAATATAATCGGAGCATAATCACAAAACGTTTCCGCCATATTGGATTTTGCTTTTTTCTAACAGAAATATCATATTGTAATGTCACCGGAATTATGTACACTTCTGTCGATGTATTCTTTCATTATTTCCCATCATGAACGCTCTGCCAAAGAATGGTGGTAGAAGGACTTCTAATAAAAACGCTCGGTAATTTTTTTCTGTCGATGGATTCTTTCATTATTCTCAAAAAAGAACACTCTGACGGAATATGGTGGTGGCAGGACCTCTAGTAAAAAAAATTGCATAGCCCAACTCTCCCCCAACGCTCGGTAATTTTTTTCTGTTGATGGATTCTTTCATTATTCTTAAATACGAACGCTGTGATGAAATATGATGGTGGTGACAAGACTTCTAATAAAAAAATTGCAGAGCCAACTCTCCCCCAACGCTCGGTAATTTTTTTTCTGTCTTGGAATCTTTCATTATTATCAATCATGAATGCTCTGACGAAATATGGTGGTGCTAAGACATATGATAAAAAAATTGTTGGATTTATTGCTAAAGTAACTAGGGTCTGGAAGAAAACGAATGATAAAACGACAACTTTTTAATCTATGGCTAGCATTAACTGTGGAGTTCCACAGGGATCGGTGCTTGGCCCAATACTCTTTCTTCTTTATAATAATGACCTAGCAATTATAGACATTAGAGGAAAATTCACTTCATTCGCGGATAACACGAAAATATTATGGCACAGCAGAAATAAAAATTATTTACACAAAAATATATGCATTGATATCGAAAAAATAAAAAATTGGTGAGCTTCTAACGAACTTAGGAACTAGGAAAAATTTGTGTGAATTTTTAAAAATTTCCGATAATCAAGATTTTACTAGAAATGCTAATTTACTGTCTTATTTCACTATTATAATCTTAAAGATCAATAAACTAACTATCTATCTATGCATCTCCTATAAATTTCCGAGAAATAATGTCCCTAGACGGGAGCTTCATTTCTCAATAGATACTAATTATCAGTAACTCTGCATTTTCTGTGTTACGTTAGTTTGTATTCTGTTAGGCATATTCTAGGTTTTTGTGCAAATCATTTTTTTTACAATGAAAAAATAGTACTCAATAATCATTCACGCGCAGAGTACATCTATTTCTGTATGCATAGAACATTTTACTAGATTAATGCTAAAACCATTGTTGAAATAGAAATTTAAATACTAAAACAATGCTAAAAACTAAATTATCACCTAGGTAATGCCACCGCCATCTACTGTACAGTAGCTAAGTGTCCACTGTAGCTAGTTAGTCAATGCCTGTGTAATTGGTATTGGACGCAAACGCGAGTGTCACCTAGCGTGATTAGTTACAAACATGAATATTTGACGTCATTTTAATGCAGGTTCCTTCAAAAAACCCTGATTTTAATGCTGTCCCATTGTTTCAATCAAGTTACGACATGACTTGGAGGCCAGATAACTGAAGTTACGACATGACTTGGATGCGAGCTCACTATCGCCATCTACATGTCGCATCCATTTGAATCCAATTATAATCCCATAAGGTTGACTATCTTCTATATAAACAATGCTTGTATTCACCCATGGGTATTTGGTGGTGCCGCGAATTCTTAACCATTGCCTAATTAGACAATGATCAAAGTATCGGTTTTTTAACTGTGAACAATGATGTATTGTTTAAAATGCTTTAAACAAGGATGGAGGCATTGCTAAAAGAGGAATGGAAGTAATAAGTGATCGAACAGAATCGCTACTCCTTCTGGGCCGTCCCGTTAGGGAGAGTAAAATAAAAATGCCTTTCGTTTAAATACGTCATTTTTTGTTTTTATTTCTGTTCAAAGTTTCCAAAAACATCGTTCTGTTTCTGAAGAAGCTCTCGGCAATGTGTGAGTTTTTGTCGTACACCCAAGCATGATATTCGCTATGGTCATTTTCTCCTCCGTATTCCACAGGTAGCACAGCTTTGTCTACGTGTTGATAGAGGGCGTCGTAGTCGTTGAAGTGGAAGAATATCTGAAAAATCAATAAAATGTGGAATAAGGAATAAGTAAACAGAAGGTTTTTCCAGATCAAGTAATAGAATAGAAGAATAAAAAACAATAGCTTTCATTCACCATAAGAATACAATTATATGAGGTTCTGTTGATAGTACTGGGATAACACAAAATGAACAATTAATATTTAAACAATTACAATACGTATAAATATCATGTTTGAGCGAAAGTTTTTCACTAGACAGTTTGACTAGAATAATCATAGAAAAAAGATAATATATTTCTATGAGAATAATCATAATTGTGATTATTGTCTATACAGTGTGTATCAGCTAAATGGAAAACATTCGATAATGAATAAAGGGTGGCGTGTTCGAAAAAAAAACGCTTGGAATTTTTAGTAGCACATTTTTTTCAACAAAAACTTTGTATACAGTGTGTCATGTTACATCGGCCAATACCAAGTCTCTTATTTCAAATGCAATACCCACTATTTTATTAAATTTTTGGATTCTTCAGACAATTCCATGCATATTTCAAGTACAATGTCCTATACATTTCAAATATTTTCCAAAATCAGATATATCTGACCAGGGGTGTATTTTAGGTAAGGTAAGGTGTGGTAAGAGTTTAGTGAAATTATGCAAGTTTACATATATTTACTCCTGAAAATTTAATCAAACAAAATAATTAAATTTACGGACATTAGTACCTTACTTGGTGTCTTCCTAATATGCCGCAGTAGCGAAGTCATTAAAATGTCAAAACTTTCCATTGGGTGCTATATTTTTCCAACAAGGTATGTAATACACACTTGCCCCCATTGACTGGGGCATGTATGTAGCTAATGTATATTTTGCATATCTGTGCATTTAAAGAAGTCAGTGGCATGTGTGTGAGTCTGGAAAGAGCGATGTTTAATATGCTTTAAAATATATTAAAAAAGGAAAATCGATTTAAGAGTTAAAAACTTATTATTGTATTCAATGCCCACACTGTCATGTATTTTCTTTAATTACCACTGCTTGTCTAAGAATTATTTGAACTCTAGCATTCTGCATTACAACATGTCATAACATGTAGTTGTAAGCCTGCTCATAGATGGAGCCACAATAAATATGAGCTATACGCTATATTTATGACGCTATGACGCCTCTACACACTTACCCCAAATACACACTTACCCCACCTTACTATATAGGGTATTCTTCATGAATTTGATATATTTTTTCCGAAGTATTCCAAAATATAATAGAATAGTGTATGGTTTCCAATTGAAGAAATCTCGTTTCATCAGTTTTCTCGATGATGTGTTTTGGGTAGAAATTTTGACCACCCTGTAAATTACTTTTGAAAATTCGATTGATCTGTTCATAACTTGATGTTTCAAGTGTGATTCTGCGAAATTTTATATTTCCAATGTTACCGTCTATGAGTTATGATTTTTTCGGAATAGTCCTGTAATTGTCAAATTTTTCAGAAAATAATTAATATCTCGGCAACTAACAAATTTGGGTATAGGCATTGTTATATAAAGTGGACCTTAAATTTGCTGGAAAATCAAAAAATGTAATGAAATACAGAGTGTTCCATTCGAAATAAGGAAGTTGCCCTCTACTTCCGATATAAAGGAAAAAGACTGGAAGTTGAAAATATTTTAGTTGAAAATGCCATAATTAAAACCCACCAACACAAAATTTTACGTTTTTATTTTCAATGGTTCTCAAAATATTCCTAACGAACGCTCGTCGTGAAAGACCCTGTATAAGCAGTAACTCATTTATCGAGTTGCTTCTGAATTCTAAGTAACCCCGTTGGCCCAAAGGGGATTATACTGGGAATATATGGTGAAGAAAAGAGGTATTATATAACGATGGTGTTTAAATTAGCATAAAAATCACTAAAAAAATTACAAAAACAACCATATATAAATTAAAAATAATATATAAAGGTGTAAAAAAAAGAAAAAACAAATGCTTTCTCAACTTTGTTATATATGGCTGTTTTTGTAAATTTTTTTTAGTTCCACGAAAAATATAAAACTATTGTGAGAATTTGTTTACAACAAATTGTTAAGTTAATAAACAATGAAATAATTTAAAAAAGAAAATTGTTTTTTTTTATTTACCTATTGAGAAGTACAAAAAATTATAGATTTTCGAGAAGGAACCATCGAAATATAAAAACACAATCCAAGACAGCATTATGGAAGAAATTTTCTTAAATATTACATTTGTTTATTTGTTTATAACAAATTTATGAACAAATGACGTCAAAAAATTGTAACCAGTATTAGTTACTGTCATTGTTAGATGTAAAAACAGCAATAATTCTACAAAAAAAAATTATTTAACATTATTTTTTGAATATTCAATTTTCTTATAGTTATAAAAAATTATGATAAACAAAATACCTAATGAACTTTCATAAACTTTTATCGTTTTTGTTGAGTAGGTATATTAGTAGTGCCCCAGGAAGCCAACAATTCATAGGTCAATTGTTTAAACTTTTACGTCGTTATTTATGAAAACGGAGACTGGAGAATAATTTGTTAACTAACAATAGTATAACTTTTTGAATAATAGACTTACACATTTTTTTCCAATGGTGATTTATTCTTTCAAGTGTCCACATGAAACCCTAATTCATTCGATTTTTTAAATTAACATTTAATGCTATAGAAAAATTATTTTCTGTTATATGCTGTCTCTTGCAGCGATGCACCTGTGCTGTAATGGCCTAGCGGAGTACTATTTTCAGCGTTAATTATCAAATTATTAAGAATGGAGATAGATTTCCGGGAGTCTGGAAATTTTTATTGGAAATTTCCTCCTCTTTACGGCACTTCTTTCAAAATTTCGTAGTTTTTGAGTTATTAACAAAAAATTTATTAACTGTTTTTTCATCTTATTTTGTTAACAATCGCAATTTTTTAAAAGCGGTAAAATCCTCAAAAACCATTTTTTAGTGGTCATTCTGAATCCAATGACCCCATATTTTTAGGAGCGTCATCTGTATTTTCACGTTTTTCAACTTGTTGGTCAGACTAAAACGAAAGCCTGATAATACCTGAAGGTGCTGTCTTCGTTACCGAAACATATAATAATAAAAATCATACTTTTTTTCTGAGAAACCCTCACCCACCTTTTCCTTCATATATTTCGGAATGAACGGCCAGATGAACTTGATGGCGGTGCTAATTAGAAAAGAATTGTTGATGACGTGGAAACGGTATTCTTTAATGGGCATCGTCTCTATCCTTCTGAGAATCAATCTGATCGCCGACGGCGTCAGCCACCTCATCAGTTTCCACGAAAAATTTGCGACGTCAATCAGGCAACAAACTCCGATTTTGGCGGCTGCAGTCTCCGATAAGAGAGTCTCTGCGAAGAAGTCGTCCACGGGGATCACGTCTTCTACCAGTTCCATTGTCCCATAGACCATGTTGGCTAGAATGTTATAAAAATTGAAAGGGAAGTAGCTCAAGGTTCGATTTTGGGACCTCGGCTGTTCGTCATTTATAACAATGAGCTACCTCATAATATGGCTGCACATAGATTATCCGTACTATTTGCAGATGATGCTATATTCACAATCAGTACGAGGATATATTGATATCTAGTTAGCCTAGACCAGTTCCCTGCATAAACAAAATATTGCGTTACCAAAGCAACGAACAATAACTTATTAGAAGTGTCAGTGTAAAGTTTGACGTCAAAAAAGTTAACCAGAGTTACTCAATGAATTAAAAGAAAAAATATGTCCACCGAAATTGTGAAAATCGAAAAATTGGAGTATCGAGCCATCATCAAGTACCTGTATTTGAAAGGGTTAAGAGGTATGCAGATTTACGAAGACATGCTTAATACCTTTGGTGATCAATGTCCTTCTTATGCGACCGTGAAAAATTGGACTGCAAGCTTCAAAAGAGGTAAATTTTCCATTGAAGATGATGACCGATCGGGAAGGCCAGTTTCTCTGCCAGTCCCCGAAAATAACGATGCAGTTCATGACATGATTTTAACAGACCGTCGAATTGGGTTAAAATGGATATCTGAAGCACTGAATATTTCATACGAACGCGTTCATCATATAGTTCACGTCAATTTGGACATGAGAAAAATTGCTGCAAAATGTATCCCCAAATGTTTGAATGTGGACCAAAAGCGTGCAATGGTAGTAGCATCGCGTTCGATCTGTGCTCGATTTGAAAACGATGTAGACTTCTTAAACCGAATTGTTACTATGGATGAGACTTGGGTACATTTCTACGATCCGGAAACAAAGCAACAATCGATGGAATGGCGACACTCCGGTTCTCCAAGACCTAAGAAGTTTCCTTTCCAAAAATCTGCTGGAAAAGTTCTTGCTTCAGTTTTTTGGGATTGCCATGGAGTAATCGTGATTGATTTTGTGGATAAGGGTAGAACAATAACTGGAGATTACTATTCGACATTACTGACCACTCTACGGGAAAAAATTAAAGAGAAAAGACGTGGAAAGCTATCCAAAAGTGTTTTGTTTTTGCAGGACAACGCCCCTGCACACAAATCTCATGTTGCCATGCAAAAAATTAGTGATTTAGGGTTTGAATTACTAGACCAATCCCCTTATTCACCAGATTTGGCTCCGTCCAACTATCATTTCTTTCCTCAACTGAAAAAAGTCGTACATTTTCTTCAAACGAGGAGGTAATAAAAGCTGTGGAGGTCTGGTTTGCAGAGAAAGAAACATTTTTTTTGGAAGGTCTAGAGAAGTTGCACGTTCGCTGTAATAAATGTATCCAATTAAGAGGAGAATATGTTGAGTAATAAAATATTTTGACATTGAAATTTTGTTTGGTTCTATAGTAGGCTAAGCAGTTTTCAATATATCCTCGTATGTAGTTGAAGGGTACCGCGCGGAGTGGAGTGCCCTCAACGTTGCGAGTGCTTTAATACACGTATTATATTGATTGAAAGTTTGATTTTGTGGAGAAAATTCACAGGCTAAAAACTCCCATGATCAAGAACAGAAGAAGTGTTATACAGGGTGTTGCAAAATTCAATACAATCATTTTGAGGGCGTATATTATAGCGAAATATAGGTATTCAGAAAGTGGTATGGGTCATTGATGATCACTCTGTATTGTGTACAAATAATTATCCGATCACGGTTGAATACTAACAACATAATAATTTTGTTTCAATTACAAGAAATATCCTCAAGATATAAGTATTTAAATTATTGTATATATATATATATAACAGGAAGTTATTCAATGACATCTACAGTCACTAGTTGAAACTTAATTTGACACGAACCAAGGAATTCAAAAGTAGAGGTTTGTCCACAAATTGACAGGCAGCCAACAATTCGTTGTTCTGACCAACCCAAGGTTCAATCAAGTTTCTAATACGTTATGAGGAACGCAAGCAGAATCTAAGTGAAAATAGAGTATATTTCGTTTTAATTCCGAGAGTTCTAACCTTTGATAGCTGTTTCGTGCTAACGCACTCATCAGAAAGGATTTATGGAGCTCTCGAAATCAAAACGAATCCACTCAAGAATTAATACCGTGAGGCAAGACAGAATATAACAGGAAGTTATTCAATGACATCTACAGTCACTAGTTGAAACTTAATTTGACACGAACCAAGGAATCCAAAAACGAAATATACTCTATTTTCACTTATATATATATATATATATATATATATATATATATATATATATATATAGATACCTATCTGGTGTTTTATAGGTGAGTAACCAAAATCTGAAAGTATTTGATTCTAATGATTATATGTTTTTTTTAGTTGTTGAAAAAATTATTTTAAATTGTGACAGCTTTGTCAATTAAATTGATAGGTTCAATTTTGTATTTTTCGAACTTAAACGACCCTGAAAAGAACTTAGTATTTGGTTCTGTAACAATATAATATGAAAAAGATGAATTTCTGACATCGAATTTACAGCTTGATGACATGTCATTTTATATGGCGCCCGTGACAGAGTCTGAGGTAGCCAGTTTCATAAACAGACTGAATGAAGCCTTCTAATTCTAGCTGTTTTGACAACATATTGAACAACATTTTGAAACTTTGTAAAAATGGTATGTGCTGTGTCCTGACTTTATTAATTAAAGTTTCGCCCGAGGTATTTTCCCTAACAAACTGAAATCTTCAGTGACGAAAATGGTAATACGAAGGAATACTCCAATCACAGAGCGATTACTTTGATGTCAAGCATATCAAAGATGTTTGAAATGGCCTTAAATGAACAACTGTCAAACTTCTGTTTAAGGAATAACATAATTTCCAGTAACCAACACGGATTTGTTAAAAACAGGGGCGTATATACAGCTTCAACAGATTTGAATATTCAGATTGTTGATGCCATTGAGTCGAAGTTGATTGCCCAAGGTTTAAGTATCCATTTTTGTTCGAGTTTTCGATTGTGTCGACCATTATCTCTTACTTGAGAAATTGAACCGATATGGCGTTCGAGACATACCACTAGATTTCATTAAATCATACCTAACAAATCGTAAGTAAGTGGTGCAAATCAATAATAGTTTCAGTCAAACCGGTAGAGTTAGTCAAGGGGTGCCACAGGGGTCTATTCTTGGACTGTATGTAAATATAATTGAAAAATTATACCTACTGTTAACTGGTTCATCAAGTATATCTCACCTAATTTCACTATGTATATTGGCCTTCCTTCCTTATCGAATCCTTTGGGTGCGATTCGGATGTCTTTGTCTATGACTGATTTTTTTTCTGACGGGCATCCTAGGGTGAACCATTCGGGGTATTCCTCTAGTAATTCATAAAACATTCTCAACTGCAAATAAGGAATTCCCGAATTTTTGAACCTGAATGCAGATTGATACTCACTCTCTTCAATGCCTTTTCAACGTCAAAATCGGTACAGTCTAGGAATCTTTCCAAGTAATCGTCGTCGCTTTCAAGATTTTGCAATAATTCGTCATCTGAAAAGTGAAGAATCATTTAGAATATAAGTCTGATCAACAAGTAAAACGTGAAAAATAGAGATAAAGCTCCTAAAAATATGAGCGATAGATAGATAATTTATTTCTTTGTTTAACATATACAGAGTATAAGAACATTACACATTGCCATGTAACGAAAACGTCACAAAACAGAACAGAAAAATTACATAAATTAGTCACTTACAATGTAATATCAATTCCAAATATTATAGATATTACATGAAACATACAAGTATATAAAACATAACAACGAATATGAGCTAAAATAGCACTAGTTGTCAGCAAGTGAGTCAGTAAGTGATTCACTGAACTCGTCAATCTTGTAGGGAACCGTTTTGATAAGAATTTTTCTAATTTTCTCTTTGAAAGATTCTAGTGGTAGTTCCTTCATTTCACGAGAGAGCAAATTGAAAAGGGGAATACCTATAGATTTACTTTTTTCCAATCTCTTCCTACGAGGCACGATGTTATGTCTGTTGCGAATAGGGAAGTTGTGAACATTAGCGTTTGTTGTACACGTAAGTATATTTTTCTTAACATGTATCAAATTTTCATGGATTCATAGATTTGAGAAAACATTGTCATAAGCCGAAATTTTGAAAAAGTGGTTTGCAACGTTCACCATAGTTAACTCTTGCAATGCTACGTACAGCAGCTTTTTGTAACATGACAACTCTTTGTAAATATGTGAAACTTGCCTTTCCCCAACTCAGTAATCCATAGCTCATTACCGAGTGGAACATCGCATAGTATGATGTTAAGGCTGCTTCTTGACCAACATTTAATGCTATGCGCCGAATGGCGTACACAGATTTTGCCAACTTTCCACAGACGTGACTGATATGTGTGTTCCAAGAAAGAGATGAATCCAGATGTATTCCTAGAAATTTAACTGACTTCGTGTTGGGATAAGTATGATGATTTGAAAATAAACATATCTCCGTTTTAGCCGCATTCAAAAATAGTTCATCATCATCGAACCACCCTTTGGCATGGGCAGTAGCATGTGCTGAAATTGCATCAATATCAGTACTTTTTTCAACTTGAAGAGAAAAGGACGTATCATCGTCATATAAAATCGCCATGATTGAAGGTAAATCATTTACATGAATAAAAAACAGAAAAGAGCCCAGTATGGATCCTTGTGGTACTCCCCTCCCCTTTCGATTGGGCGTTCGTGGCTTATGTTGCTATTATTATAAACCCAATGCGTTCTATTTTTGAGGTATGATTCAATAATGTTTCTAGAAACACCTCGTAATCCATACCATTCCAACTTCTCCAGAAGTTTTCCATGACATACACAATCAAAAGCCTTCGATAGATCGGTGAAAATGCGGTTGAATACATTTTCTTGTTTTCAAAAGCTTCAAGAATGTTATTAGCTAACCTATTAACAGCATCTATTGTGCTTCTTCCTCTTCTGAATCCGTATTGATGAACATCAAATAAATTCAATTTCTCATTGATTCGGAGTGACCACTAGAAAAATAGATTTTGAGGATTTTATCAAACGTAGAACATTGCGTTTGTTATTAACAAAATGAGAAGAAAAAAACGTATTTAGTTTTTTGTTAATAACTCAAAAACTATTTATATTTAATAAATTTTGAAAGAAGTTCCGTAAAGAGGAGGAAATTTCAATTAAAAATGTCCGGACTACCGGAGCTCTATCTCCATCATCTGGCGCACCGCTGCAAAAGACAGGATATCACAAAAAATAATTTTCATATTGCATTAAGTGTTCATTTAAAATTTTGAATAAAATATGATATCATGTAGACACTTTAAAGAAAAATCTCCTTTGGAAAAAATGTGTAAGTCTATCATTCAAAAAGTTATACTATTGTTAATTAACAAATTTTTTCCCAGTCTCCGCTTTCATAAATAACGTCGTAAAAGTTTAAATAATTTACCTATACCGGGTGGCTACGGAAGTATTGCCTACGGAATATCTCAGTAATTGTATGAAGTAGGTTTGTGAAATTTGGAGCGTCGATATAATGACATAAGAGCTAGAATTTGAGCATATTGACATGTCGAAGTTAACTTCCGGTCTGACCGGAAGTAACATCAACTTTCTCATTTTGAATGGAAACCCTATTTTTTTTCTTTTCGCTTTATTCAGCATTCAATTCCCTTTCTAATGACATATCACAAGTTGGTATCTAACCAGAAACTAGATCAGAAAAAAATTATTATTGAAATTCACCGAGTAGGCCGTGGAAGCAAAATGAAAGCCAAAAATTGAAAAGTTGGCTATGGAAACCATACGTCACTTGACAACAGTTGCTACTACTGTGATATTTTATTTTCATTCGTCGGCGTTATAAAAAGCCGCCAAAAAAAATATTGGAAAAATTGGGAAAAAAACAATACTCTGTAGGTCCATAACTTAAATAGTTACATACAACTTTTTCTTGCCTGTACTATTCAGCATAACCATTCCTTTCTAATGATATAATAGAAAGTAATTTTTTGAAATGAAATACCAAAAAATCCAATTATTATTCTTCAAATAACGAAAAAACAGATTTATCGAAAAAAAAAATTCAAATTGATAGGATTAAAAATAATATAAATTCAAAACAAATGTTCGAAATGCATTCCCTCAGCGTCAATACATTTATTGACTGGTGATATTTTCATGTAAAACTTTTCTCAACATTTGGGGTGTGATATCTTGGAAAGCTCTACGAATTTTTACTTCTAGCCCATGTAGAGTTGTAGGCTGTGTGGAATACACCCTATTTTTAAGATAGAAAAGATAGAAAAAAGTCGCACGGAGTAAGATCAGGTGACCTTGGTGGCCACCTGACTGGACCATGGGTTGTTATAAGTCTCTCTTGAAAGCGATTTTGAAGATAATTTCTTGCTATTCTTGAATTATGCGGAGGGGCGCCATCTTGCTGGAAGTACATTCTCTCAGTTATTTCCGCTGGTAGGTTGTTAATGAATTCCGAAATTTCATTCGTTAAAAAATTAAAGTATCTCTCTCCGGTTAGTTGACCTTGAAAAAGAATGGGGCCAACAATATGAGTTCCAACTATTTCTGCCCAAACATTCACACCAAATCTCTCCTGGAAGCCACCTTGTCGAAACCGGAGCTCGTTTGCTATCGCCCAAAACCTGGAACAAAAGACCGTTCACACTTTTAGCACTTTACACTTCGACTATCGACAATAATCCAAATAAAGTACAGTACCTACCTTGTATTATTCCTGTTAAATAATCCATTGTTAGTAAATCTTGACTCGTCCGTAAACAAGATATAATAGTTAAATAGGTGATTCTCAGCATTTTGTCGAATAAACCAATTACAATATTCCAGTTTACCGTCATTTTCATACAAATGTTGATGCAACTGCTACTTGAAGCTTTTCAATCGATGTTTTTTCAAAATTTTCCTAGCAGAGTCCTTACTTATAGCTAATTCGGCGCCAATCTGCCTTGAGGAAATTGTGCTAAAGCTAATACATTAATTTCAGTTTCCTCATTAATAACAAATGCTTCTTGGTCTTCGTGAACATCAGGTTCAGTTCTTAATTTTTCTTCAAGCCACTGGAAATACCTTCTTGACGGTTGCTGCCTCCCTGGATATCGCTCTAAATACAATCGTTCAGCGGCATAAGAATTTTTTAACATTCACCATAAATGAGAAGCATGTCAATTTGTTCGGTTCGTGAATAACGGGGCATTTTTTGAATATTCCACTAACTGATTTCGATTTTCAAACCCTTTTAAAATGGCAGAATCAAAAACACTACTTCGAAGGTCAAAATAATATGGATAGCAGAGTTCGTGACAGCTCTCATTTCTTTTTTGTTTCATTCCAAAATACATCTTAATCAGCCTACTTGTTAATATTTTGGTTCGAATGATTATTGCAATGGAATGATTATTCTGAATAGCACAAACATCGTCCATAGGTAGATATTAGAATATCTATGGACGATGGCACAGACCAAGTACGTTTATGTTCCTATTTAACCTAGAACCTACAGGATATAATTTATCATTCCACATTATTTTTAATTTTATTTTTGCGTATGGCGATAATCTGTTTTGTTATTTGAAGAATAATAATTGGATTTATCGGTATCTCAGTTCAAAAAATTATTTTCTATTATATCATTAGAAAGGAATGGTTATGCTGAATAGTACAGGCAAGAAAAAGTTGTATGTTCCTATTTAAGTTATGGACCTACAGAGTATTGTTTTTTTCCCAATTTTTCCAATATTTTTTTGGCGGCTTTTTATAACGCGGACGAATGAAAATAAAATATCACAGTAGTAGCAACTGTTATCAAGTGACGTATGGTTTCCATAGCCAACTTTTCAATTTTTGGCTTTCATTTTGCTTCCACGGCCTACTCGGTGAATTTCAATAATAATTTTTTTCTGATCTAGTTTCTGGTTAGATACCAACTTGTGATATGTCATTAGAAAGGGAATTGAATGCTGAATAAAGCGAAAAGAAAAAAAAAGGTTTCCATTCAAAATAAGAAAGTTGATGTTACTTCCGGTCAGACCGGAAGTTAACTTCGACATGTCAATATGCTCAAATTCTAGCTCTTATGTCATTATATCGACGCTCCAAATTTCACAAACCTACTTCATACAATAACTGAGATATTCCGTAGGCAATACTTCCGTAGCCACCCGGTATATTGTTGGATTCCTGGAGCCTTTCTAATATATCTACTTAAAAGATCACTCGAAAAAAGTTTATAAAAGTGTGTCATTTTGTTTATTATACATTTTTATAACTACTGAAGAGTTAAATATCAAAAAAATGTTGCTAAGTACTTTTTTTATAGGAAACACTCTATGAAAGGAAAAGCGTCTGGGATTTTTCAATGAACGAACTTATTTGTACTTACCCTTCATGCTCTTCCTCAGTTCCTTGATGCATTTTTTTCTTTCCTCGTACGTTTGCTCGATTGTTTCACCGAGCATTTTGCTGGTTTACTATTTGAAAACCGTTAAATATCAAATAAATGAGATGAATCTGACCCAAATTGGTTCAAATTGTCCCTAATTTGTCCATCTTCATCAAAGGTTACTATAGTATTGCTTTCCAAGATATTGCTGTCCAGCTACTAGTTTTTCAGGTATGATGGCGGTTTCCACGAATAACATCGACAGTTTCGTGGTTTTCGCGTCATGAATTGATTAATTGGATGTAATTTTGCTAATGTATTATCGCAATTTTCTTGTATTCTTATCCAGAATTGTCCAGCAGCGTATCAACAATTTTTCCACACATGCACTTTCCCATGCATTTTTAATGAATCAATCAATACTACTATATTGTCCGAAGAAACAATCCTTGTTGACAAAACATGAATTCGTTTGAAAACGTTTTTAAGTTCATACAATGAATGAATGATTCATAAATTAACAAATATGGTATGAATTAAAACATATTGTCAAAACACAAAGATATCAAATAAACTGTGAACAAAAATTATTATAAATAAAAACAACGTCAAAATACAACAAACATGATGTAGAACAGGAAAGAAGAAATACGTTTTGTTGGAAATTAATTTTTTTTTCTGGCTACTACGAATTTTTATAAAAGTATGATCATTGAAATATTCCTTCAAACTATAATAAAGCAGCCTTTACTTCCTTTCTAAAAATATCTCCAGATATCTACTACTTGTCTTATATTTTCTTGTAAATCTTGCTTCATGTTTGTGGATCAGACAAACTGTGTCCAGTATAAATATAGACACAACTGTCAATATTTTATGTTTTTTAAATTGACGAGCTAATTCCGAACATCACCTCAAAAATTGAATTCGACAAAGGGGTAACTGAAAAAGGGCAATATTTTCGACGAAAAAATGCACCCATCCACAAAATAGACATTTTCTAAATGAATTAGCCTTGTGAATCGAAACACAAGTACATTTTCGGATTCAGAAGGAAATTTTCTATAAGGTGAAGTAATATTCACGTGGTTCCGAATCTTTAAAATATTCCCAGACAGCCGAAGTCAAAAAATTCAATATTCTATATAGAAGAAAATCAAATTTAGCGAAAATTTTTATTTTCCATTTTTCGAAAAATCTCAAACGTAACTCGACGAGCCGATTCCGAATATTACCTCAAAAATTGAATTGGACAAAGGGGTAACACACAAAAACCAATTTTTTCGACGGAAAAATGCACCTATCCACAAAATCGACACTTTTTAAATTTTAAATTATAGTCTTCTATAAAAAATAAGTACATTTTCGGATTCAGAAGGAAGTTTTATATATGATAAAGTAACATTCGCGAGATTCCGCTTTTTTGAAATATTCCCAGGTGATCAAAGTCAAAAAATGCAATACTCTATATACAGTGTGTCCCACTTTGAGCAGCTACACCCTCATATTTCGTTGAGCATGAAATAATTCGAAATTTTCTTTGACTCAAGTTGTAGTACTTGGAAATACCTACCTTTATGTTTACGTAACCTTTGTATATCCATTTTCCACGGCTAACTACGACCAAATGAAAACTGAAAAATTGGGAAAAACATACTAGGCATTTTTTTATCGCAAAAATAACACCAGATTCTGTTTCAGAACATCTTAAAACCCCCAAATCTCAATGCTTGAATCATTTGAATATACAGGGTATCATTCATTCTGATAAGAGTTAGCCTTGGAAAAGTGATATTTGGCTATTTTTCAAAGTATTAATTAAATATTTTTGGGAATTCTGTGACAAGAGAAGACATTTTGGAAATTTTCCAAGCATTATTTATGGATTAGAGTTGATAATGCCACCAGCTACAGATGATACCCTGTATATTCAAATGATTCAAGCATTGAGATTTCGGGGTTTTAAGGTGTTCTGAAACAGAATCTGGTGTTATTTTTGCGTTAAAAAAATGCCTAGTATGTTTTTCCCAATTTTTCACTTCTCATTTGGTCGTAGTTAACCGTGGAAAATGGATATACAAAGGTTACGTAAACATAAAGGTAGGTATTTCCGAGCACTACAACTTGAGTCAAAGAAAATTTCGAATTATTTCATGCTCAACGAAATATGAGGGTTTGGCTGCTCAAAGTGGGACACACTGTAGAAGGAAATGTTGCGAGAGCGAAAATTTTTATTTTCCATTTTTCGAAAAATCGCAAACTTCTCTCAGACGTTGCTCGACGAGCTGATTTGGAATATCACCTGAAAAATTCAATGAGACCAAAGGGTAACGGAAAAAGGGCAACTTTTTCGTCGAAAAAATGCACCCATCCACAAAATCGACATTTTCGAAATGAATTAGCTTTCTAATTTCAACAACAATTTATGGATTCAGAAGGAAATTTTCTATAGGAAGAAGTAATAGTCGCCGGATTCCGCATTTTTGAAATATTTATTCTCTGGCGATCAAAGTCGAAAAATGCAATATCCTATATAGAAGGAAATCTAATTTTGCAGAAATTTTTATTTCCCGTTTTCATAAATATTTCAGAGTCACTTCAAACCTAACTTGACGAGTTGATTTCGAATATCACCTCAAAAACTAATTTCGACATTTCACATTTCTGAATTATTACAAGGTTTAAAAAAATGCAATATTCTACATGGAAGGAAATTGAATTTTGAGAAAATTTTCATTTTATTCTTCGAAAAATTGCAATCCTCCCTCAGTCGTAACTCGACAATCTGATTCTGAATATCTCCTTGAAAATTGAATTCAAAAATGGATTAATGAAATAAGGACAAGTATGCGATTCCGACGAGAAGAAGAAGAAGAACAAGCTCAATATCATATTTCATAGGTTTACGCAAAAGATTGAATTGACGAATCATCTACTTTTTGGAGAAGAAATCTGTAGTTCACAATGAGCTTATGACTTGAGGCATAAGATGTCCGGAGGACTGCTCATTGCTAATATCCTATACAATAGGAAGAGTTGGGTCGAATATCCATCAGAAGACAACTACTTTCCTGGCTAATGCCACGATGAACATTGAATTACATCTGATGAAATTTCCGTGCAGAGTTCCTACAAGGTTATCTCTGCAATTGCTTGTTGCATGGAAATGTTCATCGAAACATTCGGACCACCTATATATCGATTTCGGGGTGTTGCCCCTCATCAGTATAGGGTAGGTCTAGCAGTCAATAACTAATGACTGCAACGAATGAATCGACAACCAAATCCATTTCAAGACCGAAACTGAGATCGCGCCCGCACAGTGGATAACCAAACTGCGAGCGCCATCCCAGCGCCGGCCACCCAACTGAGCAATACTCATATTTTCCTATTGTATAGGATATTATCAATGAGCAGTCCTCCGGACATCTTATGCCTCTTAAGCTCATTGTGAACTACAGATTTCTTCTCCGTTTTATACGGTCTTGACGATCGTGGTTCATGGGTATTGCTTAGTTGGGTGCCCGGCGCTGGGATGGCGCTCGCAGTTTGGTTATCCACTGTGCGGGCGCGATCTCAGTTTCGGTCTTGAAATGGATTTGGTTGTCGATTCATTCGTTGCAGTCATTAGTTATTGACTGCTAGACCTACCCTATACTGATGAGGAGCAACACTCCGAAATCGATATATAGGTGGTCCGAATGTTTCGATGAACATTCCCATGCAACCAAGCAATTGCAGAGATAACCTTGTAGGAACTCTGCACGGAAATTTCATCAGATGTAATTCAATGTTCGTCGTGGCATTAGCCAGGAAAGTAGTTGTTTTCTGATGGATTTTCGACCAAACTTTTTCCTGTTGTATAGGATATTAGCAATGAGCAGTCCTCCGGACATCTTATGCCTCAAATCTACTTTTCATTATATTATAATAATTTTCCACCTGTTTGTGTCGTCCACCCCCTGTGAAAAGTTTTGCACACTTCCAGTCAAACCGGAAGTATCGTATTTGATCTGATATTTCCGGAGTTGTACATCCTTGTCATCGAATAGATGTATCAAATATCTGAACCAAATAAAGTAGCACTCGCGATAATGAATGTACATACAAAGCTTCTTAGTTTGATCAACAAGTAGAAAAACGTGAAAAATAGAGATAACGCTCATAAAAATATGGATTCGGAATGACCACTAGAAAAATTGATTTAACGGATTTTACCGCACGTAAAAAATTGCGATTGTTATTAACAAAATAAGATGCAAAATAAAGGTATTTAGATATTTGTTGTTAACTCAAAAACTATTGTTATTTAAGAAATTTTGATAAAAGTTCCGTAAAGAGAAGGAAGTTTTCAATATCCAGACTCCCGGGACTCCATCTCCATTATTTATGATTTTAATTTAACTCTGAAAATAGTGCTTCTTGAGGCCGCTACAGCACGGGCGCACCGCTGCAAAATACAGCAATCACAGAATAGTTATTTTTGTATCTAGTGCGCGAAATGCTACTTTGGTGATCGAGATTACCAAAGTATTTCGCGCATGAGATGCAAACAAAATTTTTTCTACAAACGTCAAAAATAGTGTTCTAAAATAAGTAATAACTATGAAAAATAGTATTGAACTGGCTTAAATAATTTTTCCAAATCAAGTAATTACTGTAACTATGGAAATAAAATGGCATTTGTTGACAATTATTTCAAAGTGACAGTTCTTGATAATTATTTTGGAGTGACTTTTTATTCGCGTCAATTTCGTGCGTGATATTTATTATTGTAAAAGAATGGAAATTTCGAGCGACGATGAACTAAGCAGTACCCCACCTAACTTGATAGATGCGGCCAATTCCGTAATTTCCAACCTTTTACCGGAGAAATCGAGGCGGCAGTATGAAAATGCATATCAGCAATTTAAAGAGTGGTGTGAAGCAAATAAAGCCAGAAAAATATCTCTCACAATTTGAAAGCCTTAAATATTGTTCTACATTAATAAATAAACGATTTCTTGTTTTTTGCTTGATTGAGGAGTTGAGGACCATATAGGTTAGAATATGAAAATCCCATATAGTTTACATGCAGTGTGCGAAATATATTTCGCACATTACTTCGCGCACGGTGTCATGGTAACGAATGAAAATGAAAAAAAGTGCCACTTCGCATACTGTTGTCAATGCGCGAACCTTGTCATTTTTTGACGTTTGTAGAAAAAATTATTTTTATGTACATTAAATGTTAATTTAAAAATTTGAAAGAATTATGGTATCATGTGGACACTTAAAAGAATGAATCCCCATTGAAAAACAAAATGTGCAAGTTTATTATTCTAAAAGTTATGTTATTGTTAATTAACAATTTTTTTTCCAGTCTCCGTTTTCATAAATAACGACGTAAAAGTTTGAATAATGAACCTATAAATCGGTGGCTCCTTGGAGCATTTCTGATATACCTACTCAACAAGATCACACGATAAAAGTTTATAAAAGTTTATTATTTTGTTTATCATAATTTTTTATAACTAAAGAAAAATTAAATATCCAAATATGTTGTTAAATAATTTTGAATGTTTTATAATTGCTGTTTTTACTTCTAACAATGGCAGTAATTAATAATGGTTAAAATTTTCTGACGTAATTTTCACATAAATTAGTTATAAATATATTATTTAAGAAATTTTTTTATTTCCATATTGCTGGTCTTAAAAAAACAATGATTTAAAAATATATATCTTTGTCTCCAATACATTTTTTGATTGTTCATACTCGTTTTTTTTATATTTATTTTACTTCTCATTGGGTAAACAAAAAAAACGTTTCTTTATAAATAATTTAATTTTTTTATAAAGATTATAACTTTGTTATGAATAATTCTTATTACGACAGCCATATTGCAGAGTAGAAAAAATATTTTTTCAATTTTTTTCATAACATTCTTGATATTATTTTCATTTTATATATCGCTGTTTTTGTAATTTCTTTCAGTTCTACAAAAAAACGACGTTGTCAGAATTTTTTTATAACAAATTGTTAAGTTAATAAATAAGGAAATAATTTCGTAACCAATTATATAAACAATCTAAATATAAAAAAACGATCTTAAACAATCAAAAAAAAATTATTCAAGAAAAAAAATTAAATCATTGTTTTTCCAAGACAGCATTATGGAAATAAATAAAAATTCTTATATTATATTTGTTTACTAGTTTATAACTAATTTATACAGTGCGACGCTGAATTATGGAACAAATTCATTATTTCTGAATATAAAGATATATCGGAAAAATCCTCGGACAGGTCGATTTTTTTTCCGATGTGCCAATTTTTGAACCTTACTCAAAATATATAGGGTTATCCGCATTTGAGGAAAAGCGACTTTGGTGATATTTTTAAATGGGACACCCAGTATATTTTTCCATATTTGGTTAGGGATCGTCATTACGAATCCAGTGATACCAAGTTTGATGGGATTATGTCAAACGGCTGCGGAGATATGGCCAAAAAACTTCTCCATATACCCATGAGTGCGACAGAGACTTTTAACCTTCTGAATCGTGTGCAGTCTCGCAGTCATACTCATTAGACATACGAGGAAGTTTTTTGGCCATATCTCCGCAGCCGTTTGACATAATCGCATCAAATTTGGTATCACTGGATTCGTGATGACGATCCCTCACCAAATATACTGGGTGTCCAATTTAAAAATATCACCAAAGTCATTTTTACTCAAATGCGGATAACCCTATATATTTTGGGTTGGGTTCAAAAATTGGCCCGTCAGAAAAGAAAATCGACCTGTCCCAGGATTTTTCCGAAATATCTTTATATTCAGAAATAATGAATTTGTTCCATAATTTAGCGTCGCACTGTATACAAATAAAGGCCAAAAATCGTAACCAATTAATTACTGCCATTGTTAGATGTGAAAACAGCAATAATAAAACATTCGTCAAAAAAATTATTTTACATTATTTTTTGGATATTTAATTTTTTTTTAATTATAAAAAATTACAATAAACAAAATAATAAATTCTTGTGTAGTAGGTATATTAGAAGGGCTCCAGATAGCCAACAATTTATAGGTCGTTTCTTATGAAAACTGAGACTGGAAAAATATTTGTTAATTAACAATAGTATAGCTTTTTCAATGCCTTTTTATAGTACATTTTTTTCCAATAGGGATTTATTCTTTCAAGAGTCCACATGATGTCATAATTTATTCAAAATTTTAAATCAACATTTAATGCTATAGAAAAATTATTTTCTATGATATACTGTCTTTTACAGCGGTGCACCCGTCCTGTAACGGCCTTGGGGAGCACTATTTTCAGCATTAAATTAAACTTATTAATAATGGAGATAGAGTTCCGGGAGTCCGGATATTTTTATGGAAAGTTTCCTACTCTTTACGGAACTATTTTCAAAATTTATTATATATTCATCGTTTTTGAGTAATCAACAAAAAACTAGATACCTTATTTTTCGCTTATTTTGTTAATAACAAACGCAATTTTTTACGTGCGGTAAAATCCTTGAAAACCATTTTTCTAGTTGTTATTCCGAATCCAATGAGCTATCGCTCATATTTTTAGAAGCTTCATCTTTATTTTTCACGTATTTCAACTAGTTGATCTTTCGAAATTTACCGTACCTACGTTTTAATGGATTATTTGGTTTGTAAGAATCACATTTCATTGAGCAGATCTACGCTACTGCAATATCAATTGTAGGTAACTTTGTGAATGTTGGTTGATTGTAATATAAGCGTTCTGATATTTTTATTCCGAGTAATTTTAAATTCACGTTTCAGAAAGCTAGACACTTATCAAGTGAAACCCTTGTCCTGTGGAATTTACCTAAGACAATTACGACCTAATAAACTTTGATTTTAATAAATTGTAATGACAATTAAACAGGTTGTTTACTTCATGATTGAACTTTGATTTTTGTCATAGAAATCATTATTAGATACTATACAGCTATGTAACAAGCTAATTAGGAAAGTCACCTAATATTGAATACCTTTTTGATTCAAATTTTTATGTGAAAAAACCGTATTTCATTAGTTATTCGCAATTTATTCGTAAAATTTCAAGCTGATTTCGAATATGTATGATTTGTTCATGCTCAGGTGAAGGAGTTAGCCAGAAAAAGAAATAAAATGTGTAAAATTCGAAATTGCAGAGGTTGACGAGAAAAATGACCCTTTTTACTCGATTTGAACTTTTCAATCCGAGAACAGTTGAAGATAGAGCAATTATTCGAACGCCAATCGATTCAGAATGGTCGAATTAGTATATTCTGAAAATATCAAGTTAATCGAAGAAGAAAAAATATTCGAAAAAAATTGTAAGGGGTAGATCCCTAAAAATCATGAAAAGTATCAAATTGGCAGAGTTATTTGAAATTTGCAATATATTCATAAAATTTTAAGCTGATTTCGAAAATGTATGATTTGTATATCCTCAGGCGTATGATTTAGCCAGAAAAGGAAATAAAAGGTCTAAAATTCGAAATTGCAGAGGTTGTCAGGAAAAATAACCCTCCATAACGTCCCAGGCGTTATGGGTCTGTTAATGGCAACCGTTGCCAAGGTATTAAAGAGTAATGTACAAGTGAAAAATAAAGTATTTCACCCGTTCACCACACAAGTAATTAAATTCCTAGATGCGCATTTCGATAACAAAGTTATCTTCATCAGTAGGGATTACTAATTTTTTTCCATTTGTAGCAATCATTGTATAATTACATCAAATTTTTCCTCTCAAGAAAAGTTCCATTTATGTTCGTCAATTATCGAAATTAGCTTGTTTTTTCAATCAAGAATTGTAATTGTCAAAAGTAAACATAAAACTAATGCTATTGTTTTGTTCTCTATTCCTTATTACCTATTAACATAAATTTTAAAGTTTCAGGTAATAAATACTCAGTAATTTGCTGATATCTACACTTTAATTGATTAAATTCACATCTAATTTACATATTAATGTATAGCGTATTTTTCAAGTACACATAATTAAAAAAAAATCACATAATTATTAAGGTTCAATAGAACTCGTATCCACAAATTGCCAGTTCTGCAACAAAATAGAAATATCACATGTGTATGAATCAGTTGGTTTCAGTCTCACCTTTTTGTGTTTTTTTATTATACAAAATATTCAACCATCTGCTGGATGCCAAACTTTCACTTGCCCCATCTAGTTCAGGAGGCAAGACGTCTTTACCGATTGTTGCCATCATCAGTTCGTAGTTGTGCCCACAAATAGTTATCTGAAATAAGAGATTTCGAATTTTTAAACTTCTTTTGTCATTCAATATTTAGCCTTACCAACTTTCTCATCCTTTCTTCGATGAACGGTTTGAACAGCGAATATACGAGGTGGAAAATTTTTGGCTGTCTTACTACGTACACATTCAATAGCCTCACAGGTAGACATTCCTGCAAACAGTTTAAGCATTTCAAGGTGTTTTCCTATAGTCAACAGAAAATAATATTGAGTATTTTCTCACCGACATGAAAAATACCATCCTTTTCGCGAATTTTGGTGACAACCCGTAGAGATGTTTCAAAGAAAACTTATTCAAGTCAATGATAACTTCTATAGACTTTATTGCATCCGCTTTTGAATAGACCAGCTCGCACAACAGACCTGAAACCTAGTGAGTTTTTCTTGAACGTTTATCAGAATATACGAAGATGAAAATGTACCTCTAATACTTCATCTATCGCGATGGATTGTGGATCCCACTTTTCTATACGTATCCAAACGATCTTTTGATCCTGCTGTCCAGTTTTGTCTAAAACGTCCACAATTTCGGATCTGAGGATTTTTTCCAGGCGGGATTTTTCGTGCCGCAACCATCTTTGGCGTCTCCTGCTGATGAAACTCTCGAAATTCTTTACCTGAAACAAACAGATGAATAGAGAGAGAGAAATATACTTTTTCTCCAAATGACATTAAAAGCGGCCTTTTAATGACACTTGGCAGGCTTAGAAGCTGTACTTTTAATGCCTAGGCAGAAAAAATCCCCTTTTACTGCCTAGGCAGAAAAAGTTCGTTCAATTTCTTTGAAAGATCGGAAAAATAGACAATCAGCACATTTTCAGAGAAAGATCCCATATTTTTCTTCTGTCTGTATTCCATGAATCTGCTGTTTGTGAGTTCATATACAGTTCTTGATTTTTCCGGTAAAAGGTTAAATTCCACATTTCGCGCCTGGTCTCTTATCTCAGGTGGTGTTAATTGCATCAATTCATCCTCACTTTGCAGTAAATCCATTTCTAACATGACAACTTTTCAAAATTGACAATGACAAAGTAAACAAACATATTCAACAAACGTCATCAGCGGTAGACATAGTATCGCAGGGCCCAGTTACCTTTGATAAAATAATTTAGTTATTTGGATATTGACAATGAAACGCAATTTAAATATGAAAGTCGATTTTGCGTGGAATTGGAACAAATTTGAAGAAAAAATTATATGTTTCTCACGGAAGAAAAGCAGATTTAATGCCTTGGCTGGTTTCATAGCCTCGCTACGCTCGGCTGTGAAACACCAGCCGCGCCATTAAATCTTGTGCTTTTATTGCCTAGTAAAACAAATAAGTATTATTGTCGAAGAAACAAATTCTTATTGACAAAGCTTGTAAAATTAAAAGTTAACTAAATATCAAAAATGATCAGTTTGCAAATTAAACGCAGTTTCACGAATATGTTATAAGCCTCGTTTTTTTGACCACTAGAGTTTATATCTACTAGTAGAAGAAGTAGAGGATCATAAAAACGTAATTTCAGGGTTTCCAGTAGAAGTCGAATGATTCTCAAATTCCCTGAATCTCTGTAAAAAGTTTGAAACTTATATGTTTCATTATTATGAATGTTACAGTAATTATGAATAATTTGTTTGAATCAACAACTTTCACAGCTCAAACAGACAATGGAAGAAGGAAGATAATATTCCAAGTGGAATATTAAAGTTATCATACATGTGAATTCCTTAAATAATTTTGACTCAAAAAACTTTTTCAGAATGTGAAAATTATTAAAAAGAAGTGATTCCAAAACCTAACACCTTCCACTTTCGAAACAGCTTTGAGTGAACGAACTAGCTAATGAACCGGAATTATCTAAAAAAATTAGAGCATATACGAAGATTGGGAACAAGTAGGAACTGAAAAATATTTTTTTTATGTCTCTGGTCAATTTTTCCCTATTCATCATACATAAATCGATTAGATACAATATTTCCATACCTTTCCATCTTCCCTACGGGTTGGTACAGATATTTTTTAATTTGTACACATTGGTATTGATGTGTTTAATAGCCTCTGTGTTATTTCGAAGTGACTCGCGCCGTAATAATCGAGAAAATGTTTTTTTTTTATAAATATTTTTGTGATTTTCATCTTCCCTACGGGTTGATACAGATATTTTTCTATGTGTACGCATTGGTATTGATGTGTTTAATAGCCTCTGTGTTATTTCGAGGTGACTCGCACCGTAATAAACAAGAAAATTATTTTTTATAAATACTTTTGCGATTTCCATCTTCCCTACGGGTTGGTACAGATATTTTTCTATGTGTACGCATTGGTATTGATGTGTTTAATAGCCTCTGTGTTATATCGAGGTGACTCGCGCCGTAATAATCAAGAAAATGATTTTTTATAAATATTTTTGCGATTTCCATCTTCCCAACGGTTTGGTACAGATATTTTTCTATGTGTACGCATTGGTATTGATGTGAATGATAGCCTCTGTGTGATATCTTACTCTATTAACAAAAATCCATACTGAGCAAATAAGCTTCGTATATTTTTGTTGGTTTCTGTATAAAGGTTCTCAGTGGTTTTTTTATCAAAAGAATTTTTATTATTGTATTTTGCTTAGTCTGAACGCTATTCATGACATTACCAAACATAGTTCTTAACCCTTTACCTGCGGTATCATATGCTTGGGCCCATGTTTCATCGGTGTATGTTAGTGCAGTTTCATCAGAGTACCAAATAATATCACCTGTGAAACCATTTATCCTGCTATTGTTATACACAAGGAAAAGTATTGGTCCCAAGACTATTCCTTGCGGCACACCGGCGGTGATTTTTGTTCATTTACAATTCTCATTGATTTTCCTGCTTTTATTCGATAAATAATTCCGCAATAATATTTATTCATCTAAGTTATCTCAAAATATACAAACATAGAATAGGAAATAAATAAAGAGGTTGACCACAAAAGGAAACCCTTAGAATGTGGTTTTTTCCCTTTTGACCAAATCAATTTACTTTTGACAAATTTTCAAAAAAGATTATGAAAGATAGAATTAATAATTTCACTATATACTAAGACACGCAAACACATATACCAGGTAAGTCTGAAAGATGGCTCACCCCTATTTTTGAGAGAGATAATCCGATTCAGAACACAAACATTTAGGGGACTATTGGAGAACTAAAATGTGATAATCTTAGATAAAAACGAATTCTGTAGCACTTTCGGTTTCCCTGGAAATGGACCTAATTTTAATTTTTCAGATTGAACACTTTGTATACTTGACCACAATATTTAAATCTGTTGCAAATTCTGAACATTTATTTTCCCCCCTGGAACTATTAACCTAAGGAAAAATCAGTAAACTTTAAAAGAAGCTGAATAATGAATAATTCTTTTAGAAACTTTACTTAAAAATCAAAACATGCAGTACTTCCAAATTACCATAACAAATTGACCTAAAAACCTCAAAAATTTTCTGTGGTACTATTTACAAGTTCTTACAGCATATATTAAATGAGCATGCGTATATGTCCAATAAAGGACTACTTTTATGAAGTATCATCACAATAGTGGTTGCAATTACTCTCTAATGTTTGAACTTTTCGTGATACAATAATAATTATAAATCGCCTTTATTCGTATGAAATGAACTAGGGCAGTGTCAGCTGAATAAGAAAAGTTCGAGTTTACGGTGATAGTAAATATGCGATTCAAGAAAAAATAATCTACCCAAACACCATTATTTTTTCTTGAATTATTCGCACCAAAGGTTCCAAAATATTAATCTATTTGAGTAAACATGCGACTAAATTGAAAACACAAATCGTAAATCATTGTATCAGATATTAGAATAAAATAGGATGATGAATGCATATGTACCTACACTTACAGTGAGGTTCTGATGTAACGGATTAATTCATTTTCTACGTAATTATAAATGAAATTGAAAAATCCTGAAACACGTAAATTTTTATATAGAAAACTACCTGCCCCTGCCCCTGCACCCTGACCCTTCAACCCCCTAGGTGTAATAGCTAACCCTATAAAAAATTTGCTGAAAAGGGGTGGCGTATGATACGACGGTGTTTAATGTGGTTTTCAATTCTCTATTCAGCAATATAGCACTTTTTGATTTTCGGACGTTGGTATAACAAGAAAAATCTATTTTCAATTGTTTAATTATTAACGTCTAACGAACTGAAATTAAATTTGAATTCGTCTGATCTCTTTGTGACATTTAAATGTTACAAAAAGATGATTTTAAATTTTTTGGCAACTAGATAAATAATAGACTAGTCAATCGTGACAGTTATTTGACTCGAGGGTTTTTTTTTTGTATGAAATAAAATTACTCGCGTTATCAGTGCGACTTCGGGTGACTTCGGACGCACTTTGAAGCGTGACATATTCAGTGACATTTTCAACACATTTCCCAACTCTCAGGTGAAAATCCAAAATATACAAATATACAAAATGAGATGATTTCCCTTAAATCGGCGCATTCAAAAGGAGTTGCCCTTAAATTGTTTATAACGCGATTGTCGGACAGAAAACATCTTGTGCACAGTTGAACCTCATGTTATTATCTATCAGTTTTCGCAATATTTTTTTTTCTGAAATCGTTCAAGAAGGTCCTGCCTATTTTACTGACTGAACAATTCCTGGCGGAATGGGTAGTGAATGATAAAATATTTATCTCAAATTGCATATTTAATTCAAACTAAGGACAACAAATATGCCTATATAATTTTTTTTTCGAAAAAACTCCCCTTGACCCCTCTTACTCTTGTGATTTTTCTGAAGAATTTGCGGAATGGGTATTAAATGACAAAAAAGTTTCTTCAAATTGCATATTTGATCCAAATTAAGAACAACAAATATGCCTTTATAATTTTTTATCCGAAAAAAACCCCCTTCACCCCACTTTACTCTTGTGATTTTTCGGAAAAATTTTCGGAATGGGTAGTAAACGACTCAATATTTTTCTACAATTGCATATTTGATCCAAACTAAGGACAACGAATATGCCTATATGATTTTTTTTCCGAAGAAAAACCCCTTGAACCCACTTTACTCTTGTGAGTTTTCGGAAAAATTTGCGGAATGGGTAGTAAATGACGAAACATTTTCCTCAAATTGCATATTTGATTCAAACTAAGGACAACGAATATGCTTTCATAATTTTTTCTTCGAAAAAACGTCCCTTGACCCCACTTTACTCTTGTGATTTTTCTGAAAAATTTGCGGAATGGATAGTAAATGACAAAATATTTTTCTCAAATTGCCTATTTGATACAAGCTAAAGACAACAAATATGCCCCTATAATGTTTTCTTCGAAAAAACCCCCTTTGTCCCCACTTTGCTCTTGTGATTTTTCGGAAAAATTGCGGAACGGGTAGTAAATGACAAAATATTTTCCTCAAATTGCATATTTGATTCAAACTAAAGAAAACGAATATGCTTATGAGCCGTACCAAAAAGATGCCTCGAAGCCATCAACGACCAGAGGGGATTTTGAAAAACTTCTGATATACTTATTATTATTATACTTAAGAATATACATGATAACCAACCAAAATTGACGCTACAGCTGTAGCTTACCAAAAATAATTATTTATTATTGTTTATTATGTATATAAGTGTATTTTAGTCTTAGAGACCACAACATAGTCGTCTAGGTATAGTGGTGCAACGGGTTTATTAAAAAAAATCATATAGGCATATTTGTTGTCCTTAGTTTCAATCAAATATGCAATTTGAGAAGAATATTTTGTCATTTACTACCCATTCCGCAAATATTTCCGAAAAATGAAAAGAGTAAAGTGGGGTTAAGAGGAAATTTTTCGAAAAAAAACTTATATAGGCATATTCTTTGTCCTTAGTTTGAATCAAAAATGCAATTTGAGAAATATATTTTGTCATTTACTACCCATTCCGCCGATTTTTTCGAAAAATCACAACAAGAGTAAAGTGGTGTCAAGGGTTTTTTTTCGAAAAAACAATCATATAGGCATATTTGTTGTCTTTAGTTTGAATCAGATATGCAATTTGAAAAAAATATTTTGTCATTTACTACCCATTCCGCAAATTTTCCCGAAAAATCGCAAGAGTAAAATGTGGTCAAATGTTTTTTTTTCGGAAAAAAACTCATGAAGGCATCTTTGTTGTCTTCAGTTTGAATCAAATATGCAATTTGAGGAAAATATTTTGTCATTTACTACCTATTCCGCAAATTTTTCCGAAAAATCACATGAGTAAAGTGGGGTCAAGGGGGTTTTTTTCGAAAAAAAAATCATGAAGGCATATTTTTTGTGTTTAGTTTGAATCAAATATGCAATTTTAGGAAATAATTTTGTTATGTACTACCCATTCCGCAAATTTTTCCGAAAAATGACAAGAGTAAAGTGGGGTCAAGGGGGGTTTTTCCAAAGAAAAAGTTTCATAGGCATATTCTTTATTCTTAGTTTGAATCAAATATGCAATTTGAGAAAATTATATCTTCATTTACTATCCATTCCGCAAGAAATCCTTCAGTCAGTATAATAGATTCTCCCGTTCAAGAATGCCCACTTTCTCGGAGCAACTTCAGGCCTCAAAATACGCTAATCTAGTATTTTAGACCGTTGCTAAGCAACCAACTTTCCCGGACCGTTTTCGGACCTAAACGGTACGGGAATAGTAATTTACGTAACAAGTTCGGAAAATACTGTTTTTTTGGAAGAGTAGACCAAATTCTAGGACGAGTGTTAGCGAGTCCTGGAAGTCTGCGAGTCCAAAAAAACTGTTTGCGGACGTGTTGCGTACACTATTTTTTGGACAACCATGTAGAATAACAAATCAATGAGACGCATTTAGTCTAAGAGACGAAGAGACGTCGACTTTCACCCATCTGTTAACCGGATGAAACGATTCCAAATTTGAATATTGTATTATATATTGAAATTCGAACAGAAGATAGGTACTACAGAAACATTCTAATTCTTATTTATATTAATATTTGTATTAAAATTCGAGCACTTCCCGGCCTAGTCCGGGAAGTACGTACTTCCAGGACTAGGCCGGGAAGTGCTACTTTCCCAAAGAAAAAGTGTCCGAGAAGTGAACACTTCCCGGATGGTTGCCGAAAAAGTACTTTCCCGTACAGAAAACGATCCGAGAAAATTTTTGCCGGCTTGTTTACATTTTAGACAGTTATTGAATTCACGCAAACAATATGTAGAATTCCTTAGTTTTTGATAATGCTGATTGCGATTTCAGAAAAAATAGTATGTGTACCTCGTAGTAAAAGCACATTCCCAGACTTCAATGCTTGTGGGCCTCGGCCAACAACTTACATTTCGTCCGGGAATGTATTGCTTTTACTACTAGATACACAATATACTATTGTCCAGTTTCAGATTTATAAAAATTATAAATTTCTGAAAAATGGTCATTTTTTGAGGTTTTCCCAGATTTTCTCAGTGGAAAATGCACCGATCCGGTCATATGAAAATCCATTTTGTAGGTTTTATAAATCCCTACAAAAATTCCATTGACTGTAAAACAATTCATTTGAATAATAAATAATATTTTCAAAAAACAAACAAGCGATTTTGCTGGTGCGAAAACTGTGGTTTTTATCAACGAACTATCTTATAAAAATCAACTTTATTCTACTACAGTGCGTAAATTGAGGTTTTACGTATAAACTGAGGTTTCACGCACTGTTCACAGTGATACTTTTTAGCACAAGTGCATAAAAAATCAACTGTGTGTAAAATAATGTTTTACACACTGTTCAAACATTTTTCAGTGAGACAGTATTTTGCGGCAGATTGTACTCGGAAGTCATCATTTCAAAATACGAGGAAAATTGAAAACTTCCTAGTATAAAACATTCAACAATTGCTCATACAAAAAAGTGCTACTTTACGAACTTGTATCATAATAGCTATTTATGATACAAGTTCGTAAAGTAAGACTTTTTTGTATGAGCGTGAACAAAAAAGCCCTTTACGAAAGTGTTTCATACAAAGTTTTTTCTTCGACAGTTCTATTTGACAGTGTGTAAAAAATTACTTTACCTACGCACAGTTGATGATTTTACGCAAAGGTGATTTTTTACGCAGTTGTGCGAAAAAGTATTACTTTACGCACTGTCAGCAGTGCGTAAAAGCTAAATTTTCGCACTGTCGTAGAAAAACTACTATTATAGAGTCATCAGCAGATAAATTAAGGAGGTTGAAAGAATTAATTTTTTTGTTTGTGACATCAATCAGATTCAAAAGTTTTTCAGATTTCTCTTCTATTTTTCTGCCTCAGAATATGCTCTGCATGGACTGCATGTATGTGCTTTTTTCACGTTTTACATATAATGAAATCTCAACAAAATTAGGCCATATTTCAGACTTGGGGTCAGTTGTGTTAACTTATGCCAAGCTTTCTTTTAAGTCATTGCCCAAAAACCGCAAAAAGACCGTTTTCAGAGTATCTTTGTATGAGTAACTCACTGCTTTCAGAGCCAAAAATACATCGTATTGGTGGCCAACCAGGAATCTTCTCAGAAAGTCCTCGTCCAGTCTCCGCACCTCGTTCTCTAAAAGACGAAAATCTCAAAAAGCACTTCCTGATAAAACTTCCTTATACCTTTCGCCAATTTTTCGAATTCGCGCAAAATCTCACTGTCACCTCGACACCTTACATCTCCCATCACTTCAACTGCCGAGGAAGGAAATGAAAATGATTTAATGAGCCGCAGTCGAATTCTGCAATTCAGCGAGAAAAATGTGTTATGGAAATGCGAGGTCAGTGTGTGATTTCATTTCCACGAGTGACAGCAAGTCAAAATAGCACGTTTAGTTGCATTCGGAAGTTAAGAAATCACGGTCACAGGTCAATGGACTCGAACCGATAATTTTAATGATTTAGTTATTTCAGTATTTGAAATAAATTATTATTTTCTCAATCGCACTCGTCTCCGGCATCATCAAATTATTTAATCAAATTATTTACCAAATTTTTTAAGGAACACCGCACTCTCCTTATGGAAAATGGCTTTCGGATAAATTCCCTGAATTTTTTTGTACGTTGTAGATTTTGACTTCCTCGGCAAAAGTGTCCATGGGCACAAAGAATCGGCATACTAGTTCTCGAGATACAGGGTGTCAAAGCTGAAAAGTGAAGCTTTCCGCTCATAATTTTTACAATTGTGAGAATTGACAAAACGTTATTTGTTCTGGATAAACCATGCCTCAATGATGGTACAATGTCACCTTGATCACGTTTTCATTGCACTTTTTCGTTCTGTGCTCTACAAGAGGGTGAACAATGAAAAATCCAATTCGATTAATTTTAAACCTACAAGTGTCAGTTCTCTGACGAGAATCAAATATTCAATTCAGCCTGAATGAACTCCATTAATCCCGGTCGAAGTTGACTGACATATTTTTTTTTATCAGGGTTCTTCGAAAATAGGGGTACGTTAACCCCCCGTTAGTTCGGACAGGGGAGAGCATGTTGATAATACTAATCCTACAAATCCTACAATTACTACATTTACTTCACTTCCATATGTAAAAGATATAACACCAAGATTGTCCAGGCTTCTTCATTCAGTGTGCAATATTAAAATTTCTTAAACTATTTTACCAATTATATTAATTTATTCAAAAGTAAAAGATAAAATTCCATCAACTTCTACTTCAAATGCAGTGTATAGTATTACTTGTCAGGAATGTCATAAAAATTATATTGGACAGACTTCTAGATGCCTAAAAAGTATAATTTCCTAACATAAAAGTGATTGTAGACTTCACCCTGACATATGTGCTCTTGCTGATTACGTTAACAAATCGAATGAATTATAATTCAACAAAAATATTAGCTAAAGAGACACATATGACTAAGAGAACTTTTTTGGAAATGACCTTTACATCTCAAAATAAAAACTGTATGAATAAAAGAACTGCCATGAATCATTTAAGTGAGATTTATTCCTTCTTACTGTCGTTGGACCACACTCTCCCAATAAACAATAATATTTACATTTGGAAATGTAATGTATTCTTAATTTACAAAACAACAGTCGTATACATTAATTTTCAACAGTTGGAACAGGATTATAGTTGGAAACGTTGACTTAAAAATTACAGATTTCTTTTCTATTGACACCTGATGTATATCCCTTGGATATAATCAACAAGTCTTTTGTTTTTCGACTGAAATTTTATGTTATTTATATTCGTAAAGCCCATTCTTATATATTATTTACAATATAATAGAGGTTTGCGGCATTCAGACAGATTTTTAAAATTCCAGAAAGAAGATTCTCCTCGAGCAGGATTGGTACCCACGACCTCCAGATTGCCGGTTTGGTACTCTACCAACTGAGCTACCGAGTGGGGAACTCATTCGTTTCCAGTGATCATTAAGATCCTATTTACCCTTCACACCTGCTGAATATCGCTATGTCGACGATGCTAGGTGTGAAGGGTAAATAGGATCTTAATGATCATTGGAAGCGAATGAGTTCCCCACTAAAAACTAACTTACCAACACCTACAAACGCCGTAGTTTGTAGGTGAAATTACTAACACCAAAAATTCTAGGAAAAAGCGGTATCCCGATTTGCAGATGGAAAACATGTCTTCTCGGTAGCTCAGTTGGTAGAGTACCAAACCGGCAATCTGGAGGTCGTGGGTACGAATCCTGCTCGAGGAGAATCTTCTTTCTGGAATTTTAAAAATCTGTCTAAATGCCGCAAACCTCTATTATATTTATCACAGACACAAACTCCCCATTCATTATTTACAATTTTTAACTGTGATGTCACTATTGAATGAATTAAGAACATGTCAACATTGTCAACCAACATTACTATAGATGTTAGTAAAATTCAAAAACATCAAAATGTAAAATTGACATGAATAATTCTTTGTAGTTCCCTGATATCTCGACTTTGGATCCATTTTCAAGAGACGAGGCCTCTTTCTGCCTACTCCTCGTGCCGTGATCTAATGAGGTAACAAGGTCTCTATCTGCCTACTCCCTGATTTCAAAAGACGATCTGATGTTTGTTGCACTTTGGTATTTATAGGTGGTTGGCTACCTGAAGGTGGGCTGATCTTACGGGTTTTCTCGTTAATGTTATCTGCGGGTGCCTGCTGAATATTTAGGGTTGGGGTAATTAATTGTTGACAAATTTTCTGTGGCCTCGGAATTACGGTTGGAAGAAGAGGCTTCCTAATAGAATTTAATTTACGGCTATCATCTTATATGTTTAGGGAATCAGGTCGTTTTTCGATTTCGATGGCTTCTCTGATGAATCGGGAAGTTCTTGATGGTTCTGGTTTTTTCAAAATCTAAGGAATGACCGGTTGGAAAGAAATGAAGGGCTAATGCGGAGCTGGTGTCTCTAACTGAAAGGGAGTGTTGATAGTATCGGAAATAGATCTGTTTTGAAGTTTCTCCTATACAGTGTGTCCCACTTACCATGCTCACCATGGGTATATTTTTAATGGTGAGATATACGAGGTTGGTTAAATGACACCAAATGTGGAGTTTATCAAGGCCAACTATAATGTGAAAAAATATTTTGATTAAATAATCCATTCGTTTTTGTTTTATTTTCATGTCTCCTCCGTAACTTCTTTATTTATGAAAATATTCGAATAGGAATATCACATTCTCATGGCAGTTTTTCATTGATATTTCGAAAAAAATGTATACCAACTCTTCTAGAATTTGAGATATCAGCACCAACTTTTATTTTTGAAATGTAGGTCATAGCTCACTATGACTTAGTTATGAATAACTTTTTTTCTCTTACAGATGATATGTCACAGTAAAAGTTGTTTGTTGATAACAACAGAGTTATCGTCATTTATACAAAAACAAGAACAATTTTGAAGTCGCCATCTTGAATTTATAAATTTTAACAAAAAAATCATGATCTCCGACCTCAAAAACCCCCACATACCAATTTTGAATGAAATCGGACCATAACCACAAATCTCGTCCGCCATATTGGAGGAGCCGCCATATTTTATTTTTTATTTCAATAAAAATTCCATAGTGCATCGTCACCGAAATTATGAACATCTGCCAAATTTCAAGGTATTAGGACCGCCAAAGTGGGTCAAAATTCACTTGCAAGAGACATGAAAATGATCATCAAAATCTGTTATTTGCGTATAAAACAAAAACGAATAGATTTTATCAAAATATTTTTTCACATTATAGTTGGCCTTGATAAACTCCAGGGTCCGAAAATATCATGATATTTATATAAATATCATATCATATGATATATATATATATATATATATATATATATATATATATATATATATATATATATACATATATATATCCGATATATATCATATTTAAAATTTAATTATTTAATCAAAAAACTATTGTTTAACACAAATACATTAACAAAAACCTATATTCTAAACAACAAAACGGTTTATTCTAACTCTAATTAAAAAGAAAACAAAAACCTATATTCTAAACAACATAACGGTTTATTCTAACTCTAATTAAAAAGAAAAAACAAAAACAATTAATAAAATGAACATATTTTAACATTATTTTATTATTTCAACACAAACACAGAATTAAAAACCTTTTCCAAACAATACCTTTTTCTAACATTGATAACTCTAATCAAAAAGAAAAAAACTAAAAACAAATAGATTTTGAATTTTAAATAACATTATTATGTCAACATTGATATTGGTATATCAATATCATTCCTATTATTGACAATTACGTCAGAATCTTCAGATATGGCTGGTTTCCATGCTCAGTCAAGGTTGGTTTTCTTTTTATCTATATTTTGATTCATACACTTGAACATAAAAACCAGTCTACTGGCTTTTTGGTTTCCCAAGCGATTCCGTAAATCCGATTGAACCAAACCGAAAGAAGAAAAGGTCCTTTCAAGATATTTTTGGATGTTTAGAATGGTGGAAAACATTTTTAATTTAATAAATAAAATTATCGAATAGATCAGATATATATCAAGTAATTAATATCATGATATATATCGTGATATATATCATGATATATATCACTGGATATATATCCTCCGAACCCTGATAAACTCCACATTTGGTGTCATTTAACCGACCTCGTATCTCTTACCATTTAAAAGATACCTAAGGTGAGCATGGTAAGTGGGACACACTGTATATGAATGGGAGCAAGTAGAACAGGGAATTTCGTAAATACCGTGGTCTTCGTTGGGAATTTAGTCCTTCGTTGATCTGATGAGGTGTGACAGCTTTTGCTCTGTGGTGAAGTTGATTTTGATATTGGCTGTTCTGAAAACGCTGCTGATTTTGTCTGTTACCCCTTTAATGTAAGAGAAGAAGACTTTGGATGGGCGGTCTTCAACGGTGCGGGCATAGGGGTGGTCCTGCACTCCAAACTTTCATGAAGGCCGCATGATAATAGGATTATGCAAAAGTAGGTAGCAATCTTACAGAAACTGAGGAGAATTGTAGGAAGCAATTGGGGTCCCATATAATATGCGATGGCTGTACAGTTGTAAGACAAAGGTAAATAATGGGTCAGCTGCACTCAGCAGCATAATAGGCTTAGCAAGGTCCAGAAATTGGCCTGCTTGGTAATAACGAGTGCAATGAGAACAACTTTAACCGCAGTGTTGAAGGTCCTGCTGAGACTACCACCGCCTCCAGTCTGGATCAAGGAGGCAATGGCAGCCCATCCGGGGATGGGTGAGTCTGAGTAAATGAAGAAGCGATGGTAGGTCATGCGGAAATCGCGAAGTGAGCGGAGCAAGATAGTCCGTTTTCCGCCCTCAGAGTGAAAAGCTCCCAAAATAAAGTGCGATGAAATAGAGAGTTTGCACTCACTATCTCGAGCAGATAACAATGGGACGGAAATACGGTGGAAGCCTAACATATTATTCAGACGGCTCGCGTCTGACTGACAAACAGGCTTCGGGTGCAGGCATCTACCTGGAATTTGGGTAGATTGTTTTTCAAGCTGATGTGCTCGCCATGTTAACCGTAGCTACAAGGTAAAAGAAGGGACTGAGCAGAGAATTTACATCTTTTTGGAAGGTCAGGTAGCACTCAGGTGGAGATGAATTCGAGAAACTAGCTGAAACGAAGCTGAAAAATCAGTTGGTATGGGTCCCAGGCCTCAGAGGGGTGCGCGAAAACGATGTGACAGACGGACTTACCAGAACCGGTTCCGTACTAGCCAGTATTAGGCATCGCAAGGAGCCAAACCTCTTTAGCTCTTGACCATTAGGCGGAAGAAGAACTGAACAAACTTTGGAGGGATAATGCCGGCTGCAGGCAGTCGAAAGACTTTGTGGCTGATTTCAGTAAGTCAAGGATGGCATGGTTCTTAGGCAGAAATCGCCAAGCACCACGCCTATAGGAATACCAACAGGGCATAGCAAGTTAGGATGACACTTATAACCAATAGGTGTAGAAGACAGCCCCACTTGCCGCAAATATGAAGAAAACGAAGAATCTTCATCTCACTTCCTCGGCAAGTGTGAGGTGTATGGAAAACTAAGATTTGAAGTCTTTTGAGTTGAGAAACTTCAACAAGAGGATCTACGACTTGGAGTGGTCAGACATACTGAACTTCATCAAGAGGTCACGAAGGTTCGGAAAATAAGATTAGAGGGAAGATTGTAGATATGTATAGGCTACTACTACTGCTACTACGTTCCTGGAATGGGTTTTCTTAACGTCTTAGCTCCCAGAAAACTGATAAATTTTATACGGAATCTCGGAATCCTGTGCTTCTTATAGTTGAAGGATCATGCACAAAGGCCAAGGTGCTTGTGAAGTTGCATAGCTTTTACGATCTCAGCTATAATGTACAATCTACCGCTGCTTCTCTAATTTACACTCTACCTTTTGCAATGAAATTAGTGATCGTTAGAACTTTGTTTTACCTGTTTTTGGTCATTATAATAAAAGCAATCATTATCATTATTACAAAACTTTATTGTTCATTAATTGACGTTCTAGTTACAAAAATTAAAGCTTCAAATTATTTACATTTGTGTTTATCCACGGTAATTCTTATCTTTTTACTCAATAGTCATTACTGATTTCATGAACATAGGTTTATCAAACTACAACATGAGAACAATTAATATAATTGTCCTTTAGCGGACACTGCTTAAACAGAAACGGAAGAAATTTATCAGCACATGCGATTCTTGATGCATTTGGTTGAACCTCCATGTAACTAGTCGACCAGTACAAAATATAACAAATACACGCGATGAATACTCAAGTATTTCCCCTTTCTATGTAAGTTTATCAATTCAGTAGTCGCACTTATAATAATAATAACATACCTTATTTTCCTTTCAGTCAAATACAAATTTGTATAGGAATAGTCACAATAAGCATTTACAAACAAACAGATATGTACCTACATACAAAAATTGTGTAACTGTCACAACCATAATCATATAAATGAAATTGCACATTAAAAAAATCATTGACTGAATAAAAACATTTATCAATGAGCTTCAATTCCAACTTTCTCCTAAAGTTTCGGAGAGTGGATCAGCATTTCAACTCATTTGGTAACCTATTGCAAAAATCAAACCAGCTCTATCTGGAGATCGGTGTGAGATTGAATATCTAGTTTGCGGAATATGAAAATTATCTTTATACCTAGTGTTTTTATTATGAATTTCTGATCTTTTGATAAATTGGTCATTATTTTTTAAAATATAACTACATAATTCAAATATATAAAGTGACGGTAATGTTAGGATATTCAATTTTATGAATAAGATGCCTATAACTGGACCGTCCTGAAACACCAGAGATAATTGTTATTATTCGTTTATGGACAAGAAAAACATTATTTGCATGTATGAACCAACTCCTAAAACACACACCATATCTCAGTCGTGATTTCACCTGTCCATAGTAAATGCTGAGTGAAAAAAGTTTCTATCCATTTGTTTGCTGAGCTTTGTATTCCATAATTATGTAGTTTCAATAGCAATTTGTCATAATCTACACAGTCGAGTGCCCTGCTGAGGTCACAGAATAAGACTTCGGAGTCATGCTATTCAATTTAGAGAGCCAATAACTATTGAAAGTAGGGACAATCCATTATAGAGTGGTTCAGTTGAATACTTGAATCTCAATCGCGCGTATTTTCTCTATTTTGTACTGGTCGACTGGCTGCATGAAGTTTCAACAAAATGCATGGACAATCTCATAGACCGATAAATTTCTTCCGTTTCTGTAGATGTGACTAAGGTGAAACATATTGGCTTCATCGTAGAAATATTGTTACATCCAACTATCAATATTTAAAACTAATTTTCAACTCGCTTCCTTGCGTTTCTCCTCATCTTCCTCCTTCAGCAGCCTTATCTCGTTGTAGCCCTCCTTCTCGAACAACTGGATGACCTTTTCGTTCTTCAGCAGCACGTTCTCGAACCACATCGACAAGGGATAGTCAGGGTGCACGCCTCCGTACCTTTTCGGGAGATGTTTGGGATCGATGTGAGAGTGGAAGCTTTCCAAGTCGTCGCCGTGGAAGAAAATTTTCTGTTTCACAGTCTCGTTGATCAGCGGTTTGAACATGCCCCAGGCAACGTCGAAGATCCAGGACGCGTGGAGGACGTGGACCTCTTCTGTTCGTAAGGGGAACGAGTACTGAAAAAAATAATGTATCGTCAGTCCATGGGGACTTCGAAAAGTCCGGGATTTATGGAATAAGCTCTAAGGACTGCAAAACGTATGTAGGTCAAACTAGAATGGCTATCAAAGTTTGCTTCAAAGAACACGTTATTCATATCAGATTTTCAAGACCAGAAAAATCGATTGTGGCCCAACATGCTTGCTAATTTGTTGACTTTGTGGAAGTGTGGACTGATAGAATTTCTTTTTGCTTGATAAGAACGCGAGAAACGATAAACTGCCCTCCAAAATCACCTTATCTGGCACCCCACGATTTCTTTTTGACGTGCTCTTATTAGCTTCACTTGTAACTAACAAACAATTTAGTAATATCTTGGAAGTCAATTTTCACCCTTTTCCAATCGCCTGAAGTATCTAAAATTTGCTCATTTTGAAAATAATAGAAAACGATGAACAATTCGAAGATGATGTAGTCGCAAATAATTTCCTAGAACATTTTTGTTTTGCAACCGATAAATGTGAGAAAGATGTAGAATTTCTGACATCGAATATACAGCTTAATGACAAATCATTTTATATCGCTCCTGTGACAGAGCCTGAGGTAGTCCGTTTCATAAACAGACTGAAGCCTTCTAATTCTAGCGGTCTTGACAACATATCAAACAACATTTTGAAACGGTGTAAATATGGGATATGTAGTGTCTTAATGAATTGAAGTTTCACCAATAGTTATTTTTGTATCTAGTGCGCGAAATGCTACTTTGGTGATCGAGAACTGATTTTTTTTAACGAGGCGCAGCCGAGTTAAAAAAAATAGTCGAGATTACCAAAGTATTTCGCGCATGAGATGCAAACAAATTTTTTTTTACAAACGTCAAAAATATTGTTCTAAAATAAGTAATAACTATGAAAAATAGTATTGAACTGGCTTAAATAATTTTTCCAAATCAAGTAATTACTGTAACTATGGAAATAAAATGGCATTTGTTGACAATTATTTCAAAGTGACAGTTCTTGATAATTATTTTGGAGTGACTTTTTATTCGCGTCAATTTCGTGCGTGATATTTATTATTGTAAAAGAATGGAAATTTGGAGCGACGATGAACTAAGCAGTACTCCACCTAACTTGATAGATGCGGCCAATTCCGTAATATCCAACCTTTTACCGGATAAATCGAGGCGGCAGTATGAAAATGCATATCAGCAATTTAAAGAGTGGTGTGAAGCAAATAAAGCCAGAAAAATATCTCTCGCAATTTGAAAGCCTTAATTATTGTTCTACATTAATAAATAAACGATTTCTTGTTTTTTGCTTGATTGAGGAGTTGAGGACCATATAGGTTAGAATATGAAAATCCCATATAGTTTACATGCAGTGTGCGAAATATATTTCGCACATTACTTCGCGCACGGTGTCATGGTAACGAATGAAAATGAAAAAAAGTGCCACTTCGCATACTGTTGTCAATGCGCTTGTAGAAAAATGTATTTTCTCTAACAAATTGAAATCTTCAGTGATCAGGCCACTTTATAAAAAAGGAAATACGAATGAATAGACCGATTACCTTCGTATCGTATCAAAGATATTTGAAATGGCCTTAAACGAACAACTGTCAAATTTCTGTTTGAGATATAATATAATTTCTAGTAAACAACACGGATTCGTTTAAAACAGGGACGTAGATACAGCGTTAACATATTTGAATATTCAAATTGTTGATGCCATTGAGTCGAAGTTGATTCCCCTAGGTGTATGTATTGATTTCTCTCCAGCTTTCAATTGTGTTGATCATTATCTCTTACTTGAGAAACTGAACCGATATGGCGTTCGAGGCATACCAGTAGATTTCCTCAAGTCGTAGCTAACAAATCGTGAGCAAGTGGTGCAAATTAATAATAGTTTCAGTCATACCGGAAGCGTTAGTCAGGGGGTTCCTCAGGGGTCTATTCTTGGACCTCTTTTATATATTTAAATGGAAAACTCCTGTTTTGTGAGGTTATGTCATCTCATGGAACACCGCAGAACATTTCTCGAAAACTTCTCAAAATACTTACCACTGTCAAATCCATTATGTGTTTTGCTATTGTAGGTGTCAAGTACCAGGCCATGTTCAGGGATAGTCTACTGAGGTCCACCACAAGAACTCCCCCCTTTATCTGCGTTTGGGGCTCCAACACTGCCATTTCCACCATTCCGATGACCAACTGAAGAATCTCTTTTGGCGTGAATTCAGACGTATCCCAGCATCCTAGAGCAAAAATGTGGTGAGTAAAATTTTGAAATTCAAAGACATTTGTAAAGATAATTAAAACTACATCTTAGTTGATCTCCTCTATACCATTAAAATATTCTGGGGTGATTCACACCCCCACTTTATTAAAAACTTGAGGAGTGTTTCTTCGAAATGTTTAAGCTATTTTGCATGATAGCATTGTTTCGTTTTTGCCTGGGTACCCTGTATTCTATTTTGGCCAAATTTTAAGTACAATCAATGAAAAACTGTTTTTAGTTGTATCCTCCCTTTCTTTTGTCGTGGTCAATTTACACTATGAATTGTTACCGCATCCATCATATATTCAAGAGTTGGCTCCATGTGAATTATTTTCCTTCGCGTACATGAAAAATTTGGATAGCCAAGCACGTTACTATTTGTACTCATAATCAATTTTCTCAGTGCTCTAATTATTACTGGACATTTTTGAAGTGCACGAAAACTATGGTCGCTGACGAAGGATAATTTTCTCAAAAAATCGTACCAAACTAAAATTTTCGGTTCTTAATTCAAAAGCGAGGGAGTTTCGGTAAGAAAATTTCACGTTACTGGAGTTTAAGGAAATATGTGTTTTTGATAAAAATTCTCACTTACCACTAAAGCGTCATTTGTTATTGGAAATTTTTTCGATCACATCCAAATTTTGAAAAAAAAATATTAATAAGTATTCGTGTGCAAGAAATTTTTTCAGTTTTTAAGTGAAAATCACACGCACACAAAATTTTTTTCGAATTTTAATTGGAACTCGAGTGGTATTCGGTAAGAATATTTCACACAATATTGAATATAAATGAGATAATGATAGTTTTTTATTCAGCTGAATTTCTCCAAAAATCACAAAATTATTGATTCGGCTCCCTGTAGCATCGAATCTGGTCATACAATCTTGAGTCAATGGAGAGATTTACTCCAACTACAAGATTTCAAAAATTCAGCCATTTTCAGTAGTAATATCCCGATAAGATGCTGAATTTTCAAAAAATACTTTCACCTTGCTGTCACGAAAACTGTGTTGCTTAGAAACATCACGAGGGCTTGCTCGAGTGGTGTTTTGTACAGCAACACAGTTTGAGCGACTGGCAAGGTGAAAGTATTTTTTGAAAATTCAGCATTTTGATGGGAGAATTTCACGAATACATTAAATTATTATGGACTAAATGCGTATTGCAGGAATGGTTCATCTTGTGTCATTAATGTCAATTGAAGAGCTGAACCGTCAAACTAACGTTTCTATATTTACACTGATTAATGTTGTTATGGAAACGTATAAATAAGGAACAGGCGAAACACCGATTTGAAAATACCACGGGCTGGAGACAGTGTTTTCGAAAAGTCCTTTTCTCATTGGTTTGAATTCAAAAAATGATGGCATTTGTTGGTTTATATAATATGAGGGAAATTGTCAGTAGTAATACCACAAGTGATTGAATTTTCGCGACTGTCGTTTCATTTCTGAACGAAACTGAATTGCTTCGAGAATTCACCACTAGTTCGCAGGACGAGTGGTGTTTTCTCGATACAATTCAGTTGAGTTCAGAAATAAAAGACAGACTTATGAGATAAATTCAATCACTAGTGGAATTTTATTAGACTATTTCACGAAGCATTAAAAGTATTATTATGAACATGAACAATCAATTCATCATAACCATAATCAATCAACTATAATCACAAAAAAGTATTACAACTATCAATAATTTATTATATAGTTACGTAGCGACTCATTTTGTCGTTTTCGTCTACGATTATGATCTGTCAAAATGTCAAACTTTGCTTTGTCATCTATGGTTACATCGTTAAAAACGCCTACGCTGACAGACCAATCAGAATTGAGAGACAGCTGGTGTTTTCGTAGGTAATACCACAAGTGTATCGGTGATTATCGAAATAGCAATTCCTTTGAATTTGATTCGAAACCGAGAAGGAATTAACGATAATCGCCGATAACACGAGTTGTATTTGTTAAGATTATTTCATGAATAAAATCGAAACCCTTTTTATTTATTTACTATTCAATTTAACTAGGAACATTAATCCCGCATTTAGTTCTGAAATTATGCAACTAACAAAACATTTACTTGATATTTCCAACATCCCTCTATTTCAGTTACCAATGACAGAGCGCGTCATTCGTAGTTTCGTCATTGCATGTCTGGTCTACTGCTTCTCGCTCGAGGTTATGTTTTGATAACATTTTGATTTAGTGATTTGATTAATCAACGAGTATGCAAAATTTGTCGAAAATTGTGAAGTTGATATGAATTAATAGTGAGTGCTTATTTAGTTTTGGTCAAAGTTTGGTGTTGTGTCATTATAGCAGCTTGCTAGTGGTAAGTTTGTGTTTTGATAATAACCAATCAGGAATCGAACTACAAAATCGAAAACACATCATATACATATCAAGTAGCCAATCAAGAGCCGAACTACAAAATCGAAAACATGATGTTTTCATTTATCAACACAATAATTTCAACTAATCATAACACGCTATTTTAGCATAAGTGAAATAATCGCGATAATACAAGTTGTCTTTGATTTTTGATTGGTCAGATTACGTGAATATCTTGAGAAGAGTGGAATAGTCACCGAAAGACTTTTCCCCATAAGATGTGTGCGTGGTCCTTTGTGTCAGAAAACTCCTACCACAATATTAAATCATAGATAATAAAAACAGAACTATTTTACAATCTTCTACCTTTCACTCACTATCTCCAATACCTACTTCTCCACTGATAAATCATGCTATCTACAAATCGAGGTTATTTTTGTAAACACGTGTAAGGCGTAAACTCCCAAGATTAAAGATACGCATCGGATGGTGAGTACCTTCGGAATAATACACACCTAACCTGTATTTCCGCTAATTTTTTTGTGTAACACCATGATAATTATATGTTAGGTACTGCGGCATAAATTCTAATCTTTTGTGTCGGTATCATGTTGGTATAAATACTTCGGTGGTAAAAGAGAACCAGCATGATTGTTATAATGGGTGCGATAGTTTATCTCTTATCAACTTTCCATGTTTGTTGGAAACAAGTTGCAATTATTGTTGAACAGAAACTGTTGTTTTTTTACAGCACACTTTGTGAAAGGTAGTGCTTTACTAATCCAAATGTAGACGTATATGTATATGTTTTTCAGGGTCATTTCAGCTGAAGCAAAATCGGTCTCTATTTGAAATATTCCGAATTCGTCCAGCGTTTCATGGTAATAATTCATTGTTATCAGGTGTGCTAGTTAGTTAGTCTTCCGTTTGGTGAGATGCAAGTCCATCCCTTGAAAACCTCAAATTCCAAATATTTTTGAAATCGGACAGGGCCGACTCCAGTACGAAGGAAAAATGTCTATCGCTTTTTTCGACGATTTATACAGGGTTTCCGGTAAACCTTGTACAATATTGAAACTGGTGATAGACTCCGAGCAATAAAATATATAGAGAGGACTTTCCTGTCTCTTTCTTGGAAGCAACATACCCGACGTTGTTTATAAATATCAATGCTCGGATCATGTTAAAAAAGAACATTATCGGATATTTCCGTTTCCACTCATTAATCAGGTTGGAATTCCGTATTGTTATTCACTCTTAACTTGGCGATCTAGTTACATGCGTTGACAACTTATTTATCGTCTTGTCAGTTCAGTTTGGATTTAAGCCTATTTGTATAATTGTTTTAATTTCAAGTGGCAGAAGTGTTGTGTTGGATTGTTGAATTGTTATATTAGAGACCTTATCTCTGCGAAATGGCGATAACTTGTGAAGTTTGTGGGCTGAAAAAGTTATCAAGCACTAAACAAACATTTCACAAGTATCAAATCAAACCATGGGCGTCGCAACATGGCATATAGGTACCATGTCTGATGGGCATACCCTACGTAGTTTTTAGTAGTATTATTAAAGTTGATTTTTACTGATTCCCGATTGCGAGACAAAAATACTCTTTTTGTTGAAATAGCTTAAAAGAAACTTTGTACTTTGAAAAATGATTACCTATTCATAAATAGGAAAATACTTGTTGCAGTAGGTACATTGAAAAATAAGTAAGTAAGCAAACTCAACTCTTCAAAACTGAATTCAAATTATAAGTCACTAGCTATAGACCCATTCTGCTGGGTACTGGAATGTTTTGTTCATATACAGGGATTTTCACATAACCCGTTCATCAGAAGTTTTCGATGTTGCCGTTTGAATAAAAATGTTGCTTCCAGTTAAACCATACGTGGACATGAACTTCTTGATTGTAAACGAAACACTGTATATCATCACAAGTTTAAAATCTAATGAACGGGTTACGTAGGTATAATGATTGTCAAGACAATAATTCCAATCTCTCATATTCCTTGATACTTTGACATTGGTTCAGATACATTATATTTTCAGGTTACCAAGCAATAGAGCAATTGCCAAGTTGTGGTGTGAATCACTTACTTAGAAATCCTCAGTTATCTGTTCTAACCACTTTTGGCCTCACCATATTTTTTGGTCAGTTTGTAGAACTATTATTGGTAAAGAAGCATTACCAGTCTTGGCATTTTATGATTAATCCTCATCTGATGCGATTAGGTAATATTTTTCAGTTTTCTTCAAAATATTTTTCTTACCAGTAAGAATTTGGGCGAAGTTTAAGGGTTTCCGGAGTGCAAAATTCGTACTGATTATGAAATCAAATTCTTCCAGCAAATTCGTTCATTTAGTGGATTCCAACCCCTTCCAGCGTTGAAAGATATTAAGAATGAAAGCTCTCCAACTGGCACTGTCCCCAAAGTTTGAAGCATCTTCGTCTTCTACGATGACAGCACCAGAATCATTATTCGAAATATAAAATTATCGTAAAACAAAATTATCGTAGACAGCGACATCAGGCGAACAACGAACGACAGCAACGTTGTTGCCAGTTCTCGCGCGTTCACGCGAAGTCTTGTTCATATCCTCACGAATTTCGCAATATTTCTGCGCATAAAATGGCTGCCAGTCATGCAGTACCCGTTGAGGCAGCCATTTTATTCGCAGAAAAATTGCGAACTTTGTGAGGGTATGAACAAGACTTTACCACGTGAACGCGCAAGAACTGGCAACAACATTGCTATTGTTTTTTTGAAAGTCGTTGACAATGTTTCACTTTGAGTAAGGTTATTCTTGACTCACATTGTCTAAAGAAGAACAAAGAAAAATTCAATTCTTTGCAATTTTATTCACGACGTTTCAACTGTTAAAATCTACAGTCGTTATCAAGTGTTTGATAACTTGATAACGACTTGCAATTTAATTTCTATTGTCCCACAGCAATAAGCACTACCTTTTGTCCACTACATATTCATCATGAATTCTATTTATGAATGAGTTATTTATGCAACCATTTAGGAAATGTTGCCATTTGTATGATAGTAAGAGTTTAATCCAAAAATTTATTGTATTAACGTGCGGGTACATGGCAGATTTTATTTGCTGTAGCGCTCCAGGGCGAATTTGTTTTCATTGGAAGCACATTCACTATTCATCAGTAGGGAGACCTACAGCACTACTGCTGGTGGTTGGTGCGCATTCCAAGCATTAGGGTTGCAGCTAAATAACAAACTTGCTTTCCAACCAGGCATGTGATTGTCTATCGATGCCGATACATGCGATAACAAATTTGTCTGCACCGACCGTGTCTAATTGATAATATATAAGAAAATGTATTAGCACGCCACTGGTTCTAAGCTTAGCTCCAGTTTTCAAAACAATAACAAATCTCCCCCTCCGGGCTCGGAGGTCACCCCTCACCAACAAATCATAACAAAGGATAGCGGTATGCAGCTCTCACATCAATATGTGTTGTTTATATAGAAATGGCACCTCTATATCTTTTATTGCTCGGAGGTGATAGACCAGGTCATAACTGTTCAGAATATCGGAATTTCACCTCAGTAAAAATCTCACCGTTTTCGAGATAAAGGGCATTTTTGAAATTCTGGAAATTTGCTACCTCACCTTGGATTTTTGATATCCTTGCTGCTGAAGAATACTGATGAATGATGCTTTAAGGGCCGGTATTATAAAACTATTTTGACAGATAACTAGAAGTTAACTTGAGGAATGACGTCACATCCTACAGTTAACTTCAAGATGTAGGAGTTAACTTTATTGGTAGGAAAGGGTATCAGTTAAAGTCAACTTTCTAGAAAATGGTGGTTTTCGACAGTAATAATTCAGCATAAAATCTCAATTTGATTGTTTGTTTTTATTTCGCAATAATGTTAGTAAACGATATCCTTGTTATTTCCGAGGAACTTTTAAGCGACAATGAAGGAGATGCTGTGATTATTATTGAATGCCCTCAGGTCGAAGGATATTTAGAAATCGGTTAAACCATTTTATCTTGTAAAAAAAAGAATATGAAAACAAATGAAAACGGATTTCGATTATGAAGAAAGTCTGTATACAGGGTGTCAATTTGAAAACTTCCCACCTTTAATATCTTCCTTCCGGTAATCAATATGAGTAATCGAAAAAACAGGTCAATTTTATTGTCAAGGGGGACACTTTCAAGGACTATTTGTAGCCCTCGTGGTTCAACCCCCTAGGAGGGGTAGATGTTACCCTTAGAATTTTAAATGGGAAGGGGGGTCAAGTGGCACATCATTTTGATGGGCGTTCAATTCTTGTTCCAATGGTACCCTGACTTATTATTTTGTGATGAGCATTTTCCGAAAAATTGCGTTCTAAACTAACAGAAGTAATTATTAGAACGCCTATACTGAGATGCATGGTTTGGCCAGAACTGGTTAGAATATTAGATGGTACCGTTCCAACCCTGTATTAGGGGTAACATTAGCCATTAGCTCCAAACACTTTACATAAAAAAGTAGTCTAATAGTAAAACGTAGATGGTAGTAAAGTTGTGTTTATTAAATGCTGAATTTTTAAGTGTCATCGCAGAAATTGTACAGATAGCCTTCATTTTTTGCTACTTCTGCTGTAAAAAGTTTCTGTTTTCCGGCAAAAAATTGGTTAGCAAATTTGAACTATGTGGTAGTATTGTGAATACCGTTGTACCTGTTGGGCTGTTTAGGAATTACTTTAATAAGTGTATAAAAGTGTAAAAATGGTTTACATTCTTCAAGACAGAATTGAAATGATTGTAATTTATGGCGAAGTTGGAAAGTGCGCACGAAGGGCGGCATGTCTTTTTAACGAAAGACATCCAAATTGTAATGTAAGTCACCGGTATGTGCTTGATTTGGTGAATAAGTTTTACGAAACTGGTTCAGTGACAAATAAAAAAAGAAATAACCCCAGAGTACTAAATGAAGCAGCTCAAATTGAAGTTTTGGGAACATTTGCTGCAGAGCCCACGAGCTCCTTACGATCAGTATCAGAACAGACGGGAATGTCACGCGAGACTATAAGAAAAGCATTGAAAATGCATAAATTTCATCCATATAAAATGCAGATTCTTCAAGAGCTCCACGAGGATGATTATGATAGAAGAATAGAGTTTTGTGAAATCATGTCTCATCGAGTCAATACCATCCCTAATCTTCTGTTAAACATCTGTTTCAGCGATGAGTGTTCATTTTTTCTGAATGGCAATGTTAATAGACAAAATTGTCGCTATTGGAGTGACGAAAACCCACATATTTTTCGGGAAGGGCATACACAACACCCACAAAAAGTTAATGTTTGGGCTGGTATTCTTGGAAATGCCATTCTTGGTCCATTATTTCTGGAAGAAAACTTGACTGGCAATCTGTACCTTGATATGCTTGAAGAGACTATCGATCCTCTTATAACTCACGAGCTAGAAACTCAAATTGATGCAGAAGGTAATGAACTTTTGCAGGAGGATCTGTTACATCACCAGCAGGACGGTGCTCCACCTCATTATTTTCTTCCCGTCCGACAGTGGTTAAACGAGAGATTTCCGGGTAGATGGATTGGCAGAAGGGGAGCAGTTGAATGGCCTCCGAGATCACCGGATTTAACACCCTTAGATTTCTTTTTTTGGGGGCATCTTAAATCCGTTGTTTATAAAACACAACCTTCTGATATTGACGAACTTAAAAGACGAATTACAGCAGCATGCCAGTCAATTCCTAGTGAAGTTTTCCGTAATGTTAGAGGGGAGTTCGAAAACAGACTGTATTACTGTTTAGAGCAAAATGGACAACATTTCGAACAGCTAATAAGATAAGCGTAAGTAGATTTTATGTTGGAAATGTCTTTCTCGCAAATTAAATTTTATTGTGTAGAAGGAAAATAACCACCAAATAAAAAATCCCATGCGTAATAAATTTATTCCTGTCATTCAAGGGTTGGAGCGGTGCCACCTACTCTTCTAACCATTTTTATTGAAGGGAGTCAATACAACAATGCATCTCAGTATAGGCGTTCTAATAATTACTTCTGTTAGTTTAGAACGCAATTTTTCGGAAAATGCTCATCACAAAATAATAAGTCAGGGTACCATTGGAACAAGAATTGAACGCCCATCAAAATGATGTGCCACTTGACCCCCCTTCCCATTTAAAATTCTAAGGGTAACATCTACCCCTCCTAGGGGGTTGAACCACGAGGGCTACAAATAGTCCTTGAAAGTGTCCCCCTTGACAATAAAATTGACCTGTTTTTTCGATTACTCATATTGTTTACTGGAAGGAAGATATTAAGGGTGGGAAGTTTTCAAATTGACACCCTGTATATGCTTGTTAAAGGAGCACATAGTAAGGCAAATTTGCAAAGACTACTAATAAATCAACATTTCTAGTTCTAATTACTGTGGAATTATATAAGTATTTTCAATTTTAGAAATCATCTTCTATCGCCAGTAATACAAGTATTAATTGCACTCAGATTTCATACATGTTCATTCTTGGTATTTGTTGAAGTTTTGGAGGATTCTCAAATCTATTGCCAGCAGTTTTATTATTTATTAGAAAATCAGAAATTGCGATAAATTCTAGGTTACATATTTGCCTTCTTCTTCTTTTTATTTCAGAAATGAGACTTTTATAAAACTGCCATTTCAAAGCTGAAGTTAACTTGACTGTTAAAATTAAAGTTAACTTCGAGAGATGTTTATAATACCGGCCCTAAGACGTACAGAACAGAACAAAGTGAAGGAACACTAAATTAAGCATGAACGAGAAGTGGAATGTTTGCGATGATCGATTTTGGGTCCCAAAATTGTGTGCCTCAACCAAATCGACTGCCGCTTTGTCAGATGATTAGTGGTCACTTTCTTAACTAAATCATCATAACTGAAGACATATGTCGAAAAAATCGATAGATAAATTAAAACATGCTTTTAAAAAAATTGTTACCCAGCTCCCTTCTCTGTTCCAAATGTTCGGAATTTGGAAGATTTTATTTCCTCTTTATTTATCATTCATGATGAATTTACACATGTTAAATGCCACCACGATAGAACATATATTCTTTTGTCAAATAAATGTACAACAACAACGTTTGTTTTCAAAAAGTCTGCTGCAATCCAATCGATCATAATGATTAACAATCGAGCCACCCATTTTTTATGTAGTGTGTTTCAAATCGCTTCAGGTTACACCTACACTTTATTGCTGTAATAACAAATCTCACTGCGAAACAATCGACATTCGACAACCTTTAAAAATACGAACTTGAACTCGAGTTCAACGATACTATTTGGAGGTTGTTTCGCAGCTTCAACCGTTATACAGGGTGCCACCAGAGTCAATCATCAGAGGGGTGAAATACCAGCTGTTACTCACCAGACTATCTTCATATGACCATAGACACATTAAAATAATGTTAGTTTTTCAGATATTTACGTTTTTAGTTTCGTGAAAATCGACACCTCAGATTTTTTTAGAGTTTTTCGAGTGCCACAGCAATAAAATTCCATATTTACTAATATCAATAATATTATTGAATAATTGGATAAAGAGATGGTTAGCTAACTTGTGCTAGTATTTCTCGAAAGCATTCAATACCATTACCCACGAATTGATCTATGCCAAATTACGCTGTTATGGTTTCGATGAAAATTACTTTCTTATATGGTTGTACCTGTTAGGAAGGTCACAGCAAATATGTATCAATAACCGATACTCCTCATCCTTGCATACAGCGTGTCTCACGGTCGATGGTAGGTTAGACGTTTATGGTAAACGCAAAGCAGGATTTCCCTGAAAATTTCACATCTTACATTTTGTTACCTGATCTATCGATCTAAAATATTTTCAGCTTTGCGGCGTTGCCACGTCTATCAAAAAAAACTAGCAACTTTATTTTTTTAAATAGAACACCCCGTATATTAACTCATTTTTTGAATCGCTCTTTCATTATAATACTTTTTTGTTAATAATACCTATCTCTATCTGTTTTCGAAATAAAAAATAATTCGTGTTAAATATGGTCCAAAACATAGCCCTAATTGAACTTTAGTACATCAGTACTCTCAATTCATGAAAAGTTGATATTTTGATTATAGGTTGGACAAATTCGAAGTATTTACTTAACACCAAGAAATCGACTCCATATCATACAGGGCGTGCTAAAATTAATGTTATTTCCATAATGCATAAAAGTGGTCAAAAGTTCATTTTTTCAAATGAAACCCCCTGTATATTACTCGATAAATTGAAAGATGATGAAAAATGCTTCAAGATGATATATCATGTCCCTATACCTAAATCATCAACTTTTCTTAATAAAGCCGTTTTTGTGGAAAAATAGTTATTTATGATAGGTACCTACAAGTGATGGAAGTGGCATTTTATTTTGTGAGTGGGGAATATTGCGAAACGAACGTCAGCGAGTGGAGCAAATCCATGTATCATACACATTTTTGTGTACAACAGTTACAGCTAGTAATAAAAAAAAACAAAAAAATGAATGAGGTCCATGGGATTCGAACACACGATCTTTGGATTACAAGGCAGATGCTTCAACTACATACACCAGCGCACATGTTTATTTAAATGTTATTATTGGTTATTCATAAAGGTTTTTCTACAGTTGAATTGAATAGTAGGTACTTCGTCAGTTACTTCACAGGGAATAAATATTACCAATTGCACAAACTGCCAAATACATGTGTGAACTTTTCTAAATAATTCTTTCTAAGTAGATGTTCTGATTGTTTCTATTAAAGAGATTTTTAATGACAGTTCGGACAGTTGTATAAAATATTTAAAGAATTTGATTTTAGGTGGCCGTGGAAGTATCAAGCTTATGACAGCTTGGTGACTTTTATAAGTAATTAACTAATGGTTATTGACGGTGTTTTAAAAAATCGCCAAAAATGAATGCTATTGACTATTCAAACGAAGTTCTTATGAAATTATTTATTATACACGGGCAGTGTGATCAAATCATTGCCAGAACTTGCAGAAAATTCAACCAAATGTATCCTGAATTAACACCAATGAACGAGAGGAAGTTTGTAAGATTACAAGGATCTATACTTGGAACAGATATTTATTTTTATTGCGCAACCCTGGATAGCCCTGCCATTGATTGCAGTCCAACATAAATTAATAGTGTTATCCATGTTATGTTATGTTATCCATTTTTTTTAACCAAGTAATACTGTGCAAAAATTTACCACGGTGATTTGATAAGTAATTTAAAAAAAATTATAATTCAGTGTAGATGTCGAAATAGTATAATTTCTATGTTTACTTCAGAATTAAATAAAGGAGCTTAATACTAACTGTAATATAGTTCTCCTACAACTGCTATGAAAAGTAGCGTATTTCTCATTGCTTACTTAATTTCAAAAAGATGTATTGCTCATACTGTGAGAAATATTTTTTCTCACGGCACTTTTCGCACAATCAACAAAAATCGACAAAAACTAGTTGGCTAGGTAGTTGGCTGCTGTTCATTTTTAGATAGTTATCAGAACTGTCAGATTATAGAAGTTTTTTAAACTCTTCAGATAGCTTTCGTTCGTGCTTTCATAAAAATCGCAACTTCTATTGAATATTATGTCGATAAGACATACTTACTCATAATAAATATTATGGATACTGACAATAGTGACGATTTTGATAATAATACTCCGCCAGAGATATTGGAAAAAGCTGCGAAAGTAACGCTGGATTTTTTGCCGGAAGTTAAAAAAAGTATGAATTGGCATACGAGAATAGTTATTTATGTACCAAGGATGAAAAACTGTCTATTATAGTCGAGCCTGCAAATTGATAGCCGAGGCGCAGCCGAGGATAGCAAGCAGGCGAGACAGTAGACAGTTTTTCGCCGAGGTGCATATTACATTTTTTCGTCGACCTCTACATACCTTTATGAAAGTAAGTACTCGCATGTTTGCTGGCCTCAGCTACGTCCAACTCTTCGAACTGCAGACTCGATCATAATTTTAATGAATATAAACAAAATGTATTTGAAGTGTAACAACTCTCTATTTCAATTATACTACAAAATTAAATCAATCTCGAAGATGAATATTGAACGTACAGTTTGTGCAATTATTGATATTAATTCCTGCTGTCGAAGAAGATGCAAGAGACAAGTTTTGATTTTGGGTACTTGTTGATGCAACTTCAGGTGCAGGTGCTCCAACAGCACCATTTCCAAAACTTCTCTCTTGAAGTGCTTTACCTGAAATCTAGCGGATTTCGTAAATAAATAATTTGACAACAGCACATGACAGTTATTGTCACAGGCGCCTATGTATTAATTAAAACGTGGATTTACGAAAATGACTCAATCGCCGCTCTCGTACCGTATCATAGTGACCACAGCGGACGAAAAGAGTTTGCGGACGAAAAGTGTTTGCGGACGAAAAGTACTTGCCTTCAAAAATAGTCGATTTTTCGTCCGGAAATTAGTACGTAAAATGTCATTTTTTGCAGAGGTCGACGAAAAAATTATTTATCTGTTAAGAGGTAGGATACTTTAATGTTATTGAAGTTGTGAAGTTATAGGAAAAAATAAATATTTAGGTATATTACTTGTATTTTTAAAATTTTTGCAGTTGTAGGAAAAGTATAGTGTGAAACATGTGGGGAAAGTACTTTTTCTCTCTTTTTGCACAACATACCATTTTTCTACAACCGCACGTATGCTTTGTTTTCACACAATGTTTACAGTACGTAAAGTAATACTTTTCAGTCCAAACGTAAAAGATTTAGCTATGCTTAATAACATTAACTGATATGCATGAAGTAATTTTTCATACTGTTCATACATTAAATTAATGCAATATTGGAAATGACAGTAGTTTGCGTCAAATTTTCTGACGAGAAACATTCAAAATAATGATAAAATTGCTATAATTTCTCGTAGAAAAAACGTTTTATGATACATTTTCGTAGTAATTATTTTTGTGACATTTTGGGTTCGTACGAAAAAGCAGTCGTTATTTAGAAGCATGGATTGATGCTTATTGTGGTCATCGACATTATTCTGTGTGTGTTTTATCACTTACCTATATTAAATATCGACATTCTTCGGCCATGTTGATCATAATATGGTGGTACACTGATAGTTAGGGTTTTGGAGAGCTCCCTGAAGTTATGTATGTCGTCGATTGCAAAATATTCTGAAGCAGATTCTTTGAAATTGTAGTAGTTAACCATCTGGAAACAATTGAGACATTTAAACAATTGAAAATGAGAAAATGGTATTAGTGAAATGTACTTCGAATATTCCTACAGATGAAAATAACATGGTTTTCGAAATGCGCCTCTAGGAGTGAAAGTATAGTGCGTACGCCATCATTATTTATTTTAATTTGTCGTAACTTTTTTGACATTAAACTTTTGGTTATTCAAGTATTTAAATAATAATGATAATAATAATACGTGTTTATTATTTTCAATTGACAAGAAAATTTATAATTTGAGGAAATAATTTTCAAAAAAATAAAAGGCGAAGTTCAGTTTTCGTTTAGCAGAACTGAACGAAAGCTGTTCTTCCACTTAACCTAAACTTATTCCCACACTTTTTTAAGCAAAAAAAACCTCTCAACAACGCTAGAGACAAGAGTTTTTGAGAAATTTGTAAATGTCTGCATCGATGTAGGTTATAGGGTCCCTTAGGTGCCAGATGAAGTTGCTCAGAACTTTTCAAAAACTGAGTATGTGATAGATCTCGCCAAAATAAACAACTTTTTTCGTACGAGAAATAATTAATTCTCAATATACAAGATTTAGAGAAACCGATATTTTAAAAAAACTCAACTCTGTATATTGAGAATGAATAATTTTTCGATGGGAAAAAAGTCCCAATGCTATCTTAGAAAATAAATTCCGAGATAAATTTCCCGTAAATATTTGGGTCGCACCGGCACACTTCAGTTTGGTTGCACGTCAATTTCTGTATGGGAATTACCATAATCGTTGGATTGGAAGAACGGGACTGCATTGACTGCAAGCCCAGCCTCCCAGATCACCAGATTTAAATCCTTTGGATTATTTCCTGTGGGGTCACTAGTCACTAGTTTATAAAACACTAGTCCAAAATGAGCAAAATCTAAGAAACAGGATATTTGAATCGTGTGCCACTATTAATCAGAAACCAGGTATATTTTCAATTAATGTTGAGACGATTTGACGCAGGCGCTGCAGCAGGTGGCGGTCACTTTCATCAATTATTGTAAATGTTTTTACCGTATTCGTAGAAATGGTTTAGTCTTTTTCTTGTAAATAATAATAATAAATCTCTAGGCAATAGATTCTGTACACGTTTAATATGATAAGGATGAAGTTGTCGAAATTCTATAAAATTTGCCACACAATTTTATGTGTACTATTCAATTCATGAGCAATTTTCATTGTGTTAGTTTGCAACAAGTAATACCGAGGGTACATTTTGAATGTAAATAGAATGGAAAGTAGGTTTGTCTAGTCATAGATGATTGACTGTATATGATAGATCTCGCCACAATAATTAACTTTTTCTTTATCAAGATGCATCAAAAGATGATTCGTTCTCAAAACACAGGTTTTAAAAAAATTTCGGTTCTTCAGCATCTTGATTCTTGAGAATGAATTATTTCTCAATACATCTTCGTAGAAAAAACTTGTTTATTTTAGCGAGATCTATCACACACTGAGTTTTTGTCTAGTTTTGATCAACTTTATCTGGCGCCTAAATGACCCCATAACTTGCATCGATGCAGACATTTGCAAATTTCTCAAAACCGCTTTTCCCTGGCGTTGTTGAACAAGTATGCCTTTTTTGCTTATGAAAATAAAAAATCCCAAAAGTTCACTGTCAAAAAAGATAGGACAAATTCAACTAAATAATGATATTGTACGCGGCGCCCTCTAAGTGCTACATACAAATTGTTACTAAATTTTGATTTCTCACCAGAAAAAACCGTCCACCAAATTTTATGCAAAAATTTTATTTTTTGCAAAAGTTATTCAAAATAATTGAAAATAAAATTTTAACTTCAACATCCAGTATCTCCAAAACGCAACATTTGTGGAAACTTGTTTTTATGAACTTTTCATCTCAACATTATTCAATTTACGTTTCAAAGTTTGTACAAGTATTTAATAAATACCCTGTACAAATTACAGAAGCACACCAAAAAAATTTAACAAAATCTAATTAACCGACAAATCAGAGTTTTTAGATAGCTTACACAGCGTGTTGAGATTTCGCACGCTTTTTATATAGATAGATAGTTTTATTGACTATGTGACACATACAGAATATGGTTTATAGTAAGTCAATGGAACAGAATATATACACAATATACACATACATTTACATAAATAAAATGTGTATAACATACTTACAAACACACATGTAAACACAATATACAGTGCGGCTTTTAATAGTTAACTTTTGAACGATTCGACGTAGAAACATGAAAAAAAAATAGTTTCGAGGATTTCACCAATACTACTTTTTGAAATAAAAAAAATAGTGATTGCACGATAGCGGGCGCAGGGGGGCCCATCAACTCAAAATTTTTAAATGGCATGTGGGGTCAAGTGTCACATCGTTGAAAAGAGAATTCAATTCTCTTTACAACCATCTGAATATTTTTGAATTTAGTTTATAATTTTTTTCCCAATTTCGATTTTTATACCTTTCGAAATTTTTAAATTAATGTGCCCCCAGCACCATCTGTCGAGTAATTGCAATGTTTCTTCTCTCAAAAAGTAGTATCAGTAATACCTACCCTTCAAAAAAAATTTGGTTTCATTGTTCCACATCCAACCGTTCACATTTATCGAGGTATGAGTAGTATTCAGATCCGCATTTATACTTGATATTTCGATTTTGAATGACAAAAAAAATATTACCGAAATTCAAAAATATTTAGATGGTTTCAACGATGTGACACTTGACCCCACATACCATTTAAAAATTTTGAGTTGATGGGCCCTCCTGCGCCCCCTATCGTGCAATCACTATTTTTTTTATTTCAAAAAGTAGTATTGGTGAAACCTTCGAAACGGTTTTTACGTCGAACCGTTCAAAAGTTAACAGGGGGGGGACTATTACAAACCTCACTGTATGTGTAATAGCCAAATTTAAAACAAAAGAAAGTTATGCAAGTGAGGTCACAAAAGGGATGTTTGAATATAATCATCAACAGAATAGAAGCAATGATCCAGAAGATCTTTTTTCACTTTAATTTTGAAACATTTCATTCATGGATTAAATTGGGCAAGGTAATTTGTTATAAAGTTTGAAATTTAAAGAGTTTCTTGTTGATTTTACCCAAGTAGCACACCTATATTGGTAAAATATTGGAACAATATTGTGAACATATTGGCAAAATATTTGAAATGCAATATTGGCGAGAAAAAAAATGTGAACATTCGGCGATATTGGTCTAATATTACTTGAATAATATTGGCAAAATATTCTCGAACTAATATTGGCCTCAAAATATTTGGCGATATTGGTACAATATCGCTGATACAATATTCTGACAATATTGGACAATATTCAAAAGTTATATTGTCGAGAAGTAAAATGTGAACATTTTGCGATATTGGTCGAATATTGTTTGAATATTTCAAAAATAGTTTTGGTAAAATATTTTTAAGGCAATAATGGCCTCAAAATATTTATCGATATTGGTACAATATCATTTGGATATATTGGTGAATGTCAATATACCTTGGTAAATTATTAAATGTCTTTTAGTTGATGACGGTGACACCAGAGTATGTCTTTCGATCACCAAAACCACTGAGTGAGCTGTCTTGAAAACAAGTTATGGGAAGTATTTACTTAATATACTTTCGTAGGTTTTAGAAGACGTTGTATATGTAGAGCCACCTAGCGAATTTTTATCCAGGTTTGAACATGATATAATTTTAATATGTTTCATTGAATATTCGGCCAATATTCAAATTTCATCTCAATCTAGATGTAGGAAACAATATGAAGACAATATTGTTTTAACGATATCGATAAATATTATTGAACCAATATTGACCCAATAATAATTAATAAGATTTGTTGAATATTGGCAAAATGATATTCAACCAATGTGTAATCACAGTTGGAGATACAATATAGTTTTTATTCCTAGAATCGATATGAGGGGAATATTGGGAATGCAATATTTATTCTAGATGTTGAAAACGATGTGAAGACAATATTGTTATATCGATATTAGTAAATATCATCCAACCAACATTGACTCAATATGAGTTATTACAATTTGTCAAATAAAGTGGAAATGATATTCAACCAATATGCTATCAAACTTGGAAATACAATATAGTTTTTTTCCTTATAATCGATATGACTGGAATATTTGGATTGCAATATTTATTCTAGATGTGGAAAACGATATATAACCAATATTGCATTATCGATATTGGTAGAAATTATTCAACCAATATTGACCCAATATTTCATGAATTAATATACATTCAAAACTAGTTCAACCAATATTCCACCAATATTATTAATATAATATTGTTTTTTGAATATTCACTCATATTGGACCAATATTGATTTTTCATTTACAATATATCTATATTGGCCCAATATGGAATCAAGATTCAGCCGATATGATGTGCTACCTGGGTATCTGTAATGTGACACTAGTAAATCATCAGAAGTAACGGAACGTGTGTTATGATGATGAATGCTAGACATTTTTGGGATGCTAAGTCTCTTGGAAAGAATTTCTGTCAAATTTTGTAAAATGTAGATACAAGGAAGTGGTAAAATCCGTAACCTCTTAAAGAGTGGTTGACAATGTTCATTATATCTAACTCCGGTTAATATTCTTATTGCTCGTTTCTGTTGTTTAAATATTTTTACAGAGTTAACTGAGTTACCCCATAAAACCGTACCATAGCTGATGAAAGAGTGAAAAATACCGAAGTACATGTTTTTCAACATATTCGGATTTAGTGCATTTGACAAGGATTTATAATAATAGAGATTATTCCTTTGCTTAATGACAATTATCTACCAAAATTCACCCACCAACACAATCACTACTACTACTCACCAGTCTATGTGCCCGGTTGACAATAAAGTGGCGAGCCCTCAAAAAACGAAGAAGAAATTCGTCATCTGTCCTATGCGGTGTACATTCACCTCGTTCTGAAATGAAGAAAATAATGAATAACACGCTTTTATAATTACAAGCATTGCTATAATGCTAATAATGCACGTCAAAAATAACCTATCTGACTATCTGGTTTGTAGAAACAATCAATATTGTCTTAGAGTAAGCATGGATTTGGCCTTACCCAAGCACAAATTGACTAAGGTAGCCAACAGTCCTATCGTGCTACCAATTAAATTATACAACAAACTGCCAATTGAATTAAAGAAAATCTCAAATAATCATAAATTCAAAAATACTCTGAAAGTAATTTTAATTAAAAATTCATTTTATTCCATTAATGATTTTGTTAATTGCAACGTCTCTGACCTCGCATTTATTACTTTGTTGTGATGTCTTTTTTGTTTGTTTGTAACATTTCTTTGTATTATTTGTATTCTACAAATTATTTGTGTTAATTTTTACTGTAAACTTTTCTAAGTTTTTTAAACTTATTTTGACATTATCCAATACTGCAAAGTCTATGGAAATAAAGATTTGTATTTGTATTTGTATTTAATTTTATTTTTTGTTGTTTTTTTAAATTCTCACCGAAAATCATATCCCTTAGTTCCGACACCAATAAATCCTTCTTATCCGGATCTTCGCCAATGTTCTCCGCAGCCCAAGCCAGGAGTTCCTCTGAAGGTTCGCCATCGTTCAGTTCCACACGATACTCGTCAGCTGATACATCGATGCTGTCATTCATACTGAAAATGAAAAAAGCGAAGTCCGGAATCAAAGATAATATACGTACTATATAATACACGTAATGTATGCTGTCTGCTCAATTATACATAGTCCAGTAAATGAATCTCAAAAAATGAATACAAATTTGGAAATAGGGTCATCTTATCCTCTACCTCAAATTCCATATGATGCCGATGGGCGCTGTTTATTTTTTAGGGGTGAAAACTACCCCTAATTGTCAAAACTTATAAAATAACATTTTAAAGCTGCAGATGGATAAAATTTAGTTTGGATTGGTTGAATAATTATTGTTTTACGAGGATGTAATGATATCTAGTTAGCCTAGACCAGTTCCCTGCATAAAAATATTGCGTTACCATAGCAACGAACAATAACTTATTAGAAGTGTCAGTGTAAAGTTTGACGTCAAAAAAGTAAACCAGAGTTACGCTATAAATTAAAAGAAAAAATATGTCCACCAAAATTGTGAAAATCGAAAAATTGGAGTATCGAGCCATCATCAAGTACCTGTATTTGAAAGGGTTAAGAGGTAAGCGGATTTACGAAGATATGCTTAATACCCTTGGTGATCAATGGAAAAATTGGATTGCAAGCTTCAAAAGAGGTAAATTTTGCATTGAAGATGATGACCGATCGGGAAGGCCAGTTTCTGTGTCAGTCCCCGAAAATATCGATACAGTTCATGACATGATTTTAACAGACCGTCGAATTGGGCTGAAACGGATATCTGAAGCACTGAATATTTCATACGAACGCGTTCATCATATAGTTCACGTCAATTTGGACATGAGAAAAATTGCTGCAAAATGGATCCCCAAATGTTTGAATGTTGACCAAAAGCGTGCAAGGGTAGTAGCATCGCGTTCAATCTGTGCTCGGTTTGAAAATGATGTAGACTTCTTAAACTGAATTGTTACTATAGATGAGACTTGGGTACATTTCTACGATCCAGAAACGAAGCAACAATCGATGGAATGGCGACACTCCGGTTCTCCAAGACCTAAGAAGTTTCGTGTCCAAAAATCTGCTGGAAAAGTTCTTGCTTCAGTTTTTTGGGATTGCCAGAATGATTGATTTTTTAGATAAGGATAGAACAGTAACTGGAGATTACTATTCGACATTACTGATCACCCTACGGGAAAAAAATAAAGAGAAAAGACGCGAAAAGCTATCTAAATGTGTTTTGTTTTTGCAGAACAGCGCCCCTGCACACAAATCTCATGTTGCCATGCAAAAAATTCGTGATTTAGGGTTTGAATTACTAGAACACCCCCCCTTATTCACCAAATTTGGCTCCGTCCGACTATCATCTCTTTCCTCAACTGAAAAAAAGTTGAAAAGGTCGTAAATTTTCTTCCAATGAGGAGGTAATAAAAGCTGTGGAGGTCTGGTTTGCAGAGCAAGAAACATTTTTTTTGAAAGGTCTAGATACGTTGCAGGTTCGCTATAATAAATGTATCCAATTAAGAGGAGAATATGTTGAGTAATAAAATATTTAGACATTGAAATTTTGTTTGGTTCTATTGTAGGCTAAGAATTTTTCAATATATCCTCATATGCTTTGGAACACAATTTCAAAATATTTCAACCCTTGTTACAGCTCAATGTAAAAAAAATATTCATTCTAAAAAAATTATTAATTTATCTCATTGATTTAATTTAAGAATTCTTCTGCTTAAATTATTTACCAACCGATTTCATTTTGCAACATTTCAACCCCTCAAAATCAAACCCTATTGTAGCTTAAAAAAAAGATTTACCTCAAAAAGATTAATTGCTGGGTAATTTTTTATTAGAAATGTTACTGTCTGAAATATTATCAATTTCGTTATTTTGCAAATTTTCAACTCTTAAAAACCACTGGGGTGAGTTTAAAGGGCTCGAATAAGGTGGTGCTCGCTCGTAATTAGAGGAGTTAAACGGCCATATCCCGCCAAATATTTATCGTACAGAAAATCCACTCAAAGAAAAATCTTTGCAATTAAAAGAGCTGCAATTCGATACTATAGCATTTTTTTCGCATCTCCAGTATTTTTGGAGTTACTTTGAATAAAATGGCATTTCAACGAAATTGCAGAAAATCGTTATTCATTTTTCAAAAATTATTATCGATAATACATAAATAACGATCAATTTTAATTAGGGTGGTAATCAGGGGGTTGTTTTCACTGATTTTTTCGTAGAAAAATGTAGGGACGGACTTTATTTTCTTTACTTGAAAAAACTTCTATGAGTTTTCCTCGAAAATGCACATTTTTATCGCTATTCGTCTCTGAATCTCTCAAATTTAGCAATTGACGAACAAAAGCCATTAACAAGCCGCAGCTTGGTCCGTATTGGTCGTACAGGAATTAGAAGAAAAGAATTTGTTTTTTTTATTGGCCACAATTTTGCTATTAACAGTTTTTTGATAAAATGCATATTTTTTCAGTTATTCGCGAAAAACCGATTGAGAACGTTGAAGTTTTCGTCGAAACCCAGGTAGCACATCATATCGGCTGAATCTTGGTTCCATATTGGGCCAATATAGATATATTGTAAATTAAAAATCAATATTGGTCCTATATGGGTGAATATTCAAAAAACAATATTGTATTATTAATATTGGTGGAATATTGGTTGAACTAGTTTTGAATGTAGATTATCACACGAAATATTGGGTCAACATTGGTTGAATAATTTCTACCAATATCGATAATACAATATTGGTTATATATTGTTTTCCACATCTAGAATAAATATTGCAATCCAAATATTCCAGTCATATCGATTCTAGGGAAAAAACTATATTGTATTTTCAAGTTTGTTGGAATATTGTTTGAATATCATTTCCACTTTATTTGACAAATTGTAATAACTCATATTGAGTCAATATTGGTTGAATGATATTTACCAATATAGATAAAACAATATTGTCTTCACATCGTATTTAACATCTAGAATAAATATCGCAATCCCAATATTCCCCTAATATCGATTCTAGGCATAAAAACTATATTGTATCTCCAAGTGTGATTACACATTGGTTGAATATCATTTCGCCAATATTCAACAAATCTTATTAATTAATATTGGGTCAATATTGGTTCAATAATATTTATCGATATCGTTAAAACAATATTGTTTTCATATTGTTTCCCACATCTAGATTGAGATGAAATTTGAATATTGGCCGAATATTCAATGAAACATATTGAAATTATATCATGATCAAACCTGGATAAAAATCCGCTAGGTGGCTCTACATATAGAACGTCTTCTAAAACCTACGAAAGTATATTAAATACTTCCGTAACTTGTTTTCAAGACAGCTCACTCAGTGGTTATGGCGATCAAAAGGCAGACTGTGGTGTCACCTTCATCAACTAAAAGAACTTTAGTAATTTGCCAAGATGCATATAACTCCTGGTGCGTTTACTGATTCGCTTTTGTTTCAACTAAAGTTCTTGATCCTGTAATTGCGTCAATAGAGTTTGTTACATTCGTCAATGGATGACGCTTAAGTCGAATATAGTGGAGTTTCCAACAATCCAAAGTGCCTACTAGATACATTTTTTGAGTTTTTGAACGTTAACATTATTTTGAGGTTATATGTCAATTACATTGCATATTGGTATTTATCGTGTGATTTTTCTGTTCTTTTAATACTTTTTGCTCAGTTCGGTAGTTTTGCGACGTTTTTAGTTGTTGGGTTATTGTTATCTATTTGTTCTTGTGTTTTTCTGTCATTCGTGAAAGTTAGGGTAGTGTATAGCATTTTTTTGTGAGTCTCGACTTCGACATGACAATCATGACATGGTTCAATTTGAGGTTATGTCGATGACGCAGCATGCGTTTGTCAAAACGACATGTCAAGTCATCATGATCGTTAATGATTTGCCTGCCATCTATGTTAAAATTGAGTAAACTCTCTTGACGCAATAAAAATGTCATGAATCAAGCAGGCCGTACATCAACAGTTTTGGATGACAATTTCACAGCTATAAGTAATTCCACCAGGAGTTATATGCATCTTGTAATTTGCCAAGGTATATTGACATCCACCAATATATCCAAATGATACTGTACCAATATCGATAAATATTTTGAGGCCATTACTGCTTCAAGAATATTCAAACAATATTCGACCAATATCGCAAAATGTTCACATTTAACTTCTCGACAATATAACTTTTGAATGTTGTGCCAATATTGTCAGAATATTGTATCAGCGATATTGTAACAATATCGCCGAATATTTTTAGGCCAATATTACTTCAAGAATATTTCGCCAATATTATTCAAGTAATATTGGACCATTATCGCCGAATGTTCACATTTTTTTTCTCGCCAATATTGCATTTCAAATATTTCGCCAATATGTTCACAATATTGTACCTATATTTTACCAATATAGGTGTGCTACTTGGGAAAACTGTCACTTTCAATTGAGAATAACTCGAAACATATAAATTTTACAAAGAAAAAAATTTATGGAACAGTTTTTACTCAGAATTAGTTTTTCCATCGATTTCTGTGCTTCAAATGTAATAAAAAATGTCCACCCCCCGAGATGGGGTGGCAACCACCCCCAGGATTGTAGCGCCCCTTGTTATAATATATATTTTGATCATTGGGCTATTCCCCAACGATTATAGTAGTGTATAATCGTTGGCCATTCCCTACCTACTGTCAAAATTTCGTAGATCGATTAGGACGAAAAAATTGCAAGAAAAGGGGCTTTATTTCCTGAACTAACAAACGTATAATATATTTTATTAATTTTGCATAAGATTTCACATAATAATACATCTTCGGTATTTAAATCGAGTTTTTCTAATGCGGTAGTTCGTGATGCTTATTAAACAATCAGCTATTCGTTATACTGGATGTTCGATTGAGAAATATCACGTTCTGATTGGTATTTTATTGCCAGCTCAAGGATAATTTTATTATCAAGGAATAATCTGAATATAGGATAGTTGTCAAAGATCTTAATCTTAACAAATCATACATTTTTCTATAAAGAAGTTCGAAAATAAGGTTCGTTGACGTCATCAATGTGGAAGAGTATTTCCAGAGCACGATATAATGGATTTCAAAATATTCTTAGCTACCCATAAATATTCAATCCTAATGTAAAATCTCAAATAGCAGCCTGAATATTTTTCAACATATTCTTAAAGAATGTCTAATTCTAAATTCACCAGTTTTTTTCGATTCAGAATCGGTTTAGAAGATTAATTTTCAAATTTTAAATCTAGTTACCCACAAAAATTTTGTTAAATTAGAAATCGTCGATAAAAAATTTTGGACACTTGTCTTGTCAAAGTGAAGTTAGCGAATTTTGTGTAAAAATGCCAAGTTTGTTTACTGCTGAAGAATAGGTTGATATGATTATTATTTACGGGGAATGTTTGAAAAATAGAAGACGAGCTAGAGAGTTGTATCGGATACGTTTTCCTGATCGCTCAACACCAAATGAAAATACTTTTGAGAACCTAGAATGCACTCTGCGGCAAGGACATTTCCCAAGCGAAAATCGCGGGAACTCCAGAAGATCCGTTATGAGGACAATATATCTCCTTGCTTAACAACCAATCAGTCTATTTCAAATTTTGAAATTCAGCCAATAGAATCGGAATTACAGTGAAAATATAGCTTGTCGCTGTATTTTCACGGTGATAAACCTGCTTAGTTTTTGTTTTACTAGCTGTCAGGTGAAAATAATGATTTAAATTATAAACGTCAAATCTTTGTGTTTTAACTAGTTATATTTCTTAATCAATATGAGCGATCGTTGGGGACAAATGGCTATTGGTATCATAGATGAAGCAGTGGAAAAGAGTATTCCGTTGAATACGGCCAGAAATAAAGAATCAATTACCAGGCAATTCAACAATTTTCAAATCGATATACAGTGCGGCTTTTTTAGTCCCCCCCCCTGTTAACTTTTGAACGGTTCGACGTAGAAACATGAATAAAAAACCGTTTGGAGGGTTTCACCGATACTACTTTTTTAAACAAAAAATATGGTGATTGCTCGAAAGGGGGCGCGGGGGGCACATCAACTCAAAATTTTTAAATGACATGGAGGGTCATGTGTCACATCGTTGAAAAGAGAATTCAATTCTCTTTACAACCATCTAATTTTTTTTTAATTTAGTTGAAATTTTTTTCACAATCCGATACTACTTTTTGAGAGGAGAAACATTGAAATTACTCGACAGATGGCGCTAGGGACAGATCAACTTGAAAATTTCGAAAGGCATATGAATCGATATTGAGAAAGAATTTCCCAACAAAATTCAAAAATATTCAGATGGTTGTGAAGAGAATTGAATTCTCTTCACAACCATCTGAATATTTTTGAATTTTGTTGAGAAATTTTTTCTCAATATCGATTTATATGCCTTTCGAAATTTTCAAGTTGATCTGTCCCTAGCGCCATCTGTCGAGTAATTTCAATGTTTCTTCTCTCAAAAAGTAGTATCGGTAATACCCTTCAAAATATTTTTGGTTTCATTATTCCACAACAAACCATTCAAATTTATCGAGGTATAAGTAGTTTTCAGATCCGCATTTACGAGGGCTGTTTGGTAACTCCGTGACTATTTGAATAAAGAAAAAAAAAATTGGCAAATAAGCGTTTTATTTTTCAACATAATCTCCTTTTAGATCAATACATTTAGTCCAGCGTTTTTCCAGTTTTTTTATTCCTTCCAAATAATAGGTTTTCTCAAGGCCCTCAAAATAGGCGTTTGTTTCGGTTATAACCTCTTCATTCGACCCAAATCTCTTACCACCCAGCCATTTCTTCAGGTTTGGGAAAAGAAAATAGTCGCAAGGGGCTAAATCTGGAGAATTTGCTGGATAGGGTAGTAGTTCGTAGCCCAATTTATGAATTTTTGCCATAGTGACTACACACGTGTGCACTCGTGCATTGTCTTGATGAAGCAGCACTTTTTTTTTCGCTAAATGTGGTCGTTTTTGCCTCAAATCAATATCGAATCTGTCTAAAAGCTCTGAATAATATTCGCCGTTGATCGTTCTACCCTTCTCTAAGTAATCTATATGAATGACACCGCGTGCATCCCAAAAAACTGTGGCCATAACCTTGTTGGCTGACAGACGCACCTTAGCCTTCTTTGGTGCACGTTCACCAGTTGACACCCACTATTTTGATTGTTCCTTGGTCTCTGGGGTATTGTGATGGATCCATGTTTCGTCTACGGTTATATAACGGCGTAAAAACTCGCCCGGATTGCGATTGAACTTTGCCAAACACTCCTTTGAAGTGGTCACACGGTTGCGCTTGTGGTCGAGTGTGAGCAATCGCGGCACCCATCTCGCGGATAGCTTCTTCATGTCCAAATATTCATGTAAAATGTGATGTACTCGCTCAGTTGAGATGCCTACAGCCTCAGCTACCTCACGTACTTTTATTCTCCGATCGTCCAATATCATTCCATGGATTTTATCGACGATTTCTGGCGTGATGACCTCTTTTGGGCGACCTGAACGTACGGCGTCACTTGTGCTGGTACGACCACAACGGAACTCAGTAAACCACTTCTTAACCATTGAAATTGATGGTGCAGAGTTCCCATAGTATTTATCAAGTCTTTCCTTGGTTTCAGTTATGGTTTTTTTACGCAAAAAATAATGCTTAATCAACACACGAAATTCACTTTTTTCCATTTTTGTTAAAATTCACGAGGTTGTCTGCTTCTAATTGCTGTCAAACACAAACCAAATGTCGCAGCTTGCTCAAAATTTGACAGTAGTCTATTGAAAGATGGTGGTTGACAGCAGCAGTGTTGCATTTAAAGTTACTGCGCGGGAAATTAAAAAAGTCACGGACTTACCAAACAAGCCTCGTATTTTTGATATTTCGAATTTCATTTGTGAAAAAAATTGCAACTGGATTAAAAAAAATTAGATGGTTGTAAAGAGAATTGAATTCTCTTTTCAACGATATGACACTTGACCCCCCATGCCATTTAAAATTTTTGAGTTGATGTGCCCCTCTGCGCCCCCTGTCGACCAATCACCATATTTTTTATTTCAAAGAGTAGTATCGGTGAAACCCTCCAAACGGTTTTTCATTCATGTTTCTACGTCGAACCGTTCAAAAGTTAACAGGGGGGGGGGGAACTAAAAAAAGTCGCACTGTCTTGTCGTCCTAAATATAATTCGTGGTATGATTAATAACCTATAATTTTTTGGAATATCAATTCATTGGTAATCCCAATGCAAGAAAATACAACTCGTCCTGCCGACTCGTATTTTCAGCTTTGGGATTGCAATTCATTAATATTCCAAAAAATTATCAGTAATAATCATACCATTTATTATATTACCCCTGAAAATATCATAAATGTGTTGGAGTATGTAAATTTTAATCCACATGTTTCTACTCGAAAACTATCCGACAAACTTGGTATAACAAAGAATTCCGTTGAACGAATTTTACAAGATTTTAAATACCATCCATTTAAAGTTCACTCAGTGCAGGGACCCTGTTAATCCACACTGGGTAATGGAGATTAGATTTCAAAACATTTGGAACGTCAATGTTATACCCTATTTTTATGAAGCAACGTTTTAATGAGAGAAAGGTATCTACACTTCCTAGAACACATTTTACAAGAATTTTTAGAAGAAATACCGTTGCTTGAAAGACAGCAAATGTGGTGGCAGCAGGATGGACCTCATACTCACAACGCACACATGGTTATACTAACTTCCTCCTAAACAGGTTTGGTAATAATTTCATAGCCTCCTCTGGCCTGCACGTTCGCCTGATATTTCCCACTTAGATTTTTCCTTGTGGAGAACCTTAACGGATATGGTATACAGGGTGATTCATGACGAATTGTACATAGTCCAACCATAAGTACTATGGACCAAGGCCATCTCATATCTGGTATTGTAAAATGTCTTGTTGCGTTTAAGACGGATATACAGGGCGATATTTGAAAATATGTCAATAATTCTACGTTAAATATCTCTAAAAGTCAAAAACTCAGACATACGAAATTTGGCACACTGGGAATGCTCCCTGAGCTCAATAAAATAGATTTTTGAAAAAAATTAATTTCAGGTCCAGACTTTTTTTTAGATATCTATTGTTTGTATTGTTTATTGCCCTTGAGCTTTGAAGTGAGAAGAATTAAAAAAATCTGATCTGGCTTACAGGGTGTTATTTTTAAAAAAACAATAAAAATAAAAAAAACTAAGTCCTGACCTGAAATACATTTTTTTCAAAAACCTGTTTTCTTGAGCTCAGAGAGCATTTTCAGTGTATCAAATTTCGTATGTCTGAGATTTTTACTTTTAGAGATATTTAACGTAGAATAACTCGCATATTTTCAAATATCGTCCTGTACGAGGGTTGCTACTTATGTATAGAGAATGAAGAACTAAAACAATAATTGGGGTGTAGAAACTTCTTTATTGTTTTTCAAAATACTCTCCTTTCAAATCTACACATTTTTGCATTCGATTAAACCAATTGGCAAAGCAGTTTTTCCACTCCGAAGTACGTATCTCCAAAACATGGTTTTTGAATGCATAAACAGCGTCTTGTGGCGTCGAAAAGCGTTGACCACGTAATTTGTTCTTCACTTGAGGAAACAATTAGAAATCATTGTATGCTAAATCAGGGCTGTACGGCGGATGACCCATCAATTCAACGATTTGAGTGTTCAAATTGCGGTTTGTTTGAGCCGATGTGTGTGAGCTCGCATTGTCATGATGGAGAATTATCCTTCGTCGACTGTTCGTTTTCCTTATTTCATTGATGACTTCTGGCAAACAAATAGTAGTGTGCCATTAAGAGTTTATCGTTCTACGTTGCTCTAAAGGCACGGTTGCCACATGACCGTTTATACCGAAGAAACAGGCCACCATTTGCTTCGAAGTGCTGCGAGCACGAACAACTTTTGTTGGATTTGGTTCATTTTGAAAGACCCATACAGTCGACTGCTGTTTAGTTTCGGGCTCATAACAATAAATCCAAGATTCGTCACCTGTGTATATGTTATGAACTGCATTTGATGCACCGCGGTCATATTTTGTAATCATTTCCTTGCACCAATCTACAAGAGTCTTTTTTTGTGCGGAATCCAACGAGAACAAATCTTTCTGTCTGCCACATGTTCATGCAATATCTTATGTATACTTGTCATACTAATGCCCAGGGATGCCTCGATCTTGCGATATGTCACATGACGATCCTGCATTATCAGTTCGGACACAGCATCAAAGTTTTCTCGCACAACAACCGATTTTGGACGTCCATCTTTAACTTCGTCCGCCAGCGAAGTACGGCTACGTTTGAATTCACTGAATTATCGATATACTGTGGCCTTGGATGGTGCTTCATCAGCGAACATCGCAGTAAGTTGATCGGCACACTGCTGTTGAGATAATCCTCGTCGAAAATCGTAAAAAATCATGGCTCGAAAATGTTCACGATTTAGCTCCATTTTTTGGCCGAGATAAAAATTTTAAATGTCTATTAACAATACAAATAGCGTATGTATGACAAAAAGTTCTGATTACGTATACTGTGAAAAGTGTCAAACTTTGCGATAGCGCAGTTGGATCGCGCCTAGCAACACCAGTGTTGCCAATTCTCAATACATAAATAGCAACCCTCGTATATCCGTCAAAAACGCAACAATGCATTTTTCAATACCAGATATGAAATGGCCTTGGTCCATAGTACCTATGGTTGGACTTTGTACAATTCGTCGTGAATCACCCTGTATATAAGTAAACCCCAAGACTTAGCGGACCTGAAGAATAAAATTCAAAATGCTTGTGGCAAATGATAATGTACTCGTAACTTATTCACAAGATATGAAGCTTGCGTTACTGCAGAAGGCCTTCATTTCTAACAATTGTTAAAATAAGATAATAAGTAAAACCTTGAAATAAAGTGAAATCGTTTCTTTTCTGTCTTTTTTTAGCGGATTTTCAACTAAACCAAATTTTCATGGATAACTATATTTAAAACTTTTCTCAGCTGTTTATCAACCGATTTTTAATAGGAAAAAACTGTTGAATTTTGAATGAGACATTCTACAATAATATGTTGAAAATGTACAGGGTGCTATATACAATATTACAGTAGGAGATAATTTTTAAGGCTAGCTGTTCGTAATAAAATGAAATTGCGCTGTAATTTTAAAGTATCCTCACAGCTTAAAATTATAGATTTCGTTACAACTAAATATATCGGCTAGTTTAGGAACTAGAACCTGGCTAAATTAGTTCGGAACACCCTGTATATTGAAGTACAGAGTTAATTGTTCGAAAATCATAAAATGTTGACTATTTAAATTTTCAACACGACGTTAGTAGAGACAATTGGAATTTAGTGCTATTCATCATCTTTACATTAACAAAATGTATCAGTAGCAGTCGTCAGTGTTTGAAAGACACCCGGAAGTGTCGCTAGGCCTATTAGAATGACTCATAATAATAATTATTCCACTTCATGTCAAAATTGGGCGTGACTGGATCAAGGTAAATTACAGAATGTCAAGGTGATAGAACAGGAGATAAGTGTAATCTAAATGAGAAGACACTTTGTTATTTGTTTGTTTTTCCTTCAATTTAAAGATATATTTTTCCTACTAATGAAATGGGTAACTATTCAAATGAATGTTCAAAATATTTATTTTTGATGATATACTCGAATGAATACTTATGCCTCTTTGAATCGAACTCTATGTACATGTCATTGATGAAAAACTTAATAGATACCTGGATGGTGTTATGCAACTATGAGTCAAGCCACATTTTTTAATAATAATTGAGTTATCACAGTAATTGGAATCGCCAAAGTGTTATTCTACAATACATTCCAGCATTTCATGATCTGTTAACTATTTTGATATTTTTTACGAAACTAGCTGACTGCGGCTTGACCTATTATTGCATAACATCATCCACCTCAAATTAGGTTCCAAAATGCCAATTTCATAAGTTTAAAATATTTAGGACAAATACGTAGCAAGTACACAATTTACACAAACAGACAAAATATTTTCTTGAAGGAAAAGTGGTTTTGATGTAGCTGAAACATCGAAGAAATTGATAACACTCTCGTATAGAAAGGGAACCACTTCAACTGTATATACCCTGCATGCTAGTTAATCGCGTTCATTCTAAAATGTTTGTATTTTCCGTTCATCCGGAGTTGAATGGTGGTTTTTCCCTCAAAAAATGGTTTACAATTTGTTCTTATCTTTTTTCTCGTAAATCTCAATCTCATGTTTCTAAAATATTTGACATGCCTAATTATTTACTTTAAATGAAAAAAAAAACAGTTCAACATGATTTGAACAAATTCAATTTGAGAAAGCCTGAAGATAGAGCAATTCTTCGAACGCCAATCGATTCAGAATGGTCGAATTAGTATATTCTGAAAATTTTAAGTTAATCGAAGAAGAAAAAAAAATAGTAGAAAAAAGTTGTAAGGTGTAGACTCCTAAAATCATGAAAAGTATCGAATTGGCAGAGTTATTTGAAATTCGCAATATATTCGTAAAATATCGAGCTGATTTTGATAATGTATGATTTGTATATGCTTAGGTGTAAGATCAGGCCAGAAAAGGAAATAAAAGGTCTCAATTTCGAAGTTGCAGAGGTTGACGAGAAAAATGACCCTTTCAACTCGATTTGAACTTTTCAATCCGAGAACGGTTGAAGATAGAGCAATTCTTCGAACGCCAATCGATTTAGAATAGTCGAATTAGTATATTCTGAAAATTTCAAGTTAATCGAAGAAGAAAAAAAATAGTCGAAAAAAGTTGTAAGGTGTAGACTCATAAAATCATGAAAAGTATCGAATTGGCAGAGTTATTTGAAATTCGCAATATATTCGTAAAATATCGAGCTGATTTCGAAAATGTATGATTCGTATATGCCTAGCGAAAAGATTTAGCCTGAAAAGGAAATGAAAGGTCTAAAATTCGAAATTGCAGAGGATGACAGGAAAAATAAGCCTTTCAACTCGATTTGAACTTTTCAATTTGAGAACGGTTGAAGATGGAGCAATTCTTCGAACGCCAATCGATTCAGAATGGTCGAATTAGTATATTCTGAAAATTTCAAGTAATTCGAAGAAGAAAAAAATACTCGTAAAAAGTTGTAAGGGGTAGACTCCTAAAAATCATGAAAAGTATCGAATTGGCAGAGTTATTTGAAATTCGCACTATATTCGTAAAATTTCAAGCTGATTTCGAAAATGTATGATTCGTATATGCCTAGCGAAAAGATTTAGCCTGAAAAGGAAATGAAAGGTCTAAAATTCGAAATTGCAGAGGTTGACAGGAAAAATAAGCCTTTCAACTCGATTTGAACTTTTCAATTCGAGAACGGTTGAAGATGGAGCAATTATTCGAACGCCAATCGATTCAGAATGGTCGAATTAGTATATTCTGAAAATTTCAAGTTAATCGAAGAAGAAAAAAATACTCGTAAAAAGTTGTAAGGGGTAGACTCCTAAAAATCATGAAAAGTATCGAATTGGCAGAGTTATTTGAAATTCGCACTATACTCGCAAAATTTCAAGCTGATTTCGAAAATGTATGATTTTTATTTGCTCAGGTATAAAACTTAGCCAGAAAAGGGAATAAAAGGCCTAAAATTCGAAATTGCAGAGGTTGACAGGAAAAATAACCCTTTCAACTCGATTTGAACTTTTCAATCCGAGAACGGTTGAAGATAGAGCAATTCTTCGAACGCCAATCGATTCAGAATGGTCGAATTAGTATATTCTGAAAATTTTAAGTTAATCGAAGAAGAAAAAAAAAACTCGAAAAAAGTTGTAAGGCGTAGACTCCTAAAAATCATGAAAAGTATCGAATTGGCAGATTTATTTGAAATTCGCACTATACTCGTAAAATTTCAAGCTGATTTCGAAAATGTATGATTTTTATTTGCTCAGGTATAAGACTTAGCCAGAAAAGGGAATAAAAGGTCTAAAATTCGAAATTGCAGAGGTTGACAGGAAAAATAACCCTTTCAACTCGATTTGAACATTTCAATCCGAGAACGGTTGAAGATACAGCAATTGTTCGAACGCCTATCGATTCAGAATGGTCGAATTAGTATATTCTGAAAATTTCAAGGTAATCGAAGAAGAAAAAAAATCTCGAAAAAAGTTGTAAGGGCTAAAAATCTTGAAAAGTACAAAATTGGATGATTTATTTGAAATTTGCACTATATTGGTAAAATTTCACGCTGATTTCGAAAATGTATGATTTGTATATGATCAGGTATATAAGAGGTTTGTCATTTATGGTCCGATTCTATTAAAAAATAGTATGTTGGAGTTTTTCAGATCAGAGCTTGAGTGCTTCAACCCCTGAAAATCATGAAAAGTACAAAATTGGCAGATTTATCTGAAATTCGCACTTTATTCGTGAAATTTGACGCTGATTTCAAAAATGTTTGATTTGTATATGCTCAGGCAAAAGATTCAGCTAAAAAAGGGAATAAAAGGTCTACAATTCGAAATTGCAGAGGTTGGCGAGAAATATAACCGTTTCAACTCGATATGAATTTTTTAATTCGAGAACGGTAGAAGATAGAGCAATTCTTCGAAAGCCAATCGATTCAGAATTGTCGATTTAGTATATTCTGAAAATTTGAAAATAAAATATCAACAGGAAAAAATGTAATAAAAAAATGTAAATGACTAAATATAATTCCTGGGGTTTCGTAATAAGTTCGAGGGTAAGAACACTCTTATGCAACTTTTCAAAACGCCTGATTGGGTTTTCAATGGTAATAACTATATAACTGCTGATTCTACAAAGAATCCCCATGAATTTAATAGATGTAATTGAAAATCAGTCAACGCGTTGGGTATTGTTAATAACAAATTGATAATTGAATGCAATCGATCCATTATTTCCGAACGTAGGAAATTACCTATCACGGTGATTCCGCCTTTTGTGTGTTCGTCAGTTGAAGTGGCTTGTATTATACCTTTCACATCAAGAAGAAGAAAAACGTCACGAGAGAAAATCTGGCAGAACTGCCAACTGGATTAGTTTTTGAATAAAAACTTACAAATTTTGAATTGATATAGCCGATACTTGATGAAAATCCATTATACTCTATATAATGAAACTATAGTTCAAATGATTTTCACACAAAGAGGGTTTACAAAACCACGACAATTGTTTCGCTTTACAAAAGCTTCTTCAAGTGGTGAAGATATACTAAATTACATATTTGCTATGTTACCTTAAATACTTATCCAAAATAAGGTAACATAGCAAATATGTAATTTAGTATATCTTCACCACTTGAAGAAGCTTTTGTAAAGCGAAACAATTGTCGTGGTTTTGTAAACCCTCTTTATGTGAAAATCATTTCAACTATAGTTTCATTATATAGAGTAAAAACTTCAAATTCATTGTGGACGAAAAATATTATATTCAAAATCTACACGTATACCCAATGAAAATACCGATATTTCCCATTTTCGACGGTTAATATATTTTTTTAATCAAATCCAACTGATATATCTATACCTATTCCAAAAAAATCAAATGTTTTAATAGCAGATCAGGTTCTTACATTTATCAGTGAAGCTCCGGGTGAAATTAATCGTTTACATAAATTAGTAACAGAGGTCAAGTTTTTTTTTCTAAAGTTTCGAAGAAATCCGAAGATTGCAAATTGGAAGATTCGAAAATCAATTTTATAATTAAATTTTTTTTTAATAATCCTACCTAATGGTAGGATTATTAAAAAAAATTAGTTGTTTGACTTAGTTTATTGTTGTATATTGAGTTGTTGTTTGTACTTATATGAATTTTTTTTCAAAAAACAATTTCATTCTAACTTCTGCTTCAGTTCTTCTCGAATAATATGTTGGCGTTATGGTCATAACGCCAGTTCATAACGCACAGGGCATTATGAGTGTATTTATAGCAACCGTATCAATGGTAAATTAAACAAATAATATACAAGTGAAAAATGAAGATATTTTTGATAACAAACTTTTCAACTGAACTATTGAACAGAAAAAATTTAAAAAAATTATGAAGAAGATACACATTTCAATGTTTTCTTAAAATCTTGAGGATGTATTTCATGTGTAATATGGTTTCACGTCTCAAATTAGTGAAAAAATATTTAAATTTTCAATCTTCTATGATACCTTCAAGTCGAATGTATAGGAAAAAACTTAAGAATTATGAAAGGAAAATCAAGTTATGTTAATTCACTAATTACTGTAACTGAAAAAAACCTGAAGATAGAGGAAGAGTTCTAATTAATACAAATAAAAATTTTATATTTACGATGTTTACGATTTACTAGCGACTAGTGGATACAAAAATAACAAAATTTAAATATCAAATTAAGTTATTATGTAATCAGTATAGATGTATCCGACACGTTTAGAAGAAATTCTAGCGATCCAATTCAAGGTATTATTGCATGGGACTAGCAGTCTTTTATTTTCTGAAACTATTGGTGAGGATTCAATTTCCACAACCGGCACCAGTAAATAATTCAAATTGATTTTTTTCTCAAACTGAGATTTTACGCACTGTTCACAGCGAGTAAGGTGATACTTTTCAGCACAAATGCCTAAAAAATCAACTGTGCGTACTTAAAGTGATTTTTATTCACTGTCTGTACATTGACGCATTCTTAAAAACAGGGTATTTTTCGTAAAATTTAGGTCTGCATTTATCATATGATGATACTATGGAAATTCAAAACTTTATGGGATAAAATATTCAACAATTGCTACAATTTTACGATATAATAACTGTCGCAGAATTTTTTTTTTCTACGTTCATGCAAAAACAAAACTTTATTGCACGTCGAGTGCAGCAAACACTTACTTTTTGCACTTGTTGCATAAGTAACTATTCTATGATATATTTTCGTACTCTTTTTTCGTACTTGTGTGTTCTAAACTCGACTGCAACTCATTCAACAAAGATCAAGCTCATACAAAAAAGTCCTACTTTGCGAACATATCATAAATAGCAATTTATCTAACTAGGGTGGAAAGTGTCACTTTTCCTCTTGCATGCGAGGTTTGTACCTGTATTTAAGTAAAACTTTATTTGATTTTTAGGGAGGAGAAGTGTCACTTTCAATCCTAAAACTAGGGAGGAAAAGTCAATTTTCAAAGAAGATGTATAAAGAAACTATTTCGGATCCATCAACCGAAACGCTGTTCATAAGCCAGAAACATTAATCCTATATTTTCGCAGACGTTGTACGAATATATTGGTCGCTTATTCAAAATAAAAATTAAGCAATAATTATAATGGAGAGTGGCTTTTGGATATATTATGTTGCAATAGAAACCGCAGTAACTCAAAATCACTTCGACCTAGTATCAGTTTACATTGTAGATCCCATTGTAAATAATATTTCCCATAGATGTGAGAAAAGAGGGTTTACCATTTTCTGACTTTCAAAAATCGATTATTATGCCACTTTTCAGAAAGGGGGAGACATCTACTATTGCCATATTTAGATCAATATCTCTATAGAAAAAAATTGATAATATGATTAGAAAGAGGCATTTCTTAGTAAATGTAAAATAATAACAGCCAATTTCACTTCGAACTTTTTGTTCATTCATCCACATTCCAAAATTGCAGCGTTGTTGTTGAATAAACTTCTAATATTTATTATAAAGGATAGTTTATATATTTTCAAACAAATTTTTCTATTGAAAAAAAATTGATATAGTGATGATTTGAGATATCATATTTTAATATGCCTCTTTAAGTACATTTTTACTAAATGTGTTCGTGTTACATTCTCTGCCTACAATTTTTAATGATTTTTGGTCAACAGATCTATGGTAAAATATTGTTGTGTGTTTGTAAGATATAATTCTGAGAGAATTCTGCAATTGTGTACCTAGGTATAAAACAAACAAAAAATTATCGAAAACTGTAAATTTTAAAAATGGAATATTATACACAGACTGGACATATAATCTCATGGGTATTTCACAAAAAAATTATAAAATTGGGTATCTATCTAATTTGAATTAAGAAAGTTCATAGCAAATTTTGTTATAAGACTCAAATTTCATCCCAAAATTCCTTGAATTTACAAAGATATCGATCGATCAAGCTCGTCGTGAATTGCTATATTTTAGTAATAATAATAGAAATAACAATAAAAGCCTGTATTGTCCAACGGTTCTCCATTTACAGAGTATGATGATTATATTTACACTTCTTCACACAAGTATTCAATTATTTTTTGTTATTTTTTTATCGAAATCTGTTCTTTACCTCTACAGGCTGCATGTCCTCATCTATGTTGACTTCCACCAAAATGTATACCCATAAACTTAAATAAGTTCGTATTGAATATTCTTTAACAATAATTATTATTATTACACCGGGAAAACGTTTCTTTTGAGTATTTTGGGCGACCCCCTTGTAGATTCTCGGATTAGGATCACTCTATATCAGACGCATTCATAAATAAGGACGGAATAATATTACTGAATCTGAAGGCTTTTAGAATTGATTTGATACGCACCTATCGTTACATAATAAAAAGGTCAATCGAATGTCTGCTTTAAATAACTGAGGTCATAATTTATTTTAATTAATAATAACATACGAACCCTTTATTAATCAAATCACTTACTAACAGACACAATAGGTGGCGAAAGATGAATCAAACTGACCAGCTTGTACAAATTCCCTACTTATAATTTCACTCTGCATAGAGCTTATTGAAAAATACTCAGAATCTAGTGATTTGAAAGGCGCGATCAAGATACATTGAAAGAGTTACTATTTTTTGAAAAAATCCAGATGAATGATAGGATTTTGATTGCTCGTATTGATAGTCTGATTAACGAGTTGAAAAACGTGAGAAATAGAGATAAAACTCCTAAATATATTAGCGATGGCTCATTGAATTCGGAGTGACCACTAGAAAAATGGTTTTCAAGGATTTTACCGCACATGAAACATTGCGAAAGGATTTTTTCCTCTAGTAAGTAACTCTTGGCCCTTAGTATATATGAATATATCAGGTAAAATTATATATTTTTTTGTAGAACTTGGATTGTATAAGGCTGAAGATGGATTCTGGCTGAATCCGAAACATGCACCCCCAATTTGAATTTTGTTACAATTAAAGTTGTGGAGATGATTTTGTGATACTTCTTCCCGATTCATCTATACCACTCCACTTTGAGCAGAAATGGACCAGAGATTAAAAGGGAAAAAGTTCATCTTCGTCTATTCATTCTGAAGATTGTTTGATCGAATATACGTTCAAAATGCAGAATTTTCAAAATACTGTCATGTTGCTTGTCACTCAAACTGTGTTGCTGTACAAAACACGTGGTGTTTCTAAGCAACAGAGTTTTCGTGACAGCAAGGTAAAAGTATTTTTCTACGACAGTGTGTAACTACGCACTGCTGACAGTACGTAAAGTAATACTTTTTCGCACAAGTGCGTAATAGTATATTGTACACCATACTTTTTCTACGACCATCTGAATCATTAACAAATCTGTAATATTTTTAATAATCCTTTTTATCATAAACTCTCCTGCCGTAATTTTTACATGGTTTAGATAATTTTTTCTTTCTTCACCCGTTGAATGAAACATCTATTTTTTCTTTTTGGACACGTATCTACCTACGTCGTGAAAATTATTATAAAAATCAAACACTAATCGATTTCATAAAACGAAAAAAAAAATGTGGCTGCGTGGATTTGAACCATCGCTCCCACCATCCAAAGTCCACGTGTCATCTGAATCAACACTCGTCGTTACTAGAGCACGTAATAATTTGTTCAAATTAACTGCTATATAGAAAGTATCTGTCAACTTTTCAAAAATATAGAATCCGATTGTAATCAATCTTTTTATTGAAATTATTCTGGTTTTATGAAAAGAAAATCATACCTTTGTCAGAAGATAGGCATTATCAGGAGCTTCTGATATAAATTTATTAATTTGATCTGTAGAAAATGTTTTAGATTTCCTTGGTTGATACCCGTCGGACTTTAAAATTCGTTAATACCTACCTATAATGACAGTCTAGTAGTTCATGAAAGTCATAGGAAATGAAATATTTCGATACAGCTAGCCCGTGGGAAATGAAAATCGGTGTTACAACGTGGTAGCTTTCTAATCGAAGACGCAAATGAAATGTTCATTTTTCTTAATGGTCGTAGAAAAAGTAATTTTTTACAGTGTTCATACATTTATGCATGTTTGAAAAATATAGTATTTTCGTCAAATATAACTCGGAAGTCTTTATTTGACTATTTCACTCACCTACGAAATGAACCAATCAGAAGCTCTAGTCAAGTTCGGCTTACCGATAATACCAAACTTGACTCTTGACTCTGATTGGCCTATCAAGTTCGGTGTTTTCAGATTTGTTTACAGTGCATGTGACAGTTAAACGTCAAATATAAGTGATTACGCTGTGCACGCATTCAAAAATGAGTAGATTTGGGATGAATTCTATCGAATCAATCAACGAAAAAATCAAATGTCAGAAATTATAGCAATCAAGATGTAACAAATATTGCAAGTATAAGCGCGTGTTCAAATAATCAAGCTCAAAAAATTGTATATAATAACTGTACCATTTATAATAATTATAATTGAAAAATATTTCAGTATGTTATGGTTATTGTTGGTAGTGTAGTATTTCTTTCGATGTCAATGTTTTCTGTTCATTAAAATTTATTGATTTCTCAGGTCAACTTTTTTGCCAATTTCCTCTAATCCTGCCGAATTTCTGATTTTTTATCTTTCACTCTGTTTGTGAAATAGTCTAATAAAATTCCACTCGTGATTGAATTTATCTCATAAGTCTGTCTTTCATTTGTGATCTCAACTGAATTGATTCGAGAAAACAATTCAGTTTCGTTCACAAATGAATCGACAGACTTATCGCGAAAATTCAATCACTTGTGGTATTACTACTGACTATTATCAAACTACTGAAATCTGACTTGTCACTGACATGCAGGTTGCTACTTTCATTGGACTAAACTCTAGTATCAAGTCTATTTTTCACTCAGTCAAATTAGGGAAATCGGAAAACACTCTTTTTACTGACATCGTGTATATTCCACATGGCTATGGCAATTACAAGGAATGGATTTTTTTCAACTGACTGAAGAATATTTCACGAGCCTTCTGTGTATTGTTTCATCATGCAAAATGAGAAAAACTACTTACCTAATTCGTAAAATACCCTGTTCCAGAGTCATCTTCCCCGAAGTTATCTTGTCCATTTTAGCCATGATATATTTTTTGCTCTAACAAAATGGAATGGTCCTAAGCACTGTAAACTTGTTCTTCCAGTTGTTGTTTTTTGTTCACAGCATTCCCATTTTTTGTTTACAATTTTGCAAAACAACAAAAAACTCGAAATATCCTACCTCCCGATATTCAAAAATCACTTGTTTGGGCACATACACGTTAGGCACTAACTATGAAAACCTATTAAAACAGATCACCAAACTATCATATTATTATTATCTTTGTTGTCGCTACAACTTCTAAATCCGTTTGGACTAAAGTTGCCGAACGTTGTTATATAATGGAATAGGAAAGAATTTCTTGAGTTGCAGAGCGGAAATCAAGGTTAACAGCTGAGCCTATGTGAATAAATCTTCGAAATGTAAGTGGATATTGTTAATTAATTCATGTGGATATACAAGGTAGTCCGTTGAAACCGTTGGGATTTGTCCACGAAAATTGCCGAAACAAGTGGTTAAATTCAATTCATTTCAATTCATTCAATGCATTCATTTCAATTTAATTCGATTTATTATAGATCATGTCTCAGTAGAGTAAAATTATTAATTTTATCTTTCTTAAGAGGAAGCCGAACACGGAAAGTCCTGCGTGCACGGAAAAAACATTTATGGACGAGTAATATCTACCTGAAAACCACAGATTGTTAAGACACATTTATTTTTAATGATGAAGGAACAAAAACATGTATTATTAATTGAAATATTTATGGTACAAAAATATCCAGAAATTGCCACAAAACAAGCGTTATTTACCCTATTGGTAAGGATATATTCAAACAATTTGCGATTTCTAGAGAACTGTCAACAACATATTATTTAATTTTGATATGTTAATAGGCAGCTGTAATGACACCAAATAAGCATGTCTGGTCAACAAGCCTAAGGATGCCTCCGAGAATCGGTTGCGCAGTAGACACAACCCTGGAGTGGGGCAGGAGCTCAATCGCTCTGCATTATTGAAGCAGTTAACGTTGTGAGTGTACAGTCAGTGGAATACAATTATTGTGGCGTTATTCTGATTGTGTGTTGAATTTGATATCCTTGTGTTGTGGTTGGGTTGTGTATAGTTTTGAAATATTATTAGATAGGTTATAGTGTAGTTTGTTGTGTTTGAAAATGCCTTCAAAGAGTAAAGTGAGAAATAAGATTCTGAGTGAACAAAGTAGGGAAATTGTCAGTAATGTCATCAAATTTATACAGGCAGAAGCAATGATAGGTGAAACCAGTATTCCTCTTGTGAAGGTTCAAGAACGAGTTGCTGCCGCAACGGGAGTTTGCGTTAGAAGCATTAGGAAAATTAATTCAGAAATGAATAAAATTGAAAAAGGTGAAATGGAACAATTCTCAACTCCAAATGAAAAGAGAAACAAAAAATCAAAAGTTACCATGGACAATGCTGATTTGGCAGTGGTCACAGGTCATGTGATATTGTTAGTCAACTTCTGTAAGCATGTTCCTCGTGTTCATTATTATATTTATTTACCTATTTCTGATATTGTGTGGCGATACATTCTTTTTCTAGTCGTACTTTATTTACACTTATGGCTTCGGGAAAATTATGCAATTTTCATAAACGGTTCAGTGATCACAGACAATTATATTATTCGAACAATTCATTAGGAATTAATGAAAATTCAGATGAGAACCTACGTTCCTACGTGTTGCAGAAAAATTTATCTCCCAATTGTACATTCCGATGATAACCAGCCGTAAACAGTTGTCGATCTTTGTCGCACATCTACTCACGCTTTCTTTCGTTTGCGCATCTCAGAGGCATTCTTACGCTTGTCGATCTGTAAATATAGTGTTTTCAGATAGGTATAATGAAAAATATTTTTCCTCCTATCCCTATAGAAAGTACACACTTTCCTCCCTCAAACCAGGGAGGAAACTCATACTTTTCGTCCCTAGGGAGGAAAGTACTTTTCATCCTTAGGGAGGAAAGTACTTTTGTAAACGATGAAACTTGTGAATCTATTATAATCAAATTGTTTCCGTAATTTCTAGAACATCTTATATATCCTGTATTCTGGTAAAAATCAAACATGAATGTTACTTCTACTCTAGTTCTTTAATAGCTATTTGTGTATTTAGAGCGCAAAGTGATTGATTGTTGCTCGACAAAGAGATTAATCTTTGGAGAACGACAATGACACTTTGTGCTCGACATACACACATTATTTTTTCTACGAGCGCAGCTCTTAGAAAAAAAAAAATGATCGACACTTCATTCAAATAGGCACATAACATCACATATGAGAAAATCACTCAATAGCAATCCGAAATGTATAAGCTATCTAAATGTCCAATAATTCAAATCACTAACAAGAAAAAAGTAAAATAACGTTCTTGAAAAAAAAAAAGTTGTAATTGCCAGGAGATGAACTCGGGACCTTCGGATTACAAGCCCAAGACGCTAGCCATTGCACCACCGCAGATTCTCAGATACACATTACTGTATTGTCTATACTTTCCATCAAGTAAGAATAGGTCTATTTACAAACAAAGTCACAAAATGACATTTCACGGGAAACGTTAACTTTGCGTTGAGATCTGAAAGCGTCAAAAGCTACTTTGGTAAGCGGTTTGTAGAAAAAGGATATTTTGGTAATATAAGCGGTTGTATCAAAATAAAAGGTTTTATTGAGTGTGTAGGAGAAAAAGTCATATGTATTACATGGGAGTAAAGTGCCTTTTCCTCCCTTGGATGTTTACTGCCCTCCGCTTCGCGTCGGGCAGTAAATTACATCCTGCGGGCTGAAAAGTGGCACTTTCCTCCCTAGTAATACAAATAGCTATTTCGGGTTCCTAACGCTATAAAATTCCATTCTGTCGATAGCTATAAGCGAGAAAATCATCAGCAAACGAGTATTTTTTTACAAGATCGCGCCCTTTATTTCAACCCTTTCATGACGTCCAATCTTATGGCTTTGGTTTTTCACTATCAGATTGTTATATATGTTTTTGTGATTGCAGGTGAGTACGAGGGTAAAAGAAACTTTCCATCGAGGGGAGATTTTTCGGAAGAATCTATTTTACTGACTGAAGGATTTCTTGCGGAATGGGTATGTAAATGACAAAATATTTTTCTCAAATGGCATATTTGATTCAAACTAAGGACAACAAATATGCCTCTATAATTTTTTTTCCGAAAAAACCCCCCTTGACCCTACTTCACTCTTGTGATTTTTCGGAAAAATTTGCGGAATGGGTAGTAAATGACAAAATATTTTCCTCGAATTGCATATTTGATTAGAACTAAGGACAAAGAATATGCCTATATTTTTTTTCCGTAAAAACCCCCTTGACCCCACTTTACTCTTGTGATTTTTCGGAAAAATTTGCGGAATGGGTAGTAAATGACAAAATATTTTCCTCAAATTGCATATTTGATTCAAACTAAGGACAAAGAATATGCCTATATTTTTTTCCGTAAAAACCTCCTTGACCCCACTTTACTCTTGTGATTTTTCGGAAAAATTTGCGTAATGGGTAGTAAATGACAAAATATTTTCCTCAAATTGCATATTTGATTCAAACTAAGGACAAAGAATATGCCTATATTTTTTCCGTAAAAACCCCCTTGACCCCACTTTACTCTTGTGATTTTTCGGAAAAATTTGCGGAATGGGTATGTAAATGACAAAATATTTTCCTCAAATTGCATATTTGATTCAAACTAAGAACAACAAATATGCCTCTATAATTTTTTTTCCGAAAAAAACCCCTTGACCCTACTCCACTCTTGTGATTTTTCGGAAAAATTTGCGGAATGGGTAGTAAATGACAAAATATTTTCCTCAAATTGCATATTTGATTAGAACTAAGGACAACGAATATGCCTATATTTTTTTCCGAAAAAAACCCCTTGACCCCACTTTACTCTTGTGATTTTTCGGAAAAATTTGCGGAATGGGTAGTAAATGATAAAATATATTCCTCAAATTGCATATTTGATTCACACTGAGGACAACGAATATGCCTTTATAACTTTCTTTCCGAAAAAAACCCCTTGACCCTACTTCACTCTTGTGATTTTTCGGAAAAATTTTCGGAATGGGTAGAAAATGACAAAATATTTTTCTCAAATTGCATATTTCATTCAAACTAAGGACAGCGAATATGCCTATATATTTTTTTTTCCGATAAAACTCCCTTGACCCCATGGAATTATTAATTTATTTTTGTTGCATATTTATTTTATATTTTTTATTATGTTTCATGACCGACTGAATAATATTGTTTTTCATTATTAACCTAACATTTGATCAAGTACACAAAAAAAAGTGTCGTTTTCAACTAAAATCATCCATCTAACGGGAGTAAAGTGAGGTCAATAGGGGTTCTTTTGAAAAAAAAAATTATATAGGCATATTCGTCCTCAGTGTGAATCAAATACGCAATTTGAGGAAAATATTTTGTCATTTACCACCCATTCCAAGAATTTTTTCGAAAAATCACAAGAGTAAAGTGGGGTCAAGGGTTTTTTTCGAAAAAAAAGTTATATAGGCATATTCGTTGTCCTTAGGTTGAATCAAATATGCAATTTGAGAAAAATATTTTGTTATTTACTACCCATTCCGCAAATTTTTCCGAAAAATCACATGAGTAAAGTAGGGTCAAGGGTTTTTTTTTTGAAAAGAAAATTATATAAGCATATTTTGTGTCCTTAGTTTGAATCAAATATGCAATTTGAGAAAAATATTTTGTTATTTGCTACCCATTCCACAAATTTTTCCGAAAAATCACAAGAGTAAAGTGGGGTCAAGGGGTTTTTTTTTGAAAAAAAATTATATAAGCATATTTTGTGTCCTTAGTTTGAATCAAATATGCAATTTGAGAAAAATATTTTGTCATTTGCTACCCATTCCACAAATTTTTCCGAAAAATCACAAGAGAAAAGTGGGGTCAAGGGATTTTTTTTCGGAATAAACATTATGAAGGCACGTTTGTTGTCAGTAGCTTGAATCAAATATGCAATTTGAGAAAAATATTTTGTCATTTACCACCCATTCCACAAATTTTTCCAAAAAATCACAGTAGTAAAGTGGGGTCAAGGGGTTTTTTTTCGAAAAAAAAAAAATTAGGCATATTTGTTGTCCTCAGCTTGAATCAAATATGCAATTTGAGAAAAATATTTCATCATTCACTACCCATTCCGCCAGGGATTGTTCAGTCAGTGAAATAGGCACGACCAGATTTTTCAACAAAAGTTTCTTGTTCGGAATTTGTCAAGGTGATAGATCATTGGAAAATAATTAAGTGGGACCTACCTACTGCCATACAAAAAAAACGGTACTGAACGCCAGGATTTTTTTTAATTTTGCAGTCAAAATACTGGACTGGTTTAAAGAATATTCTTTAATATTTGATTGACCTGTCGGCAATGTTTATTTCCTTTATCAAGTCATTTACAAAAAAAATAAATGAATTTCTCAAATGCAAAAAAGATAAATGAGGCAGTACTTACTTAACTTGAGGTTTATAGTGAGAAGTTAACATTAACTATGAGTATACTAAGTAATTTTCAATTTTTTTAAATGAATTTTCTCCAACAAAAACTTGTTGTAAAATCTGTCATTGATATTTTGACACAATAAACAACCGGTTGCTATCAAAACTTCACAACGTTTTTCACATATCAAAATCAAAAGAGTGATTGGTCGAAATATCAATTGATGAAATAGTCAGATAAAAAGTGTCACTTCAAAACAGAAAATCGAATATTGTCAAAAATCAATACGAGCAGTCAAAATCCTATCATTCCTCTGGATGTTTTCCAAAAATGGTTACACCCTCGATACATCTCGATCGCGCATTTGAAATCCTAAAAGGTAACCCCATATTTATTTATTAAAATATATCAATATATGTATAAACATAACCAATTGTACAATGGATATATAAAACAAAAACACATTAAGACTAGGTCTAAGCATACAGACTAAATTGGATATTTTCCAGATATAAATACATAATACATAGTTTTTTAAAAAAATACAAAAGATTCCTAATCAGCAATAGTATGCTGGTAACGGAGTGTAGTTATAATTTGTGTGGATTTATAGTAGCATTTGGCGATTCAATTTTATTTAGTAGTAGTAAATAGCTGTTATTCAATGAATATGTTTAAAAAAATTCCAAAATTACAATTTTTTGAGTTTTACTAATTATTATAAATTTAGCTATAGTTAAAATTTACAATATCACAGAATAAGTGCCTTAGTGGGTAATGAAAGAAATCACAGTAATATTCAGTTTACATAACTTGTATAGTACATATACTTGATATAAGGTACGGCTATTGAGACTCTTGTTCAGCGAAATGCTGGTATCAGAGTTATTTTCGTTTGATGTGGGTTTGTGGTAGGTATAGAATGTTAGATAAATCATTGTTTTTGTAGGATGTGTGCTTTAAGTTGTCTGTTGTATTGTTTGTAGTTATCAATATTCCTTATATTCATGGGAATAGAGTTGTATGTTTCTATACTTCTACTAACTGGATTATTTAAGGCTAGATGTGATCTTATATTTGTTAAGTAGATGTTATTGTTAATTAGTTGTCTTGTTTCATGTTTGTGAATATTATTAATATAACTAAAGTGTGTATTGCTTTTTTGTTGGTTTGTTAATACTTTATAAATATATTTGCCTTGTTCTAATTCAAGAATTTTCTTTATAAGTATTATTTTTGTTTCTTCGTAGATCATTTCTGTTGGGGTGCGATATTCACTATAGAAACTGAATATTTTTCAATAATCTCTGCAAAGTGGAATTATAAGTAGGGAATTTTCACAAGCCAGTCATTTTCCTTCATCTATCGCCATCCATTGTGTCTGTCACTAAGTTATTTGATTGATGAATTAATGAGGGTTCGTATGTTATTATCAATTAAATATGACTTCAGATATTTAAATCAGACATTCGATTGACCTTTTGATTATGTAACGATTGGTGCGTATCAAATCAATTCTAAAAGCCTTCAGATTCAGTAATATTATTCCGTCCTTATTTATGAATGCGTTTTATATAGAGTGATTCTAATCCAAGAGTATACATGGTGGTCGCCCAAAAGAAAAACGTTCTCCCAGGTATAATAAGAATACAGTTCCAACTATATTATGTCAAATAATCGAGAGATCAGTTTATGTCAAAATGCTCGCATGCCTGTATCAATTCGATGTAATATCCAAGTTTCAGCATGGTTTTTGCACAGGAAGGTCAACAGAAGGTGCATTTTGCAGTTTTTTTCGATGCGTCTATCACTCACTAGATAGAAGAAAGTATGTCGGTGCACTTTTTTTTACTTATCGAATGCATTCGACATGATTAACCCCCATATTTATGCCAAAAACTTTATTCACTTGGCTTCAGGAGCAACTTTCTTTCATGGCTCAGATCATACCTGACTCTCAGAAAGATACATGTTGACATTCGTTAGTCGCAGCAATATGACATTGATCTTGGTTTTCCTCAAGGTTCTATATTGGGCTCACACATCTTTCTTCTGTTCATCAACGATATGCCAAATCATATAAGCACAGACAACATAGTTCTGTATACAGATTATACAACCATCGCAGCAAATGCCGATAACCCAAAGTAGCTTCAAGAAAAATTGAACAATTTGAGTTTAGAATTTACAAATTGGTGTTGTAAAAATTCTTTAGTGGTGAATGTAGAGAAAATTGTTTTGCTGCAGTTTTATGAAATAGAAACATTGATAATTTTCATGTTAGAGTGGGTATCGATGGTAACATGACCTGGGAGTCAGGTATAAACCATGTACGTAAGAAAGTTAATAGTGGGTACTATGTCAGATAATTGAGATCCTATTTCAATAAAGCCCAGCTTCTAAACGTTTATTTTGCTATTGTATATTCTCATATTTCTCATAATATTGCAGTTTGGGGATGCTCCACAAAACTCAACAAAATATTTGTAACCCAGAAAAGGGTGTTGCGCCTAATCTATAAAATAGACTATAGAAAATCTTGTAGGCAATATTTTATATGGAATACAGTCATTTGCGTACCTAGTATTTATATTTACTGATGCATTCTGTTGTTCAAAAACCAGTACAGAATCACAATCGAAATTCTGACTTTCATGCATATCCTACTAGGCACGGTGAATTGATACGGCTGCAGAAACATTCACCATGTTTGTTTGAAAATTATCCATCTTATCAGGGAGCAAAATTTTATAATCACTTACCTGATGATTTGAAAAATCTAGACAGGGAAAATCTTTTTAAAACAAAGCTCAAAGAATATTTGATTAATGGTTGTTTTTATAGTATTACTGAGTATTTCAATCAATGATGTGGTTATATATTGAATATATTTATATTTATTTTGTAGAACTGTTATATTTTGTGGAAATGTTATATTCTTATGTATAAATGTAGATAGTACGTATGTATGTATATTTGTTGTCTGACATATCCTATATCATTTTTTATGATCGTAAAGGATTTAATAAATTTCATTATTTTATTATTATTATTAATAAGCATTTATTGATAGAGAACTTTCGTTGTCTTCAGAATGATTTACCTTTAAAGTAAATTATAGGCGAACGCAGAGGCGAATCTACGAATTCTGGGGCCTTACGCTTAATAATTTTTAAGGGCACTCCCTCCACATTTTTTATTTTTTTTCTTACCCATTGTTCAATTAGGAATATCAATTCAGACTACCACTTTTTTTCAAATAGGAACAAAAACAAAACCAAACTACCTATTATTGATAGAAATATATAGGTAGGAGACAAAAAATATATATAAAAACAAATAAAAGTCACATCAAATAAAATAAAAAGGAACTTTAACAAGAGTCAAATGTCAATAAAAATTAGCAAGACAAGAATACTTTACACAGTATCGACAACATGTTTACGTGTGGTCAACGCCACCTGCGAATACATGAAGGACAAAACCTGTTCAATACGTGCGACACAAAACAGGGGCCGCTATTTAAAATATTGCTTCCTAGAAAAAACTATTTTGTTCGGTTCTTTATTTTCTCCAACAAAAGCTTTTTATAAACGGGGAAAGTACTAATGGGCCAAGCTGTAGATGAAAATAAGAGGCTTTTTTCACACAAAATAAAAGACGCAAACGGCCTGTACTACTTTTTTGAAAAAAGTAACGGCAGGTTAAAAATTCTGAAAAAAATTCGAGTCATTTTGGCATTCAATAAAAACCCAAATTTTATAGGTTTTTCCCAAAAACCATTAATCAGATTCCATTTCAAATATCATGACATATCAATGTCAAAGTTAAAGATAATCACGATTTTTTCAGAATTTTTAACTTCAACGTTCCCTCACAATTTAAAAAAATTCTGAAAATATTATTATTAAATTAAGGATAGTTGAGAAGAATCGCTTTTGCAAGTGATATTTATATGAAATTTAGAAGACTGAACATTGAGGAACTATTCATACTATTTTTCATAAAATCAAACGATTTATATTTTTAACAGTGATTTTCAAAACCTCGGACAAAAAACGGTAAATCGCTACAGTAAGTGATTCCTCTATAGTAGGGTAGTGTTGGGGAATAAGGCCCGGCGGTAAATAAGGCCCAATGTCATTTTCCGTGAAGACTGGCAAATTTTTTCAAATCTGTCAACATGGTTAGTTTCATCATCGTAATGGTAAAGCTTTATTAAAAGATCGTTGACTTCATTTCGCCATTAACAACACTAGGTGAATGTGCAGTTTTAGGCTGCACAGATTATAAGTTCGCAAGAAGGTGAGACGTCGTTTTTAATTCAACCTATTTTACTTGAAGAAACAAATAGTGCTCCATCAGTTACCATAACATTGGTACTATATTTCGCACTACGAGAAAAAATTAAAGAATTGTTAATTTTTCTGGAAATTGCATGTTTAAGAAAAAGTGCTCGCCCGGTAATAAGGCCCTACCAACGATTGCGTAATAAGGCCCGCGAGCAACATGCGACATTGTCTAGAATGTGGAACTTGGTTACACGAAACATGCATAGGACTGACGGCTGAAGATTTTTACGGTAGGGAATGTTCTTAGAATTCAATTTATTAGATTTTTTTTATAATTTAAGTTCCTTGTTGAATTTTGTTAAGTTTATCACTTTTTGTAGAAAATAATGTTTATTTTTGTTTTTTCATAAGTGTTTCATTGAGTTTCTATCATTTATGATTAATAAAAATTAACTGTATATATTTATATATACAATAAATAAAGGAAATTCTGCATAACGTACTATGGGATTTATTACCCTAATAGGCGGGTAATAAGGCCCAACAGCAAGTTTTTGAAATTTGTCTTATTTTGGTTACTGAGGTATTGTGGGAGACGAATATTGATGCTAACATAGCGGTAAACATCACAAGCAATCAACTCATCAAGTTTCGGATTTTTTTGAATAAAATATAAAGGATAAAAAAAAAATGCAAAAGTTAAGTGGGCCTTATTACCCAACACTACCTTACATGAACGGAAAGACAAAAATAGTTCTGCTACTGTCCACAAGGTATTGCACAGAATTATTGTCACTGTCATATTTACTGTACAGCGTTGCCAATAGTTCTAGACAGCGGTAACCGAAAATGAAAGTTACGTCGATATGGGTTTGTCAGTTCATCAGTTGGATGTTGGATTGGTCCGCCTAAAGCCTTGGAGTCCTTGGACACAATTAGAGAAGTATGTAAGTAATAAGTTTTATGTTTTGCGATTTGCCAACAAAAGAGTGAAGTCACTACAAATTCAACCAAATTCGTAAACAGGACTCAGCAGAGGCCCACAGTATTGAGAAAACGAGGTCCCCAAGGTCTCCACACAACAAAATTATGAAGGCACTGTGAATTCCAACAAATTCACAGACAGGACTCAACTGATCTCGAAAAATTATTTGCCCGAGGTTTCCACCCAACAAAAAACTAGAGGTCCTGTTAGTTTCACTATATTCACTGACAAGGCTCTGCAGAGGTCGCTAATCAACAGTAATGAGGCCCGCGAAGTCTACATTCACAAAAAATGGAGATACTGTAAAACTGGAATATTTTTTAGACCACTGAACAATAAGCCTATACAACAATGAAATAAACTACCAAATTACAAACAGTAGAGAAGGTATGGACACAATGGTTACTATAGTCCCCTTCAAAATGGAAGGAATAATAGAAGAGAGAAGATGACGGCTTACCCTTTCTCTCACAATCCCCTTGACAATATAGCTACATAATGCATTGAACCACATTACCACAATATTAATACCAGATAATAATTAATATTCCTGTGAACTATTTCGCAGTACTCCGAATAATGTTGAGATTTGGCAACAATGCATTAGCAGTAGGGTTGACCGTTTGATATTCGGTAGATATTCTAGCAGAAAACTGTAATTTATTTGGAAATATTATTATAGATCGCTGTAACTATGGTATGAAAAACATATCTTGTCAGTGCCATCTTACAGTTCAGAAACGCGAAATATTTAACTTTATATGAACCTTAAGAGAAATCATTTTATTCAAATTTTGTAAACGGCATTTGGATCAATATCTACAATTTGTATATTTTGGATTTTCACCTGAGAGGTGGGAAATGTGCTGAAAATTTCACCGGATGTTACTCTTAAATGCTTCAAAGTCGCCCAAACTCAACTAGAGTTAACTTCAGTGTGACTTCGGAGGCACTTTGAAGCTTTTCCCAGGCAGCACGACGTATTGGCTGAATCAATATTATATTAATAATATTGGTGGAATATTGGATGAACCTGTTCAGAATGTAGATTGTCACATATAATATTGGGTTAATATTGGTTGAAAGATTTCTACCAATATCAATGATACAATATTGTCTACATATTGTTTTCCAAATCTAGAATAAATATTGCAATCTCAATATTACAGTCATATCAATTCTAAGGATAAAAAACTAAATCGTAATAACTCAATATTAGTTCCATGATATTTACCAATATCGATAAAACAATATTGTCTTTATATTGTTTCCAATATCTAGAATAAATATTGCGATCCCAATATTCCTCTCACATCGATTCTAGGAATAAAAACTATATTGTATATTCAAGTGTGATTACACATTGGTTGAATATAATTTCGCCAATATTCAACAAATCTTATTAACTTATATTGGGTCAATATTGGTTCAATAATATTTACCGATATCGTTAAAACAATATATTGTCTCCATATTGTTTCCTACATCTAGATTGAGATGAATTTTGAACATTGGCTGAATATTCAATAAAACATATTGAAATTATATCATGATCAAACCTGAATAAAAATCTGCTAGATGACTCTACATATAGAACGTCTTCTAAAACCTACGAAAATATAATAAATACTTCCCATAACTAGTTTTCAAGGCAGCTTACTCAGTGGTTATGGCGATCAAAAGGCAGACTCTGGTGTCACCTTGATCAACTAAAAGACATTTAGTAATTCACCAAAGTATATTTACTTTCAAATGATATTGTACCAATATCGATAAATTTTTTGAGGCCATTATTGCTTCAAGAATATTCACCAATAATATTTTTGATATTTCTAAACAATATTCGACCAATATCGCAAAATGTTCATATTTTATTTCTCTACAATAGTGTGTCCCACTTACCATGCTCATCATGGGTATCTTTTTAATGGTGAGAGATACGAGGTCGGTTAAATGACACCAAATGTGGAGTTTATCAAGGCCAACTATAATGTGAAAAAATAATTTGATAAAATCTATTCGTTTTTGTTTTATAGGCAAAAAACAGATTTTGATCATTTTCATGTCTCCTCCGTAACTTCTTTATTTACGAAAATATTCGAATAAAAATTCTTAGAGCAGTTTTTCAATGAGATTTCGAAAAAAATATGAAATTTATACCAACTCTTCTAGAATTTGAGATATCAGTACCAACTTTCATTTTTCAAATGTAGGTCATAGCTCACTATAACTTATTTATGAATAACTTTTTTTTCTCTTACAGATGATATGTCACAGTGATAGTTTTTTGCTGATAACAACGGAGTTATCGTCATTTATACAAAAACAAGAACTATTTTGAAGTCGCCATCTTGAATTTATAAATTTCAACAAAAAAATCATACCAATTTTGAATGAAATCGGACCATAACCACAAATCTCGTCCGCCATATTGGAGGAGCCGCCATTTTTTATTTTTTATTTCAATAAAAATTTCATAGTGCATTGTCACCGGAATTATGAACATCTGCCAAATTTCAAGTTATTAGGACCGCCAGAAATGGGTCAAAATTCACTTGCAAGAGACATGAAAATGATCAAAATTTGTTATTTGCGTATAAAACAAAACCGAATAGATTTTATCAAAATATATTTTCACATTTTAGGTGGCCTCGTATCTCTTACCATTAAAAAGATACTTATTGTGAGCATGGTACACTGTATAACGTTGGAATATTTTTCCAATATTGTCAGATATTGACCAGCGATATTGTACCAATATCGCCGAATACTTTGAGGCCAATATTGCTTCAAGAATATTTCGCCAATATTATTTAAGTAATATTGGACCAATATCACCGAAGGTTCACTTTTTTTTTCTCGCCAATATTGCATTTCAAATATTTCGCAAATATGTTCACAATATTGTACCAATATGTTACCAATATTTTACCAATATTGGTATGGTACCTGGGTTTGATCAACTTTCAGTAACATTTTCAACACGTTTCCCACCTCTCAGTGGAAATCCAAAATATACAAATTGTAGGTATTGATCTCTACTTCCAGATGCCCTTTACAGAATTTAAATACGACTATTTCCCTTAAATCGGGCGTATCTTACAAGATGTGCCCTTAAATTGTTTATAACGCGATTGTGCAAAAACTACACATAATAATAATAATAATTTGTTTTTATTCATATTGTCAACTATTTAGGAATACATTGAATTAGGGTGAATTAAATTAACAATATGAAAGGGCGGAATTCAGTCGCCGTTATCCGGAGATAATGGTGACTGCTCTTCCATCCAACCCATAACAACATCATAACGTATGTTCATAACATTCAAAACAGAAATATGTAAAAATATAACTCATTCTATTGATTCTTATCAATTACAAGATTTTTTTTTTAGTGAACAAATATTTGTTTCAAACATAATGTAATAAATGTAATTGTAGAGAAAAGGAAAAAAAATATTCATATAGCCATTCAAGTTGACTCAGCAAATGAACTGTGTGTTCATAGGAAATTAGCAGAAAACATATTAACAAATAATAACCTGAAACAGCAGAATCTGACAGAAAACATCTTGCGCACAGTTGGACCACATGTTATTATCTATCAGTTTCCGCAATATTGTTAGTCCAGCTTCAGATTTATAAAAAGTATAAATTATTGAAAAATTGTCTTTTTTCCGAGGTTTTCCTGGATTTTCTCAGTGGAAAATGCACCGATTCGGTAGTATGAAAATCCATTTTGTAGGTTTTATAAATCTCTACTAAAGTTCCATTAAATGTGAAACGAGTCCTTAAGTAATCTTTGATATATTTCCAAAAAACCAGAAAGTCTTGATTTTTTTCATTATTGCTTGTTTGAAAAATTCCACAAAACGATTTTTCTGGGGCGAAAACCGGGGTTTTCATTAACGAACTATCTTATGAAAATTAGTATAGACCATTTGAATCTTTTATTTCGTGGGAGAAAAACCTCTATAGCTTTGTCTATAATGCATCTGATGCAATGATTTATCTCATTCCTAAACCAAGAGCACAAAAAATTAAGTCACAAAGCTTCCAAATTTAATGCATACATTGTTTTATCGAAGAAATAATAGATATTTGTGTTGATAAGTGTGTTATACAGATCCTTACGCCCAGAGGATCCAGCCCGAGGGCCTCTGTCCACAGGGACGAATGTTGCCCGATGAGCGTTAGGATCTAGTGGAGAATACAAGATTTTATTTTTCACGAAAAAATTATTTCATTTTAATGAAAACCCAATTTTCGAATCTGTGCATTGTTCCTAGTATTTTCTTTCTACTTTTCTCCTTACAGTACGCATTGGCATATTTTGACGTTTGTTGAATATTGCTGTCAGTGTTTCATTATATTTAGTAAACTGTCATGCTGCTTTTTTGTGTTATATTCGTCTTAATAAATGTAATGGAAATGAATACCGATTTACCAAAAAATATCAAAGAAAATGCAGACAAAGCAACCAAACATGTATTAATAGTATGAATTTCTTCTTTTAGAAGAAAACGTTCAGTTTAAAGTTAATAAGCAAAGGAAAATAGAAGGACTTATAAGTTCAACATACCTGACTAAATACCACAAAGCAATTTGACTAGTATTGAATGATGTTCAAGAATGTACTAACATTGTTTATCTTTCTTAGCTAATACTGTCTGATATAAGTGGTTGTTTGGTGACTTTATGAGTCAGTCCATTAATAGAACTTATATTTGGAGAGTATACAAACACGAAAATCGAAAACATACCTGCTCGTTGCCATTTTCGAGGAACCTTTCGTGATTTGAATAACCAGCTTCGTTAAATCAACTGTTGATACTAGCAAAGCGATAGCACTGGTTTGTATACGAAAACTCGAACTAATCTTATCAGTATCCAAAGTATGAAAACTTTAACCTCGATAACTGAATCATTGTTTACGTAGTTTTCTGTTGATACACAAATGCAACAGAGTGTCCGGTGTTTCGAAACGTCGCTGCTTCTGATCTGAGGAGAATATTGATCGATTGTTATAGTAAAACAATCACGAATCGGACCTTGAAACTATTGTTACAAAATGCAAGACTGATTATTTCAATGCTCATATTTATCGCAAAAACGGCGAGCAAGTTATTCCTTTTAGCAGAAACAATATGCCTCGATCAATTACCGTAATTAGAGTTGTCAAAGACAATGGAGGTGATGTCATGGGAAAATGCTTGAGAACGGCGTGAAGATGTGTCATTCTTTTTGAATGACTGAGCTATCATCAAAGAAAATTAAGAGGCCATGAGCGGGATCATATTTAGGGCGCTTTTTCACAAAAAAATTTATCAAAAGTGTCCCAAAAATGCAGTTACTTTGAAGCAATTTTTCGGATGGATAAACAAATAATTTTTAAAAAAGCATTACAGCACGTACATAGGTCAACGTTTCACCTTTCTTTTGATACCAAACCGGTTCTTTCGTACATATCCTGTATATTAAAGTGAATTATCACCCTCCGAAGATAGCTGATACCGTATAAACATGATTTTGTTGGGATATACTGCCGCCCTAAGCCCAAAGGGCGTATCTCAATTTTTTTCATATTTTAGATTTCACTTTCTACAGGTTCCCTATGACCAAGCCGTTCACTTGAATATCAAATTTGGCGGATCTCATCGTTTTATGCCATCCAAAATATGAATAGAAAAAGACATATCGAAAATACAAGTTGAATTCTAAGCTTTATAATAGGCGTAAGTGACTGACTTAATGTCTCTGGTCATTCTTGAGTTACGCCCTTTGGGCTTAGGACGGCAGTATATAGGGTGATCATGGAAATTTTTGATGATAAAAATGACAAAATATCAAAGTTTAAGAAATCACCCTATAATTCACGATTAAATTTGTGAAATTCCTTTATTATGATTTAATATATTCATCATTCTGTCCTCAACACTGTCCCAAAAATTCAGTTTCCTACTTTGACTAGTTTCATAGTTATTAATTGAGAAACTTATTACCATTTGCATGACGAGTTGAAGGAACTTGTTCACGCGTACATTCTACTAGTGGCCAAGATTTTTCACAAATTGTGAAACGTGTGAATGTGGAGATCAAAATAAATGTAAAAGAGGGTGAAGATTAGAGATAACAATCACATCAGATCTATTATATTTTATCAACGACAGAATCAAAATGTACCCGATAGCCGAAAGGGGTTTTCTTGTTGTATGAGGACCGTAGCGCTGCTACGGGGGAGGTGGAATCGGTTAGGGCTGTTCCTTGTCACCTTCAGAGATAAATTATGTCCCGTACCGGAAGCCTCATACACGATTGGGAGAGTCAAACTATCCAAGCATTAGGAATTTTATCTGGCTCATGCCTGTGTTGTAAGTTGTATAACTGATGTGCTGTATATTCAGTCAGTTCCTAAATGGTATATGGAATTGGATGGACCGTCATTGGTCATCACCCTGCATATCTATAATGATACATTTATTTTGATCTCCACTTTCTCACGTTTCACTATTTGTGAAAAATCTTGGCCACTAGTAGAATGTACGCGTGCACAACTTCCTTCAACTTGTTATGCAAATGGCCATAAGTTTCTCAATTAATAACTATGAAACTAGTCATAGTAGGAAACTGAATTTTTGGGACAGTGTTGAGGAGAGAATGATGAATATACTAAATAATAATAAAGGAATTTCACCGAGTCAATCGTGAATTACAGGTTGATTTCTGAAACGTTGATATTTTGTCATTTTTATCATAAAAAATTTTCATGATCACCCTATATATCCCAATAAAATCATGTTTATACGGTATCAGCTATCTTCGGAGGATGATAATTCACTTGAATATACAGGATATGTACGAAAGAACCGGCAATATTTTTCACCAATTTTTCAAATCACCCTGTACGAAATGTATGAATTAATAATTTTTAATAATAATAATTTATTTCCAGAAATAAATAGTACAATGTATAAATACTTGGGGTATATAGATACTAAACACGAAAATAAACAGGATACATAATATACATGAAGGGATATACATTTATCCAGGAAAATAAAAGCTTTAGAAACAAACGGTAAACAATGTATAAACCTTGTGAAAGGCTATGACTTGGAAACAATGACTCACTTAAGTTCAATAAAGAACTTGTCCGTGAGTATACCTCCATCTTTCATTTCTTTTCAAGATATGTAGCTATTTCAAAGAATACAGGTATATTAATACAGGTTTGAAAATACAAAATGACGAAAGTTTAAATACACATCAATACGTTAAGAATTCAAAAATATAAAATAGCTCTGGATAAAAGAATTTAAAAACAGATATAACTAGATATAACGAACGCCCCTTATAAAATTACAGAATCATGTTCAGTTAAAAATACAATAATGTCATAAAGTTACATTTAAAAAATAACAGATAAAATAATGGTAAAAAGTAGGTTCTTAAAAACACAATATTGTCATTTATAAAAAATATATATAGCAGATGAAAATAAAAATTGTGATTAATGATGGAACAAGAATAGTATATTGCATGCCAAAATAATTTCATCAATATTTCATTATTACATCGAATTTTCAGACATTAATAAAATGTTTTTATTTTTCACTCTGTACATAATGATGTAATCTGCACAATCTGAATGATATTTAGTAATATGAAGGTACGTTGATGATAAGAATGAAAAAAATGCAGTTGGCACTTCCAAATCCCGAAAAAATAATTAAATAAAAATTACTCTCAAAATGTATTCATCAACGAACTTTGCGATTCTGCACGTTCAATCAGTACATCGAATACTACAATATACTAAAAATTCAGACTATTTCACCAATAACCATTTTACCTTTAAAAAGTGCGGGGTCCTTTCCTAAAAAAGTTCCAACTCCCGGAACTCTACCACCACGGACCACCACTGACTGATACGGACCCTTGAACAATAAAAATAATTATACCCATGAAATATCAATATTAGGAAATAAAAAAATTCACCTACCTTTTAGACACTTCAATAAACGAAAATCCATGGAATAAAATTTTTTATTACATATGCTTTTGTAATTATCAACTAGTTTTTCCAAGTTTCAAATTTACATACAAACCCTGATAATTGTTATACTAAAAACCTTTAACTTGTTTCACTTCTTGGAGCTATTCTTGAAAGGCTTTCAAAAAGATCCCCAATGGAAAAATTAAAAAAATGTAGATTTTCCACTTTGAAGAGACTAAAAAATGAAAAATGCAAATAAGCTATGAAATTTTTTTTGAATATTCCAATTTGTTCGTATTTTAATTATTTAAAGTTACATAAAAATATTTTTTTTTTTAATTTCTTACTCTGATTGTTCAAATAATTGTTAATAAACAAATGCATTGTTTGTGAGATATTTGAATTTTGTTTTTGGAATTTTAATCAGCAAAGAATATTATGATCTTTAAGAACATAATCACTTCTTAAAAAAAACGTTATTTCCTAAAAACGCATTTGTTGATTAACTATTTTTTTATACCAAATATTATTATTAAGGAACCATTTTTTTAATCATAATTTCCATTGCTATTTGATATTCTTAAAAAAATATATTTATTTATATTTTCTTTGTTCATTCAATAAACAATTTGTTATAAACAAATGAATTTTCACGAAACAATTTTTTTTAAATACTATCAAAAATAACAATAACAATCAAGTGTCATTTGTTGTGTAAAATATTTTTTTCTACATTCATGCAAAAAGCAAAACTTTATTGAACTATATTCAGTGGAAAAAGAAGTTCTTTATTGCACTAGTGCAATAAAGTTTTTATTGCACTCATCTGTCATTCTACTTCAACGTGCTGTCATCATGACAAACATAAACGTTTAAACCTACTACATATTTAGCAGATATTCTGTGAGATTGTCAATAGGTACTTCACTACGAAATATTCATATTGAAAATTGCACCAATTGTTCATTCACTTTCAACATTGAGGGTAAAAATAAAGTTTGAGTTAAATTGTTCGTAACGTATTAGTTCCTGTTTCAATACAAATCGATATCAATAATAAAGTATTCAAGTTGCGCTTTTCATTTTCCTACACCTAGTGCCGCACCTCAATAAATCATTTTTTGCTTTTTGCATGAACGTAGAAAAAATGTTGTATGCAACTCGTGCAAAAATTGTTTATTGCACTCAACGTGTTTTCCAACTCGGCCTAACGGCCTTGTCGGACAATTTCACGTCGAGTGCAATAAACATTCACTTTTTGCACTTGTTGAATAAATAACTTTTTTCTAAATTCATGCAAAAAGCAAAACTTTATTGAACTATATTAACTGGAAAAAGGAGTTCTTTATTGCACTAGTGCAATAAAGTTTTTATTGCACTCATCTGTCATTCTACTTAAACGTGCTGTCATCATGACAAACATAAACGTTTAAACCTACTACATATTTAGCAGATATTCTGTGAGATTGGCAATAGGTACTTCACTACGAAATATTCATATTGAAAATTGCACCAATTGTTCATTCACTTTCAACATTGAGGGTAAAAATAAAGTTTGAGTTAAATTGTTCGTAACGTATTAGTTCCTGTTTCAATGCAAATCGATATTAATAATAAAGTATTCAAGTTGCGCTTTTCATTTTCCTACACCTAGTGCCGCACCTCAATAAATCATTTTTTGCTTTTTGCATGAACGTAGAAAAAATGTTGTATGCAACTCGTGCAAAAATTGTTTATTGCACTCGACGTGTTGTAGTAAAGTAACCTTATTTTTTGAAATATCGAAAAAGTTTATCGAGAGAAGTTATTTACAATTGGAAACGATTACCAGATTTGTAATTAAGCAATAAAATTTCAAGTACTATTTTCTAATTAGGTGATCGTAAACTTGTAGATTTTTATGATTTAATTGTTCAGTTTGAATAGGTTATTTCACTAACTTGTTTTCTTCAAATTAATTATTGTTGTACTTATTATGTACACACATACAGAGGGAGATATATCAAATGTGCACCAAAAAAACCTATAAACTTCCAACAAACTTCGATAATCTTGTCCAAATAATGAATGAGACTAAATTTGCATCGAAATGCCATTGAAGTGATGCGATAGGGACATTCACAAAGTGTACATAAGTTACTAGTATTCTTTGTGAGGTCAAAAACTTGAAAAATAGGGAAAATAAAGTTGCGAGGCCGTTACAGCACGGGCGCACAGCTGCAAAAGAAAATAATTTTTCTGTAGCATTAAATGTTAATTTAAAATTTTGAATGAAGAAATCTCCATTGGAAAAAATGTTTAGGTCCATTATTCAAAAAGTTATAATATTGTCAATCAACAAATTTTTTTCCAGTCTCCGTTTTCATGAATAACTACGTAAAAGTTTAAATAATTGACCTATGAATCATTGGCTTCCTGGAGCCCTTCTAATGTATCTAATTAACAAGATCACACGATAAAAGTTTGAGTTTTTATAACTAAAGGAAAATTAAATCTGATTTGACAATTTTTTATGTATATATTTATGTATATGTGAAAATAGAGTATTTTTCGTTTTAATTCCGAGAGTTCTAACCTTTGACAGCTGTTTCGTGCTAACGCACTCATCAGAAAGGATTTATGGAGCTCTCGAAATCAAAACGAATCCACTCAAGAATTAATACCGTGAAGGCAAGACAGATATAACAGAAAGTTACTTATGACATCTACAGTCACTAGTTGAAACTTAATTTGACACGAACCAAGGAATCCAAAAGTAGAGATTTGTCCACAAATTGACAGGCAGCCAACAATTCGTTGTTCTGACCAACCCAAGGTTCAATCAAGTTTCTCGTACGGAACAACGAATTGTTGGCTGCCTGTCAATTTGTGGACAAACCTCTACTTTTGGATTCCTTGGTTCGTGTCAAATTAAGTTTCAACTAGTGACTGTAGATGTCATAAGTAACTTTCTGTTATATCTGTCTTGCCTTCACGGTACTAATTCTTGAGTGGATTCGTTTTGAGTTCGAGAGCTCCATAAATCCTTTCTGATGAGTGCGTGACCACGAAACAGCTGTCAAAGGTTGGAGCTCTCGGAATTAAAACGAAAAATACTCTATTTTCACTTAGATTCTGCTTGCGTTCCTCATAAGGTACTGGAAACTTGATTGAATCTTGGGTTGGTCGGAACAACGAATTGTTGGCTGCCTGTCAATTTGTAGACAAACCTCTACTTGGATTCCTTGGTTCGTGTCAAATTAAGTTTCAACTAGTGACTGTAGATGTCATAAGTAACTTTATTTTATGTATATGTATATAAATCAGGATGAATTCATCGAGGGGAAATATATAAAAATATAAATAGAAAAGTTATTGGGTATAGCCCTCAAATTGTTGTGCAACCGTAGACATGTGTTTCGAGCTTAAGGTCTCATCAGTACGGTAAAAGCAAGTGCGAAGATGTACAACACTTGGATGTAAAAACAATTTGAGGGCTATACCCAATAACTTTTCTATTTATATTTTTATACTGTGTATATACAGTGACCTCCAAAAAGTATGTACCATATGGGAGAAATTTTTATTATTGGAGTATTGGAAAAAATATTCTGGGGAAAAGTTTGTGCATGTCCGATAACCTAAAAATCGATTTTGACACATGTCACGTGATAGCTAGAATGGCGGCAAAATGAAAAAAATTGTAATGCAAAGGCAAAAAAGGGGTAAGATGGCAAGATATCAAAAAAAGTTATTTGAAAAAGTCACTTAGAATTCAATTTTATAAACATAAACGAAGGTTCAAAAAAATTGAAAATAGCAATTTTTTAAAAATATTTTCCCATCTATTTAAAAATATTATTATTTTTCTTATGAATGGCTTGACTATACTGAAACATTTGCATTTTATTGATAATGACAAAACTTTCTCATTTTCTCCACACCAGAGGGCACTAAATTGAAAAAATGGGAATTTGTCAGAACCCTTGCTGTTACATCGGTTCGTATCTAACAGTTATATCCGAATTCCACGACCATTGTGATGACATGACACTCCAAAAACATGGTAATTTCCAGATTATAATCAAGTTCCGATGATAATCGTGCATGAGCGTTTCACTTCGCACATAAACTTGAAAATAGTGCGTCAAATTAAAGATTCTTAAAGTTTATGTGCAAAGTAAAACGCTCATACAGCATTATTATTGAAACTTGATTAAAATCAGGAAACATGGTGTTTCTAGATTGCCGTATCAACACAATAGTCTTGGAATTCTGATATAACTGTTAGATAAGAACCAATGTAACAGCGAGGGTTCTGGCAAAAACCAATTTTTTTAATTTAGTGCCCTCTGTTGTGGAGAAAATGAGAAAGTTTTGTCATTATCATTAAAATGCAAATGTTTCAGTATAGTCAAGCTATTCATAAGAAAAAAAAAATATTTTTAAATAGATGGGAAGATATTTTTAAAAAATTGCTATTTTCAATTTTTTTGAATTATCTCTTGAAACTTCGTTTATGTTATGTAATGTTATGTATAAAATTGAATTCTAAGTGACTTTTTCAGATAACTTTTTTTGATATCTTGCCATCTTACCCCTTTTTTTACCTTTGCATTGCAATTTTTTTCATTTTGCCGCCATTCTAGCGATCACGTGACATGTGTCAAAATCGATTTTTAGGTTATCGGACATGCACAAACTTTTCCCCAGAATATTTTTTCCAATACTCCAATAATAAAAATTTTTCCCATATGGTACATACTTTTTGGCGGTCACTGTATATATACATATTTTTTGTAACAAAAATTGTATTTTGATGTTTCCCTAATATAAGCAGCATATGTTTCTTGGGAATAAATATCCGAAAAATGTTAAATAATTTTTTTGACGATTTGGTTATAAATTAGTTAAGTTTCCATCTTATTTTGTTAATAACAATAGAATTTTTTTATGTGCGGTAAAATCCTCAAAAACCATTTTTCTAGCTATCGCTCATATTTTTAGGAGCTTTATATCGATTTTTCACATTTTTCAACTTGTTGATCACACTAATTGTATGGCGTGTTTCCGAGAATAAATTGATTTTTCTCATGAAAAAATTAAGTGAAATACTTACTCTGAAATTTGATAAATATTTAATGCGTTGAATAAAGTAAGTATAAAACTTCGCCAACTTAGCGAAAAATCTTATGCGAGCGGGAAAATTTTATTCCGGCACTAATGAGGTATTGTTATTCTGAATTGAAATGCATGCGAAAAAGTGGTGTTTTCCGCACATTTGTAGAGAACGCGAATTTTTTGTTGAACATTTTTTTTTAACTTGAAAACCTTATGGTTCTCTAAAATGTACATTGATAATTCTGATGACTCATTCAATTTTTGATATTCTTTAAAAATATTATACAGTTCGGCTTTTTAGCCCCCCCCCCCCCCCTGTTAACTTTTGAACGGTTCGACGTAAAAACATGAATAAAAAATGGTTGGTGGGTTTCACCGATACTACTTTTTGAGACAAAATATATGGTGATTGCTCGAAAGGGGGCGCGGGGGGCACATCAACTCAAAAAATTTAAATGGCATGGGGGGTCAAGTGTCACATCGTTGAAAAGAGAATTCAATTCTCTTCACAAGCATCTGAATGTTTTTGAATTTTGTTGGGAAATTCTTTCTCAATATCGATTCATATGCCTTTCGAAATTTTCAAGTTGATCTGTCCCTAGCGCCATCTGTCGAGTAATTTCAATGTTTCTCCTCTCAAAAAGTAGTATCGGATTGTGAAAAAAATTTCAACTAAATTAAAAAAAAATTAGATGGTTGTAAAGAGAATTGAATTCTCTTTTCAACGATGTGACACTTGACCCCCCATGCCATTTAAAAAATTTGAGTTGATGTGTCCCCCGCGCCCCCTGTCGAGCAATCACCATATTTTTTATTTAAAAAAGTAGTATCGGTGAAACCCTCTAAACGGTTTTCTATTCATGTCTCTACGTCGAACCGTTCAAACATGGGGGGGGGGGGCTAAAAAAAGCCGCACTGTATGTAAATATTCATCTATGGAGACGTGTCTAACCTAGGATTTACTCTCGACTGGCCGACCTCTGGTGCAATCGCCCCATCATGCCGGTAATACATATTTATTAATTCATGGACTCTAGCCGTGAAAGCCTATGCATTCCTATACAATTCGTAGTTGTTAATGAATTGGTATGTGGCAATGCTAATGAAAAATAATTGTTCAAGGTCAAACGTTTGTTTCTAAATCAAGATGCTGATATGGATATCGTGAATTTTTTTTATTAATCAATTACTTTACTGTTGATTTATAACTTCAATTTTTGTTAGATATATGTTAGATACTTCTACCATCACTTAATCTATAATACCATATATTATGCAAAATGGGGTTCGAAAAAAGTGTGATAAAACATTCTTAGATGTTCTTCTTCAAGTATGTCTGTATACTGGATGATCTCATAGACTACATATTTCAGTTTTTTCAGTGGATGATTATATATATATATATATATATATATGCTGAATACTTGTTTCAAGGAGCAATACATGTTCCAGTGACTGTAAAACAGTCGAAAACAATCCTTTAGGAACTCACTATACCTTTGTATAGATTGTATGGCATATGTCCGACAGAAAACAACTACTTCTCTGGCTAATACCTATATATGGAGATTCCGTCAAGACATTCTATATAATGATTCTCATTTAAAATCACGTTGTGGAATTTTTTAAACAAGCAATTGTGAAAAAAATAACAATTTATTTAGTTTTTTGGAAATATCTCAAAGATTATTCAAGGAATCGTTTTAAAGTCAAATAGAGATTTATAAAACCTACAAAATGGATTATTATAGGGATCGGTGCATTTGCCACTGAGAAAATCGGGAATCCTCGAAAAAGAGACCATTTTTCAAAAATTTATAACTCTTATAAATCTGAAGCTGAACAAACAATATCGCGGAAACTGAGATAATATTATGTGGTTCAACTGTGTGCAAGATGTTTTCTGTCACTGAAAGTTGATCAAAACTCTCCAAAGTGCGTCCGAAGTTAACTAACGAGCTAGAAACTCACGCAGGAGGTAATGTACTTTCGCAGGATGATGGATCTGTTACAGTTCCAACAGGATGGTGCTCCACCTCATTTATTTCTTCCCGCCCGACAGTGGTTAAACAAGAGATGGATTGGCAGAAATGGAGCAGTTGAGTTGCCTCCGAGATCACCGGATTTAATTCCCTTGATTTCTTTCTCTAGGGACATCATAAATCCGTTGTTTATAAAACACAACCTGCTGATATTGATGAACTCGAAAGACGAATTACAGCAGCATGTCGGTCAATTCCCATTGAAGTTTTTCGAAATGTTGAAGAGGAGTTCGAAAACAGAGTCCATTACTATTAACGACTACGATGTTTTTTTTGCATATCGTGTAGAAAGATCCAAATCCTGCAAATTATCTATAACTTCCTTGCATTGTCTATTCGTCTTATATTTTTTATTGTTTCATTGAATAAATGGCACCCAAAATCACTTTTATTAATGTTTATTCAACCGTCTTTACAAAAATATATAACATATAACACAGTACACTTATCACACATTGTACAAGGTGCATTTTTGAATCCTTCATGCGTATAGCTCGCATATTTGAAAACTACGAAACTACCTTCAAACAGATTTGTTTCATTCATAGTTTCATCAAATTAAAAAAAAATACAGATAGTTTAAAATAAAACACCTAAATATTATAAATAATGTTGAATAATATTGGTGACAAGATCGCTTCAGAAATATTCGAACGCAGAGCTCTTATGAATACTGTTGAAGCATACATTTTTTAAAGCGTTACATAAAAAAATATTTTGAAGAACACTTCATTTAACACAAAATCAAAATAAATCAGTAGAACAATCAGGTTTACAGTGTCTTTCAAAAAATGGGCATCATACGGGAAAAACTTTTAATGAGAATTAATCTTGATATTTGACGTATTGAACCGCGAATTATTTAACTGTCAAACAATGCTTAATATAAAATTGTTTTTATGTCATAGTAGTTCATTATTGTGTTTTTATTGCTTAGTTACCAACTATCTAATGTCGTACTTTATGCCCGTGCGGACATTAAGTTCACTTTATGGCCAGCGCGGGCATAAAGAGAAATAATTTCGTCAGGAATTCCAAAATCTTAGTTCATTTTGACTTCTAACTTTGACACATATAAAAATTATTGTGATTTTATGACATTTACGTTTGTCAACATTCACCTAGCAACGATAGTGTCTACTATGATGTTATTAATTCAAACCGGATTTTTTAAAATACTGATTTGTATTGAGATTGGATTGCAATAACGAACTAGTATGACATAAAGTTATGTATGTACCGCGGGCATGAACAGATGTGTATACCCTCGAGCGACTTACAAACCCTCAGGCCAGAGGCCCTCGGGTTCGTAAAACGTCGCCCTTAGCGCATAATAGTTATTTATGTATCAAGGGCGTAAAGTAGGCGTTTATAGCCTGCGGCGTGGATGATGGCCCGATGGCGTTAGCCGAGGGCCATCACACGCCGAAGGCCTTAAACGCATTTTACGCACGTGATACATACAAAATTTTATGCACTAGCGGTTTTATAGCGCGATTCACAAATACTGACTTGAATTGCAATGGTCTACACACGTTTCATACGTTATGCACACAATAATTAAGGGTAACATAATATGAGGAATGTGAAACTATAGTAGCTGAGTGCTATATTGGAGAATCTATTTCAAATAAATAGATCATCACCGAAAAAATTGCCTACGATTATGAACAAATGTTAGAAAGAGTATTGCTCTATTGAACTGAAATGATTCTAATTCGTGTTAGGAATTGCATGAAATGATGTGTGAGTATAGACAATTTGAGAATTTTGTCTACTTTACGGCCCGCCGGGCCATAATGCGCCCACGGGCGGTAAAGTGCCACTTTACGCCCGGCGAACCGGGCGGTAAAGTGTACTTTACCGCCCGCTAGTGCATAAACATCTATTTATACCCTTGGTACATAAATAACTATTCATTTGTCTCCAAAGGCGACTCTGCGAAATTTTTTAACGTTAAGCTGTTCTAGGGCTAGTAAGAATTAAATTTGAGATTCATTTGTTTCATAATATGTTGTGAACTTTGGTTCGATACGTAAAGTGGTTTTATGATATTTTCATTGATGGCTTTGGTATCCTCTAAATGCTTGAGGATACGTTAACTTTGCATTAAACATAACAGAAATTTTCAGTAGTATAATACCACGAGTGACTGAATTTTCAGAATAAGTCTGTCGACTTATTTCTAAAAGAAACTGAATTCAGTTGAGTTCAGAAATAAAAGATAGACTTATGAGATAATTTCAATCACGAGTGGACTTTTATTAGACTATTTCGCAAACAAAGTGAAAAGTAGAAAATCTGAAATTTCGCTGAATTGAAGAAATTAGGAGTACTTTTCACTGTTAGCAAAAATCCAAATTATGTTCAAGTTCCACCATTATTTTAAAGTAGATCAATACGTAATAGTTATTACGCATGTGAGGATTGTACGACGAAGCCGTAGGCTGAGTTCTGTAATCACATGAGTGCCTTAATAATGTAGTATCCCATGCGTTGCGTATAAAATTTTATCTACAACTGTCAACGTTTTCATAACTATCTTTAAATATACGTCATTGATATTCCACTTCGACATACCTACTCATGACAGTTTTATGATAATTGAAAACGCAAGTTGCCTGTGATCATTTTTGTAACCATAGCAACGGTGGGTATAAACAAAGCCGTTTATAGATGTTAATTTAAATTGTCAGATCGATATCCAGAACCAATCATTAAGTTTCTTGAGTGAAAATGTCTTCAAGTGAAGATGATCTACCATCCGATATTGAAAATGCGGCGACAAGTGTTATTTCAAATCTCGTGCCCGAGAAATCCCGAGAAAAATACCGTTTAGTGTATCATAGGTATGAAAAATGGTGCAGAGAAAGGAAGGTTGTTAACTTGACGAATGAAAAGGAATTGCTAGTATACTTCAATGAACTAAGCAAATTACAGAAGCCTTCATCAAGTTTTCACGCAATTCTTGAGAGAAAAATCACGTTTTATTGAATTTTTATCGTTTTCTATTTGAATTTTCTTTGTATTCATTCATACTAGTGCGGTAATAAACGTCATTATGACATTCAAAAAAGTGTCAAATCATAATCATTACTTGACAGTTGTAGATAAAGTATGTTAACACATGCTTCATCAACTCTTCCCAAAACATGCCAAAGCTTTGGAAAACAAAGAAATATAGTTTGTAGTGTTGCTTGATATAAAAGCAGCATTACCGGATTTTCTCTATGGACTACAATTCCTTGATTGTAGAACAAAACGAATATTCTGGACCCCAAGACTTAATTTTTACTGAACCCGGATAATCTAACACATGTCCCTCCCATCACCATATTTGACTCCTTCAAGGAGCTGAGGTCAGTGAAAGACTTCTAAATATGAGAGTAAACCACTATTAGGCCAATCATTATGGCATTTAAAATAAAAAATGGGGAAAAATACAAAACAATGCAAACTTTCACAAAAGTTCTATTTGCAACGACCTAGCAGTGATCAGACCTGCACGTCATCGGCCCTCATATTTTTGAAAGTGTACATAAAAAGAAAATAAAAAACTTTCTGCTGTAAACTTGAAATTTTAATATGATTTAGTTCATTCCCTCTGAAGCACAAAAAATATTTGATAGGAGATTTCGATGAGCACAAGTACCTGACAGGTGAATCGAAACGTGTGTAGTATATGAGTTAAAATAAACTTTGTTCTGTTAAGCTGAAATTTATATACAGTGTCCAGCATAAAGTTCGCAGCATATGGAAAACTTTTTTATTATTGAATTCTGAAAAAAAAATATTCCTGATGAAAACCTCTGCTTCATCCCAAACCTAAATTGCAAATACCAAAATTGAATTTTATGCTACCATATACGAGTGATATTAAATAACATGTCTTGTTTTCAAAAAAATTTTATTCGATCACTTTATTTTTCACGGTAGAATTAAAAGTATGGGGAAAATATTGTTCAGAATTGAATGTTGATTCAGAAATTCAAAACACATTCACCTATGATCAATTTAATTTATCCACTTTTTTTCCAATTTTCTCCTCATCGCCCTGTAAGATATGAGGAAAACTATGCTACATGGATTTCTCCCTCCCATCGGAAAATCACGTTAATTGAAATATGTGACGGTATTTCACAAAATCTTACTGCAAATAGTAAATAAAACTTAATTGTTTTTCAATATTCAATTTTGGTATTTGCAATTTAGGTTTGGGATGAAGCAGAGGATTTCATCAGGAATAATTTTTTTTTGAGAAAGCAATTTAGAAAAAGTGGGTATAAGACAGGTGGTTCTGGATAGCATAAGTCATCGACAGGCGAAAGGAAAGGTGCTATGGGAACGCGAAAGGGGGAAGTAACGTGAACTCAATGGTCTGAAATAAATGACATTGACTTTAGACAGTAGACTGATGTGGGAGTATGTCACAAATTGAAGACGGAACTATATCCCTCCCAAACCAATTGAAATCATAGAAGTAATCGATTGGTTGGATGGAAGAGCAACGTCTGATCATGGTATTCTATATAACATGGTCATACATTGAATCCTGCCATTTGATAGGATTTTGTATTTTCTATTCTTTATTGTGATTTAAACTGTTATAGATATTCCTATCAATAAAATCTATTATTATTATTATTATTATTATTATTAAATTCCAACCATCATCATCAGGTGTAGAAACCGTTGGCCAGATAGTTGTTATGTACTCAGTTCTTAATAATTGGTGTCCCAGTATCATTGGCACGGAGAAATTTGCCGATTCATAACTGATAGTGAATACTTTAGTACCACTTGTCTTATACGTAGCGAAAATTTTTTCATAACGTGCATTATTTAGGTACATCTTCCCTTTCGCCTGTCAAGGACTTATGCTAGCCAGAACCGCCCGTCATTGTACCCACTTTTTCTAAATCGCTTACCCAAACATATATGTAAATTTCTGCTTTACAGGACAAAGTTTATTTTAACTCATATACTGCACACCTTTCGATTCTCCTGTCAGGTACCTGTCAAAATCGCCTATCCATTTTTTTCTTCTACTTGTCAGGGAATTAACTAACACATATTAAAATTTCAAGCTTACGGTGCAAGTTTTTTTTCACTTTTAAAAATTTGAGGATTAATGACTTCAGGACTAACGCCTGCCAGGTGGTTGTTACCGTACTTAGCATGCTACGACTCATCACTAAGAAAGATCTAGCCTTTCAGGAAAAGCGTTGCCCAGAGGGTTCACGAGCTCTCCGTCTAATAACGACCTCTCTGTACCTCAAGACTTAAACTTTACTAAAACCGGAAAATCTAATACATCTCTCTCCCATCACCATATTTGACTTCATGAAGAAGTTAAGGTCATTGAAAGACTTCTGAATATGAAAAATGAAGTCAGTATAGGACTATCGGTCAAATTTGTGGGTTAGAGCCGCTAAAGATATATCTAGTACTTCAAAAGCAGTCGAGCTGTGGGTTCATGATTATAAACTACACACTATTATCTCAAAAACATTATCTCCATATGTTCATATCTTCTCCTCTAAATTCTTCTTTGTCTTGCTGTCCTCGTATCCTAGTTTTTCCAGCTCCCATCGGATTTTCTCGCTGTTTTCGAAGAAATGCACCCAGTCTTTGTAGTCGTAGTCGGGGTGTATGCCCCCGTACATTTCGGGCAGGTGTTTGGGGTCGATGTGTTGGTGCAGACTTTCCATGTCGTCCCCGTGGAAGAATATCCTCTCCTTCATCCTGTCGTCCAGGAAGGGCTTGAACAGGTTGTAGATGATGTCGAAGACCCAGGATTGGTTGACGATGTGAAGGGCGTGGACTTTCATCGGGAACGAGGTCTGGAATGATAATAATAATAATCAGATGAATACTTTTGTTCCTTTTAGATCATACAATTATGATGTGGGAATCGCTAGGAGGGCCTACATTATTCGGTTCTATCTAGATGGAAAATTAGGCGCGGGATTTTTTTAGCTGAGCTATGAGTTTATAACTAATTTATAAACAAATGACGGCAAAAAATTGTAACTACTATTAATTACTGCCATTGTTAGATTTAAAAACAAAAGTAATAAAACACTCGCCAAAAAAAATTAGTTAACAAAATATTTTGAATATTTAAATTTTTTATACTTATAAAAAAGTATAATGAACAAAATAATAAACGTTTATCGTTTGATTTTGTTTTGTCACGTCGTTATTTATAAAAACGAAGACCGGAAAAAAATTCTTAATTAACAATAGTATAACTTTATGAATAAAAGACTTACACATTTTTTTCCAATGGGGAGTTATTCTTTCAAGTGTCCACATGATACCATGATTCATTCAAAATTTTAAATTAACATTTAATGCTATAGAAGAATTATTTTCTGTGAAGTATTTTGCAGCGGTGCGCCCGTGCTGTAACGGCCTCGCGGAGTACTATTTTCAGCGTTAAATTAAAATTACAAATAATGGAGATAGAGTTCCGGGAGGCTGGACATTTTTTATTGAAAAATCCCTACTCTATAAGGAACTTTTTTTAAATTTCTTAAAGGACCCCGCAAACTCCTTAAGGAAGTTGGGTCCCGGTGGATTTTTTTGAATTTTGGGTATGATGTAGTCCATGTAATTCTCAACCAATCTTACCATTGCGCCAACCCAAAAAAATGAACAGTTTTGCTGCTAGGGGGCGTTGAAATCACCCCTTGCGCAGATTAGACTATTTATTTTTGAACCCGGTAACAATATTTTCACTTGTTTCATTGTTCCTAATGTTGCACAATATTGAGCTGTTTTATAAAAACAATTCTTACCCCCTCCCCCTTTTCCCCCAACACCTATTACGAAACGCAAAAAAAATATTTCTCGAGTTCCTTCAAATGTACCGTCAAATGTTCAAATATGCCTAAATAAGGAAAATAGCAGTTTTTTTATGATTATCCCCCCACCCTCCAAATGACACAAAACGAAAAAAATTCGGTGGATTTTTCTGAATTTTTGATATGATGCAGTTCAAGTTATTTTGAATAGAAATAAATCGTGTGACAAACCCCAAAAATGAATAGTTTTGATGCTAGAGGGCGTCGAAATCATACCTTGCTCAGAATAGACTATTCATTATTATAGGCGGAAACAATATTTCTACTTATTTTTATTTTATTTTATGCCGAACAATTGTGTAAATTTTTTTAAATTGAAAATCTAAAACCTCCCCCTTACCCCCAACCCTTATTTCAGAACACGAAAAAATGTATTCAGGCACCACCTCAAATTCAAATTGTGGATGTCTATTTTTTATTTATTTTCAAGATATTCGCCCAATTAATTGATATTCAAAAAACATAAACTACGCCCTACTAAGAAGTCAGCGAACTCCACCAATATTTTTCTGAAGGGAGGGAAAGGTGAAACTAAACAGGTGTACGATTACCTCAATTTGAGCTGATTTAAACATTTATTTTGATAAAGCATTTACAAGTAGTAGGGAATACATTTTTTGTGTTTTAAAATACGGGTAGGGGGTAAGAGGGAGGTTTGAGATTTTCAATTTATAAAAAATTACACAATTGATCAGCATAATCTAAACTAAAATACGTAGAGCTATTATTTCCTATAATAATGAATAGTCTATTCTCAGCAAGGTATGATTTCAACGCCCCCTAGCATCAAAACTATTAATTTTTGGGGTTTGTCACTCAATTCATTTCTATTCAAAATAACTTGAACTTTGAATTGGGGGGTGGGGGGATAATCATAAAAAATTGATATTTCCCTTATTCAGGCATATTTAAACATTCAACGATTCATTTAAAGGCACTCGGGAAATATTTTTTTTGCGTTGTAGTTGGAGTTGGGGGGAAAGGGAGAGGGTGTACGAATTTTTTTATAAAACAGCACAATATTGTGCAACATTAGCAACAATGAAACAAGTGAAAATATTGTTACCGGGTACAAAAATAAATAGTCTAATCTGCACAAAGGCTGATTTCAACGCCCCCTATCAGCAAAACTGTTCAATTTTTGGGTTGGCGCAATGGTAACATCGGTTGAGAATTACATGGACTACATCATACCAAAAATTAAAAAAAATCCACCGGGACCCAAATTCCATAAGGTCCTTTTAAATGTTTTTGAGTTACTAACAAATAACTAAATACCTTGTTTTTTCATATTATTTTCTTAATAACAATTAATATATTTTTCGTGCGATAAAATCCTTAAAACTACATTTTTTAAGTGATCATTCCGAATTCTTTGAGCTATCGCTCATATTTTTAGGAGCTCTACTCTATTTTTCACGTTTTTCAACTTGCCACAAATTTTATAGTTTTTTTTTTATTTTTTTCAAGATTTTCTCACTTTTCAATCGAGTTGGAGAAAAACGGTTCGGAAATATCGTTGTAAAGACGTATACTGAGCAATTTTTTGGTTTTCATTTATTTCATTTATAAAGTCCATATCCCCATTTCCCATTTTTTTTTATTTTTCAGACTGTTGATTTTACAGAAAAATTTGTAAGAACACATTTTGTAGATTTTCTGAAGACGGTCAAAAACGATATCTGGGTATATAAATCGAAAAAATATCGACCGTTTCTGAGATATTTTGTATTTTTCATATTGCAAATAATTTTTTTAGTTTTCTCAAGTTTTCTGATCATTTTCTTGAAAAATAGGTCCAGTAGAATTTGTTCGTCTATTCAAGCTTTATACGTCGCATTTTTTTAAAATTCAGTTTAAATGAAAGGCATTTCAATGTTTTTTAAAATCTACGGAAAATCCCCGGTAAAACCCGGTTAGCATTTTCCGATCATTCTCAAAAACAATACAGTTCTAAAGGACATATCTACAAAGGCGTAGAAGGGCCACGAACAATTTTTTTTTGGAATCCCGACTTTAATATCGGACCCCCGACTTTAATCTCGGACCCCCGACTTTAATCTCGGGAGTCCGACTTTAATCTCGGGGGTCCGACTTTAATCTCGGACCCCCGACTTTAATCTCGGGGGTCCGACTTTAATCTCGGACCCCCGACTTTAATCTCGGACCCCCGACTTTAATCTCGGACCCCCGACTTTAATCTCGGACCCCCGACTTTAATCTCGGACCCCCGACTTTAATCTCGGACCCCCGACTTTAATCTCGGGGGTCCGACTTTAATCTCGGGGGTCCGACTTTAATCTCGGACCCCCGACTTTAATCTCAGACCCCCGACGTTAATCTCGGACCCCCGACTTTAATCTCGGACCCCCGACTTTAATCTCGGACCCCCGACTTTAATCTCGGGGGTCCGACTTTAATCTCGGGGGTCCGACTTTAATCTCGGACCCCCAACTTTAATCTCGGACCCCTGACTTTAAATCTCGGGGGTCTGACTTTAATCTCGGATCCCCGACTTTAATCTCGGGGGTCCGACTTTAATCTCGGACCCCCGACTTCATTCTCGGGATTCGACTCAGAGAATAAAGTCGGGGGTCCGAGATTAAAGTCGGACCCCCGAGATTAAAGTCGGGGGTCCGAGATTAAAGTCGGACCCCTGAGATTAAAGTCAGGGGTCCGAGATTAAAGTCGGGGGTCCGAGATTAAAGTCGGGGGTCCGAGATTAAAGTCGGACCCCCGAGATTAAAGTCGGGGGTCCGAGATTAAAGTCGGACCCCCGAGATTAAAATCGGACCCCCGAGAATAAAGTCGGACCCCCGAGATTAAAGTCGGGGGTCCGAGATAAAAGTCGAACCCCCGAGATTAAAATCGGGGGTTCGAGATTAAAGTCGGGATTTCAAAAAAAAATGCTCGTGGCCCTTCTACGCCTTCATACATATCAAAGCATATCTTCAAAAAATACGTAATGGACCAAATCAATTCCTGAACCTGTACCTGAACGGAAAAGAAAGTAAAAAAGGACGAAATTTTTTTTCAAATTTTCCAATGACGACAAAATTATTACTGACAAATACTGTTGTAGAGTTGATGATTCATATGATGATTCAAACTTCATAGCGATATCTCCAAGGGTTCGGAAAAAATAAAGGTTTGAATTGCTAACAGACAGACAGACCGACAGACCGATAGACAGAATTTTCCCGCTAGAATACCGTAGTATACAATTCCTTGTAAAGTCGTGTATGATAAGAATGAAAACTTTTTAAAACAAGCTTCTATTCATGAACAATTGGACCGAAATGTAAAAAATTATGTGTAAAATGTTTGAAAGTTCTTTGTTTTTCGTACAATACATATAATTTTTTTGTTCACTTGTTTCAAAATAAGTTTTTATAACTATTGAAAACGAACTTTGAATGCAATATTTGCATACACCATAAATCTGTCAGTCAAAAATGCCTTGGGCAAATATCAATTCCAGTTCCTAGTTTTCCCGGTGAATCCAAACGAAAAAATCCAAAACGAGTATTATCCAACGAGTCATTAACATCTATATATAGACTGGAGTAAATCGGCTTCGTGCTCTGAACATGCTGTACCGTAAAGACTTTTACTTCCTATTTTGCGTTACCTCACAGACTAACGAGAATCGAGAATGGTACATGCCACACAGTTCATTTCCGCTGCAGGTTTATCGATGAGTTGCATAATAACTGCGAGAGATTTTCACGAGATTCGTGAAGTTAGATAACGATCTGATGAATATTCCCACGTAATGGGTATGTCAATGGTTTTTCGACCGACTTCCGTCAAGTGTCACCAATTCTATATACACCCAGTATTAGATAGAGAAAATATGCTTCAAGTAGCGAAGTGGTCGAGGTGTTAGAGCGTTTGGCTTCCACCCAGACGGTCCGGGTTCGATCCCCGGTCGTGTGTCACTGAGCTGAAGTGGTTCGGATTCCACTTTTATTTAAATTGTAGGTCCCGGATCTCCCTTGCTCGCACAAGCTCTGCTTTTGAGGGGTTTTCTCCGAAAACCTGGGAGTTTCGTAAAAACAAAAAAAAAATTGTCCAAAGATAAAAAATCTTATTGACAAAGTAATAAGGGCCTAAGACTAACCTTAAATTTCAGTAAAATACACACAAAACAAAAGAAGAAATCGAAAGAAACACCAGTAACACATAGTAAAACCACAGTTGGTAAAATAGTTTCAAAATGTTCATGAAACAACATAAAACTAAGCACATGAGAAACTTTATAGAACATATTACAAACAAGTTTGAGTTAAAATGCGTCATCATACAATTTTTGTAAACCATAATGGGGTTTACCCAACAGGAGTGCTTTTACTCCGTTCCTGCATTTTTTAGGGATCTTATTTCTTTGATGTGTTTTGGTAGGTGATTGAACATCTTACTGGCTCCATAAATGACTGAATTTTGACACTGAGGTCAGTGATGGAATCGAAGTTTATAGTTATATTTAATCAACTAGTTTATTAATGAAGGCGATAAATGATCGACATATTTTATTAATGAAGGCGATTAATGATCGAGATATACGCGTGCGCGAAGCGAGCACGTTAATTTTCGAGTTCATTAATAGCATTGTAATATAATTTCCATTGTTTGTCCAACAACTTCATTATTCTAGGGTTTACACAAATATTTTTCACTTTTTCTCTTACCGGCAAACTTCTATGACTTCGTACGTATCCTTTAATAATAATAATAATTGATTGATATAGAGGTGTGGGAAACTTACCACCATGATCTGCACGATTTTGTGCGCCATTGACGGTGTTATATACCAGGCTTGTTGAAGTGAAAGCCCTCCCAAGTCGAAGATACATATTCCTCCAAGAATTTGAGCTCTCTGCTCCAGGATTGCTAGTTCCAGAACTATCATGGTCGATTGGAATAGTTCGTCTGTTGATAACATTTCAGGATTCCAGTTTCCTTGAAAAAATTACATATTAGCTTACCAAAATATTGAATTATTAAGAGAGAAACGACAACTATTATTTGATCTACTGTAATTGGGAAAATGAACATTGATTTCTCATAGGTAATTTTGCAGTAAAAATGTTTTATTGTAAATTGGAATAATAGTGCATTTGAAATATACTTAATGATAATGACATTTATTCAAAATTCAATAAAAAGGCATTTCATCAATTTGTATAGAAAAGGTGAATAAACGGTTTAGTTATACTCGAGAAGTTTAAAACTTACAGGTAAGAATTACACTTACAAAAATAAACTGAGTTAATTGAAGTGAAAGATATCATGAAATGAATTTCGACAAGACTCTTGAATCCATTTTTTTCCATTTGTTTTTTGAAGGAGAACAATGACTTCACCGTTTTTATATGAATTGGAATCATATAGTAAAATGACGATAAATATTAGAAACTTTTCTGATACCTTGCGTTTTTAACTTTTTTTCACTTTCACACTATTTTTGTATTATAAATATGATTATTGACGTTTATATTCGTTTTATGTTCATGAATATAAATCTTTTGTCCATTTTATCTGATTCTTTGTGCATTTTTTCACTTGGTTATAATTTACTCCTACTATACACGATTTTTAAAAACCATTTCTGAAGAACCTCAAAATTTCTGAGGTGGTAATTCATGACTCTTCCCCAAGCCAGAATCCCGTAATTCAATTGAGACTAGATTAATGGAAAATAGTAAGTAAGTAGCATTTATTTTCTTTAGAGACAAATGTTAATTTGTATAAGAATGGTCAAATGTTGAAACTTAACCTAACTTAACCTAGAGCTTAATAGCTAATATAGAATAAAGAATGTCAAGGGTTTTTACGTCCATGGATGTTTTCAGATACTTGAATTTTGATAAACATACTTCAGATGTCTGTCAAGCAAAACCCCTAAGTACTTGATACTATGTGTTCTCCTATTCTAATATTATTATTAGGTAGGTATTAGTGACCTAAGTTTGGGAGGGTATTATTGTATTTTTTTTTTGTTTTTTTCCGTTAACCAGCTGTCGTCCCCTTACGAACGTCAGCCCTCAGAAGTCGAAACTTGTGCGAGCCAAGTATTAACGAGGTCTTACCTTTTCACGTGCGATTCCTTACACTTTCTCGGGCCACCAGAAAAAGTTCTGCAGTCGCTAGGGTTTGAACCTTTGACTGGCAGCCAAAAGTGATTGAAACAATGTCGATTTAACCACTCGGCTACCTGGCCTCGTTTTATATATTTGCTGTGTCCTTTGGATTGCCAGGGCTAGGAAATTCTCCAAATTTGAATAGTTGTAAAAAAAACGGGTATTGAGAAACACTTTGAAATTTATACAGGGGCGTCCAATAAGTTTGGCGATTTGTGCATTGCTTTCATATTTACTTATATTTTCGTCGTAAAAGGGATTTCGATACGTTTCAATACTTGACTACACTCACCCATTCTATATAACAATATCCGCCTTCCAGTTTGCTCTCTGTATGGTGGTACTATCACGAGAGAATCTTCTCCAACTTTCAGTAGACTCCTTAAGTCCACTCCCTCATAGAATTCGGGGTTGTTCTCTTTGAACTCATAGTAATTCACCAACTAAAAAATCAAGATATCCAATTATTCATTAATTTTATATTCAACGATTGAGAAACGCGTCTAAGCACTACCACTATTTGGAATCGGATAGAAATAATGAATAATAACCACAAGGCAGGCCATGAGTATAGGAATCGTGAACATAGATCACTAGATGGCACCAGAAGTGAACTGGTTTGCGAGAGTCACATATCATTGATCACATATTTACTTGCGTAGCTGATCCGTTAGGATCTGTCATTGACAATGATTTGTCTGATCACCGCATTGTATTGTTTGAGATTCCTGAACAAGATTCAGAAATTTGTAAAAAAAAACCATTTCAAATTAGAAGCTTAAACCAGCAGGCCATTCTCAATATCAATAAAGCTCTTAAAAAAAATAGTGGAACAAGATTCTCAAATACTCAAACCTTGAGCCATCTTTCAGTTTGTTTATCTATTTCGTTTACAAAATATTTTGATAAGAATAACAGCAGTAACAAAAAATTTATTACAGATGAAATTAGGAAATCCAGTATAAAAGTGAAAGAATGTCGGAGCGTGGCGCAGTGGTTAGAGCGTCCGACTCTGAGTCGAAAGGTCCGGAGTTCGAACCCTGGTTGGCTGGGATTTTTTAATTTAATTTAACAGATTAAATTATTAAAATCTCGTGGCTTGACTAGGGTGAGTCCTGCACGATTCACTGTTGCGTTCCAATTAACAGTACTGCTCCTACTAAGGTGGCGCATGGAGTTAGTAACAAGGCCTATAAAGAACACATGGCTAATGACAATAGCAGTCGATGCCAAAACACCAAAGAAAAAAAAAACTGAAAGATGTACACCCTCCTGAGAAATACTATCCTCAATTAACTATTCAGTACAGAAGAGCTTAAAAAGAACACGATGTTTTAATACGAGATTCAAAGAAAAGTTACTACTGAAATAGAATCGCTAATACTAGTAGTGTCAACAAGACGGGCTGGAATTGTAATATCTGAATTGAGCATCAAGAATAAGAAAAATCTCCACCCTATCATTATAATGAAGGTGAACTGAATTATGAAGGCATTTAGGTATTGAACTTATTTCATGAGTTTTTAATAAATGCTACATTACATAGTAAAAAACGTAATATTTCCAACGATATTAATGGTAGATATGAATAAGTCTCAACTCATTCTTTCTTGAAAACTTCACCAGCCTCGAACTAAAAGAGATCGAACATCAATTAGTGTAATGACAATCACAGGTTCAGAATTTTCAGAATCCACGGGAACTGAGAGGTTCAACAAACAAATTTCTCAAGAAGGCTTTGCTTGATTGATCTTTTGTCACAGCTTGGCATCCGCGAATGTCAGATTGACTATTTTCTTAGTTTTAACTTTGATCTGTGTGACAAGTACCTAATATAAAAATTAATAGAGCGGATTGGGAAAGCAGTGATAGTGAGGAAGATGAAATATATCTTGCAACAAAGGTATGTCAAACAATTTTTACTTGAACGTTCCACACTCTTTCAGTTCTTGGTCAGAGTTTCTCTAGTAGGTATTTCATTCACAAATTTTCGAGTGCCTGTTATAGCTCAGTTGGTAGAAGCGTGTACATGAAGTAAATGTATAACGAAGGTAGGCGTGAGATCAAATCCCACTCTTGGAAGTTTTTTTAAAATTATTTTCAATTAAGGCATTTATTCATTCATGAATAAACACCGATTATTCATGTATAATTGTTATTATCAAATAAATCTGAAATCCAAAATGAATGAACTATCTATTATTTTCATAAATAATATTTAGATTTCATTAAAACTCTGACTTTCGTATAGTCGTAGATAAAGTATAGTCTTCTTTTCGCGTATAATAGCTATTATTTTCTCGGATTAATAGCAGATTATGTCAAGTGATGAATTTTACTGCTACATTCCTAGGAAAATCGAAACTCTTACTACTCTTTCAAATTTCGTAGGTTTTCTGAATTTTTGATTAAAGAAAAATAAATGGAAACAATTTAAGAACAATTTGACATGGTTATTTCCAATGCAGCTGCTATCCCTAAGAAGTCTAGATCAAAAACTGAAAGCGTTCTTGGGGTGGACCTGACATTGCAATTGTAGTAAAAACGTTTTCCTAACAACACATTTTTAGATATTTGATACCATTGATACCATTGATACCAAGATATGATAAGATACCATTCAAGAATATATAAACACTATAATGAAATAGTATATTGTGCAACAAGTGCAGAAAAGTGCTAATTTCTCACGAGTTTGAAAAAGTTGCGGCACGAGCGCAAGCGAGTGCTGCAATTCAAACGAGTGAGAAATTGCATTTCTGCTCGTGTTACACACTATACTTTTTCTACAACACCGTTTTTGCTAAAAATAATGGGTGGTACGATTAAAAAGAGCATTTGTTTGTACTTCAAGTAAGAGCCTTTACTTCCTAGTATTTTGTGGAGTATAATGTTTTACATAAAGTAAATTCTTCGATGGGAAGTGTTGACTTAGGTTAGAAGTATAAACTACTAGTAAATACTAGGACGTGATTGACCTCAAATTGGTTCGATTGTTGTTGTTTGTTCTGTGGTACTTAATAATCATGAGTGAGAGTAATGATAGTGTTGAACCAAGTGCCGAGGTTGCTGAAAATGTGGAAGGAGATCTTCAGATGGTATTCGTTATTTTGTTAGAATATTCTGAAATACCTTCTGACAAACGACAAACTCCAGCAATCAAATCAGAAAAAGAGAAAGCAGCTGAATCACTCGCTGAAGCGTATACCAAGAATACCCAAGAAAATACCTCCATTTTCGTTAAATTTGATAAAGCTGCTCCCCTCGTCTCAACACGATTTCATAAGAACTCTCTAGCTATCCGTTCAACATTGTTTTTTTGGGACCTGAAAGTACAGAGCTAAATAGTAGCAATCTAGCTAAAATACGTTCTACGTTCACACATTTCCCTCCTTTTCCTACCATAATTCATAAAAAAGGCCATAACACCTTTTTAATTGAAGATATGAAGTTAGTCTATGAGTAGCTTTTGAAAACTACACCAAACACTCCCAAATGGAGGAAATACTTGACAACATTAGTAATTACTGCAGTATTAACTTCTATATATCGAAGTAAATAAAGCAAAGTATAGAGTAATTGCTACTAGTACTTACTGAAGTGTTACTTCAAGAATTATGTGGAGTAAATACTTTGATTTTTTGAAGTAAAAACTACAATATGGAGCATTAACTTGAAGTAAAAGCAAATACTCTTTTTAATCATACCACCCAATACTATACTATAAGACGGAATTAAATGTCAGTGACTCATTCTTAACTTTATGATGTCCAAGAGAAGCAAGGGAAGAGGGGGAGGATTTTAAGCCGCTCTCATTCTTGTTTTTTCTGATATTTCTAATATTAATAGTCGATTTTAGCATTGAATATATTGACCAGAGAGTAGAGGCTTTTCTTGATTTGGATAGTTCTTCAAAATATGCCAAAATTATATTTTCAGAAACACTTTTAGTTTTGTATTTTTCCTTCCATTCCATAAACTGTTTATATGCATTTTCATATTTTCCTCTTGAAGTTGAAGGTAGTAAATTCAATGACAATGAATTAACTTGTTCTCTTAGTTCTGGCGGAGTATTTTCAATTTCAGAACTGTCGCTATCCATTTTAGTTCAATCTCATTAAAAAATAACGGGACAAGGATATTTTACGAATATTTTATGCTTGACGTTTGTTGACATTCAAATGATTCGATAGATGTTGCTCCGTTGCCTAGCAATGGATAGTGTGTATGTGGGTATTTGAGACAGCAGTAGTGATGTCTATGATTTTTGTTCAGAATATTATGAATTTGTACGACAATTTCCCTCATATTATATAAACCAATAGACTTTGTCTACTCATTCTTGAAGTTGCCTGATCGAATATCCCTTCGAAAAGCAGAATTTTCAAAATATACTTTCACCTTGCTGTCACGAAAACTGTATTGCTTAGAAATTAGGTACTGAAAAATTTTGGCACAGAAATGTCACTTTGTGGCACAGAAATGTCACTTTGCGGCACACTAATGTCAAATTTCAATTATTGTGAGAAATAATCATGTTTGCGAACGTAAAACTATGCAGAAAAGCATGTTTTGGAGTGTGGTTGTAGAAAAAGTATCCTTACCAGTCTATGTGCTCTCTCTATAACAAAATTCCTACCCCTCAAGAATCTCAGTAGAAATGAGTCATCTGTCCTGTGTGGAATGCATTCGCCCCTTTCTGAAAATAATTTCGAAAATAATTCATCGTAAATTTCAAAAATCATCCTGGAAGTTGAAATTGAAGTTCTAACATTTTTTACTTGTTTAAAGTCCACGCGCTCAAGTTACAAGCCTATAATTCTGATAAGTGTCAAATGGACACTTTTGGTGATTCATTCATACTCGTAAAATCAAGATCTCCATTACCATAAATCATGTCTCTGAAATCTTGTAGAACTTGGCATTTAGTCTCTGGATTCTCGTTGATGTTTTCTTTGGCCCATTCCAAAAGTTCCTCTGGGGGTTCCCCCAAATCCAGTTCCGACAGAACGTCGTTAGCCGCTGGCATTTTCGACTGTAAAAAAATACAACAAATTCTTGAAAACGTGGTGAATTTCAATTCAATCGAAACAAAAAGAAATTTACTCTAAAAAATTACGAAATACACAAAATCGTTAGATCGTCTCAAAATGTGCACTATATGCGTGAAATTTCACGCTGATTCCATAAATATTTGATTTGTATCTGCTCAGAGCTAAGATTTAGCCGGAAACGGGCATGAGAGATCGAAAATTTGAAGTTTCAGACGTTCCAGAATAAGCTTATTGAATCTTTAAGTGAATAGGAATCGATTTGAAATTCGATTATATGAAAAGGAGCCAGTTTCACGAAACCCAGTCCGAAAAACTAAAAAAAAAATAATTGGCCTAAAGAAACCTCTTTCAACTCGATTTGAACTCTTCAATTCGAGAACTTTTACAGAAACAGTAAATCTTGGAATGCCAATCGATTCAGAATGGTCGAATTAGTATATACTGTGAATCGAAGTAAAAAGAAATTTACTAGAAAAATCACGAAAATACAAAATTATCAGATCCTCTCAAAATTTGCACTATACAGGGTGATTCTCAACTTTTCCTAAATGTTTCAACCGTATTTGCACTTCTAAATAATACTTCGATTTAAAAAAAAATTATAAAATTCCAACAGAAAACCAGATAAAAATTGTAGAAGTTTTCAAGAAACCACTTTACAAAAGCTGTTTAGAACCTGCACTGGCGTTGCTTCCACTTCTATTATTTTCAATCATTGGAACCTAAACTGTTTTTATCTTTTTTTGTTGGCCTTTCTTAATTTTTTTACAGCAATCGACTTATTAGGTAGCTGTGCATAATATGTGGTTAAAAAAATTAGGATAAGTTGTGAAACACCCTGTATACCAGATATTTCACGCTAATTCCGAAAAGATATGATTTGTATATGCTCAGAAATAAGATTTAGCCGGAAAAGGGAATAAAATGTCGAAAATTTGAATGAGTCCAAAAGTCGGAAAAAAGTTTTTGGTGAAATAAACCTGTTTCAACTCGAATTTACAGTGCGACGCTAAATTATGGAAGAAATTCATTATTTCTGAATATAAAGATATTTCGGAAAAATCCTCGATTTTCTTCTCCGATGGGCCAATTTTTGAACCCCACCCAAAATATATAGGGTTATCCGCAATTGAGTAAAAATGACTGTGGTGATATTTTTAAATTGGTTTGGTTAGGGATCGTCATTACGAATCCAGTGATACCGAGTTTGATGGGATTGTGTCAAACGGCTGCGGAGATATGGCCAAAAAACTTCCTCGTATGTCTAATGAGTATGACTGCGAGACTCCACACGATTCAGAAGGTTAAAAGTCTCTGTCGCACTCATTGGGTATATGGAGAAGTTTTTTGGCCATATCTCCGCAGCCGTTTGGCATAATCCCATCAAACTTGGTATCACTGGATTTGTAATGACGATCCCTAACCAAATATGGACAAATATACTGGGTGTCCCATTTAAAAATATCACCAAAGTCGCTTTTCCTCAAATGCGGATAACCCTATATATTTTGGGTGAGGTTCAAAAATTGGCCCATCAGAAAAGAAAATCGACCTGTCCGAGGATTTTTCCGATATATCTTTATATTCAGAAATAATGAATTTGTTCCATAATTTAGCGTCGCACTGTATATGTTTTTATATAAAAGCTTGGGCTAGTTCCATTATAAAAACGTATATCTATTAAAATGAAAAAAGCTATCCTGATTACGGTTATGTTTCAAAGTTTATAGATATTTTCCATGGTAATTGCCGAATTCGATCTTTTAAATAATTACCATCAATCGGCATGAGTTTATTTTTCTATCTCTCTTGCTTGGTATTTCTCACCTGACTGGGTAATAGACCCAAGGCTATCCAATATCCAAGTATAAATTGCGTATTTGAAAAATATTCGTTTGTCCGTAAACAGACTACAGAGTGATTCAAATGCGACTGCTTGCTTGGTACCTCTTAAAACGTACCGAGATCATTAAATCATTATGGCGGATAATTTGCTCATAGGGAGTCCACAATGATGATGATAACTTGAACTTTGTTTGAAGGTTACGATGAACCATCAAATCAAATCAAAAACTTTATCGTCTAAGAACAGGATTCTTCAAAAGAATATTAGCGTATAAATAAAATAAATATAAATAATTTGGTAAGTAAGAGTTTATGGTACAATGTCCTCAATTTATATCTAGGATTTATGGATTTATCAATCCTATTCAGTTATAACGTTTTCACGCAATGTGTAAAAATTTCAAAGTTGAAATGTAAAATGACTATTCTCAATTCTAGGATACACCACAAACATTGAGATTGTAAGTACATAGATTTTGGAAGATACTCCATCAAAATGAAGCTGTGGCAATGCACCTCCAAAAATCGAATTGAAAAAAAATATCAATTGAAAGACATTGACAATGTATCAGATATACAGAATAGCATATATGTTTATTTCGAAATTGAATGACTTTCAAACCCGACACACAAATACAAATGCCATCAAAAGGCGCGTATCAAGTTAACCGTGTCTGGTGGATTGAAAAAACTCTTGTAAATCGTTCAGTGACCTTTCCAATACATGCTTTTTTACAGATCTTCTGAACTGGTTTTTGATTGAATATTCCTGAGGTCATTTGGTAAATGGTTGTATATTTTGGCTGCCTTGTAAATCAATGACTTCTTTATTAAGTTATTTGTTGGTATTGGAAGTAACAAAATTTAACTTTGACGAGTGATTTCCATATCAACATTATACATAGAAGGCTGTTTCCAGTAAGGAGTTTTTTCTTTTTGAATATTTCACTAGTTGATGGGCACCAGGAAGAATACATGTTTCTGAGATGACTATTTAGATTTAGATACTTTGCTACTGCATTGCATTGCAACAACAATCTTAATATAAATATATGATCGTACACAGTTCAAAGCCTCTAATTTACTAAAGTTGAAATTACGGTTCGTTCTATCTTGTCCAGGTTTAGTTGTGTTAAGTGAACATTATCTAAATAAAAATGAGAATAGATTGGTTCTTCCGATTCATAAAAGATGGCACCACATATGCCACGTCTTGTTATGTTCAGGGAAGGTAAATATATATAGTCATGCCTTCAAAAATTTTAATAGTTGATGGACACCAGGAAGAATACGTGTGTTTCTGTAATTCCTGTTTGGATTTAGATACTATACTAACATTCTTAATATATGATCCTACACAATTCAGAACCTCTATTTTAGTAAACTTGCTATTACGGTTGGTTCTATATTGTCTAAGTTTTGTTGTGTTAAGTGAAGTATTCAACAAGAAACCTTTGGCTCAACACGACACAGCAATAAAAACAATACCGGTCCAAGAACTGAACCCTGAGGAACACCAAATTTTATGTGACGGCTATCGGAAAATTTGCCCTAACAATCTGAGATCTTTGACTCATATAGGATTGGATCCATTTGAGACTCTGACTTCTGAACCCATACATTTGTAGTTTGAGCAAGTTCGGTTAATTATTAATGCAAAAACGTAAAATTTGTCATCTCCCGTACTTTTTTCATGCTGGAATCCAAATTAATGTGGACTAAGAATATTGGGATTATTCAAAAACGAATTTTCACTAGTTGCCCGGTGTTGGTGCCAGTGAAATTGGTCTAAAGTTTGTAGGATCAGATATACCACCACCTTCGAGAATCGGTGTGACAACAGTTGTCTTTAGGAACGCAGCAAAAGAATTGTTGATGAGGTGCACCAGTAATTGCTGAGCAAAACTCGGCATATTTTCAAGAACCTTTTCCGATAAGTTGTCGATGCCACAACTTTTATTTCTTATTCGCCGAATTTTTGCATAAGTTCTTTTCTATTCGTATCATACAATACAAAATTCTCTTTTACATCAATGTTGATCAGATAAGTAAGAGAATCCGGAATATTTTCAGATAATTTTTCTGCTTCCGAACAGTAATAATAGTATAGATTTGGGTCTAAATTAATTACATTATATTTTGTATGTTTTCATCTGAATTTATTTACAACTCTCCAAGTTTCTTTGTTAATATTTTCACTGTTGGATATTCTTTTATTAAAATAGTTACTTTTAGCAGCTAGACTTTCAACAAAGACGCTTGTTACACCGAATGTTTCCAGGTATCTTTTTTAACATAGTTTTTTGAAAGTATCAGTTGTTTCAGTTTCGTGCAGTTTTCGAATTGATGTTTCAAATGAAAAATTGAGAAATATTACATTTGTTATAAGCAGAACTCATTAAAATCACAGCAGTTCTGGAATTATCCTGCAATTTTGCAACGATGTATAATTAAACACTTATCAACAAATAGCATTTTAATGACTTCGATTCTACGATATTATGAAATAGATGTATATAATGAAGTAACTTTGATTCATTCCAAATGGGTAAATATGTAGAAATCAATCATTCATTTTCATAAATGAAATGGCTGTTAGACTCTTCTCTAGATCGTATAAAACTGTCTTTTAGGTAAAATGCTGTTGAATTGTGATCATTAAACGGTTTCGTATAAAATTCATACTTAGAGAAGAAAATACAAAAAAAAATCATCCACTGTGCGTAAAATAATGTTGTGCATACATTTTTCTAAAATACAGTATTTTGCTTTAAATTGTTCTTACTGATAATACGACAAAAATTGAAAACTTCATAACATAAAACATTCAGCAGTTGCTACAATTTGTCAACTTCTGAATCCAAAAACTTATCTTTCGAATCGAATCGAATTTATTTAGAAAATGTCGATTTTGTGGATAGGGTGGATTGGGGGCATTTTTTCGACGAAATAATTGCATATTTTGACTTTGATCTCCTGGGAATATATCAAAAATGCGAAATACCGCGACTATTACTTCATCTTATAGAACATTTCCTTCTGAATCCAAAATTGTACTTGTTTTTGTATCAGAAGGTCAATTCATTTGGAAAATATCGATCATGTGGATGGGTACATTTTTCCTTTAAAAAAATGCCCTCTTATAGTTAATCATTTGGAGAAATCAATTTTTGATATTCGGAATCAAGCTCGTCAAGATAGGTATGTGGGAAGTTTACGATTTATAGAAAAATGCAAAATAAAATTTTTCACAAAATTCGATATCAGAAGAATATTGAATAGAAGTTTTCATTTTTCGGCATTGATCGCCTGGGAATATTTCAAAAATGCGGGATCCCGCGAATATTACTTCATCTTATAGAAGATTCCTACTTAAATCCGAAAATGTACTTGTTTTTCGAATTAAAATGCTAATTCATTTAGAAAATGTTGATTTTGTTGATGGATGCATTTTTTCGTCGAAAAAATTGGCCCTTTGTCGAATCCAATTTTTACGTCTGAGAAAAGCTTGCGATTTTTCGAAAGATGGAAAATAAAAATATTCTCAAAATTAAATTTCCTTCCATATAGAATAATGCATTTTTCAACTTTGATCGCTTGGGATTATTTCAAAAATGCGGAATTCTGAGAATATTACTTATCTTGTAGAAAATTTCTTTTTGAATCCGAAAATGTACTTTTTTTCAAATTAAAATGCTAATTCATTTAGAAAATGTTGATTTTGTTGATGGATGCATTTTTTCGTCGAAAAAATTGGCCCTTTGTCGAATCCAATTTTTACGTCTGAGAAAAGCTTGCGATTTTTCGAAAGATGGAAAATAAAAATATTCTCAAAATTAAATTTCCTTCTATATAGAATAATGCATTTTTCAACTTTGATCGCTTGGGATTATTTCAAAAATGCGGAATTCTGAGAATATTACTTATCTTGTAGAAAATTTCTTTTTGAATCCGAAAATGTACTTTTTTTCAAATTATAATGCTAATTCATTTAGAAAATGTCGATTTTGCGGATTGGTGCATTTTTTCGATGAAAAATTTTCCCTTTTCCAGTTACCCCTTTGATGAATTCAATTTTTGAGGTAATATTCGAAATCAGCTCTTCAAGATACGTCTGAGAAAAGCTTGCGATTTTTTGAAAGATGGAAAATAAAAATATTCTCAAAATTCGATTTCCTTCTTTACAGAATATTGCATCTTTCGACTTTGATCGCCTGAGAATATCTCAAAAATGCGGAATCTCGGGAGTATTATTCCATCTTATAGAAAATTTCTTTTTGAATCCAAAAATGTACTTGTTTTTTAATCAGAATGCTAATACATTTAGAAAATATCGATTATTTGGATGGGTACATTTTTCCATAAAAAAATTGCACTTTTATAGTTAACCTTTTGGAAAATTAAATTTTTTGGGTGGTATTCGGAATCAGCTCGTTTAGATTCATGTGAGGGAGGTTTGCGATTTTTCGAAATGCGCAAAATAAAAATTATATCGAAATTCAACTTCCTTCTCTATAGACTATCGTATTTTTCGATTTTTATCGCCAGGGAATATTTCAAAAATGCGAAATCCTGCGAATATAATAACTGTCTTAGAAAAAACTTTGTATGAAACACTTTCGTAAAGGGCTTTTTTGTACTCGCGTGTTTGTTGAACTCGGCTGCGCCTCATTCAACAAACTTCACGCTCATACAAAAAAGGTCTACCGTGAAATAATTATGATACAAGTTACGAACTTGAATCATAACTATTTCACGTTAATTCATGAATATAAAACAGTTGTTTGCTGTTTTTCTAAACGTTCTACATCAAAATTTGCAGGAGCCCCACCTGTAGAAAAAATTATTTCACTAGTAGAAGAACCTAGATAGTGAATATGTGAATTTTAATATTTCACATCTTATATTTTGACATGTCAAAATTCGAAAGTAAAAATTCATTGTTTCTAAAATCAAAACATGGTTGATAGGTATCTGATACTATAATGTCCCATTTACTGGCCGCAGATGAGTTCTGGGTATAGTTATTTACCTAACAAGTGCGGAAAGTAGTACTTTTCCGCACGCGACGGCGGTTGCACGAACGACGCGGAGCGGAGTTCGGGCAAGCCGTCAAGTGCACCCGAAGTCGCCCGAACTGAACTCAGTACGACTTCGGGTGACTTCGGACGCACTTTGAAGCGCTTTGATCAACTTTCAGTGACATTTTCTATACTTCAACACCTCTCAGGTGAAAATCCAAAATATACAAATTGTAGATATTGATCTCTACTTCCAGATGCCGTACAGAATTCGTTTCCCTCAAATCGGTGCATCTTGCAAGATGTGCCCTTAAATTGTTTATAAACAAAAACTACACATCTGACAGAAAACATCTTGCGCACAGTTGAACCACATGTTATTATCTATCAGTGTCCGCAATATTGTTTGTCCAGCTTTTCAGATTTATAAAAATTATTTTTTGAAAAACGGTCTCTTATTCGAGTTTTTCCCGGATTTTCTTTGTGGAAAATGCACCGATCCGGTCGTATGAAAATTAATTTTGTAGGTTGTACAAAAGTTCCATTGAATAATCTTTGAGATATTTCCTCGGATATTTCCAAAAAACAAAAAAGTTGCAATTTTGTTCACTATTGCTTGTTTAAAAAATTCCACACTCGTTAGAGCGGTTCCTCATATCTGACATGAGTTGCGAAAACTATAAACTGAGTTAATGAATCCCACCAACATGCACTCCCCTTTTGTTCAGGCCCGGAAGAATGAACTCCCCAGGACTACGTACTTGAAAGCTCACCCTCCCCCTTCCATCCCCCACTCGTTCCTCATATCTGACATGAGTTGAGTTTTAAAAACAATGACTTATCCTTGTGCACGGTTCCTCCCTAAAACTGACTGAACGCCTGGAAAAACTCTTGTTTCTATACATTACATCGAAATTTTCAACCCCTACCAAGTTATTGATGGAATACCGATTTTTCTAGTTTTCCCGGGAATTTTCACCAATTTCCATAGGTGCTCGCATGTAGAACAATTTATTTTTCTTGAATTACTCTTCCAAAACTGCTCTTATACTGAAAATCATTTCTATTGGTTTTAGTGTCAGGTTTTTGTAACATTTTGGCTGCAGCGACTGGACTATCTTCGCAATTCTGTGCATAGGCAAATGTTCCCCTGAAAAGGGGGTTAATGAAAGATCTTTACCACTTATCTGCTCAAAGGTAAACGCTGGCATCAAGAAAGTCTTGAATAATACAATGATGGTTCAGATTCCTTGTAAAATAGTGCCTTGAGAACACCCCCGTATAGCTAGCAGAACCACTATGGAATTTTCAAAATTTTTAAGGTTATAATTTTAGGCTAATTTATTACCCTATTCCCAATTTTTTGGTCTTCAATTGTGAGATATCGCGGGTTCTGCTAGCTTAACGTTAAGCTGGCAGAACCAAACCGCCCAACGAATGATTATGAAAAGTCAAGCACACCATAATTTTAGGCTCACGTTTGAACCCATCGCCGATTTTTTTGGAATGCCTTCTTTATAAAAATATCCTGGGTTCTGCTAGCTTTATCGTTAAGCTAGCAAAACGTAACCATCAAAAAAGCAACTCAGAACAAATTCAGTTGGACAATAATTTTAGGCTCTATTCAGGCTAATTCATTACACATAAATATTTTTTTTGAATTTCAGTTGGATGAGATATCATAGGTTGTGTTAGCTCAACACTAAGCTGGCAGTAAAAATAAGCCTAAAATTTACATAACATTAGGGCGTGTTCAGATTTTTCATAACGATTCGATTAGCCTTTTGGTAAAGCCAGCTCAGTGTTGAGCTAACACAGCCTTTGATTTTTTCTCCAAATGAAGAGCAAAAAAATATATATTCGTGTAATAAAATAGCCTGAATAGAGCATAAAATTATTGTCCGATTGAATTTATTCTTAGTTGCTTTTTTATGTTTGGGTTCTGCTAGCTTAACGGTAAATCTAGCAGAACCCAGGAATTCAAAAAAAAAAACGCATACCAAAAAATCGGCGATAGATACAAACGTGAGCCTAAAATGAGCATAAAATTATGGTGTGATCAGATTTTTCATAACGATTCGATTAGCCTTTTGATACTGCCAGCTCAGTGTTGAGCTAACACGACCTATGATTTCTTCTCCAACTGAAAAGCAAAAAAATATATAATTTGGTAATAAATTAGCCTGAATAGAGCCTAAAATTATGGTCCAACTGGATTCGTTCTCTGTTGCCTTTTTATGGTTGGGTTCTGCTAGCTCAACCTTAAGCTAGCAGAACCAAACCGCCCAACGAATGATTATGAAAAATATAATCACACCATAATTTTAGGCTCACGTTTGAACCCATCGCCGATTTTTATGGAATGCGTTCTTTAAAAAAAATCCTGGATTCTGCTAGCTTTACCGTTAAGCTAGCAAAACCTAACCATTAAAAAGCAACCCAGAACAAATTCATTTGGGCAATAATTTTAGGCTCTATTCAGGCTAATTTATTACCCAATTATATATTTTTTTTGCTCTTCATTAGCTGTTAGCTGGCAGTAACAAAATTCTAACCGAATCGTTATAAAAATCTGACCACACCATAATTTTCTGCTCATTTTAGGCTCACGTTTGAACCCATCGTAGATTTTTAAGAATGCGTTTTAAAAAATCCTGGGTTCTGCTAGCTTCGCCGTTAAGCTAGCAGGACCCAATCATAAAAAAGCAACTCAGAACAAATCCAGTTGGCCAATAATTTTAGGCTCTATTCTGGCTAATATATTGCTCAATCATTTTTTTTTTGCTTTTCAGTAGAAGGAGAAATCATAGGTTGTGTTAGCTCAACACTGAGCTGGCAGTAAAAAGAACCTAAAATTAATATAACATTAGGGCGTGATCAGATTTTTCATAACGATTCTATTAGTCTTTTGGTAAAGCCAGCTCAGTGTTGAGCTAACACAGCCTTTGATTTTTTCTCCAAATGAAGAGCAAAAAAATATATATTCGTGTAATAAAATAGCCTGAATAGAGCATAAAATTATTGTCCGATTGAATTTATTCTTAGTTGCTTTTTTATGTTTGGGTTCTGCTAGCTTAACGGTAAATCTAGCAGAACCCAGTAATTAAAAAAAACGCATACCAAAAAATCGGCGATAGATACAAACGTCAGCCTAAAATGAGCATAAAATTATGGTGTGATCAGATTTTTCATAACGATTCGATTAGCCTTTTGATACTGCCAGCTCAGTGTTGAGCTAACACAACCTATGATTTCTTCTCCAACTGAAAAGCAAAAAAATATATAATTTGGTAATAAATTAGCCTGAATAGAGCCTAAAATTATGGTCCAACTGGACTCGTTCTCAGTTGCCTTTTTATGGTTGGGTTCTGCTAGCTCAACCTTAAGCTAGCAGAACCAAACCGCCCAACGAATGATTATGAAAAATATAATCACACCATAATTTTAGGCTCACGTTTGAACCCATCGCCGATTTTTATGGAATGCGTTCTTTAAAAAAAATCCTGGATTCTGCTAGCTTTACCGTTAAGCTAGCAAAACCTAACCATTAAAAAGCAACCCAGAACAAATTCATTTGGGCAATAATTTTAGGCTCTATTCAGGCTAATTTATTACCCAATTATATATTTTTTTGCTCTTCATTAGCTGTTAGCTGGCAGTAACAAAATTCTAACCGAATCGTTATAAAAATCTGACCACACCATAATTTTCTGCTCATTTTAGGCTCACGTTTGAACCCATCGTAGATTTTTAAGAATGCGTTTTAAAAAATCCTGGGTTCTGCTAGCTTCGCCGTTAAGCTAGCAGAACCCAATCATAAAAAAGCAACTCAGAACAAATCCAGTTGGCCAATAATTTTAGGCTCTATTCTGGCTAATATATTGCTCAATCATTTTTTTTTGCTTTTCAGTCGAAGGAGAAATCATAGGTTGTGTTAGCTCAACACTAAGCTGGCAGTAAAAAGAACCTAAAATTAATATAACATTAGGGCGTGATCAGATTTTTCACAACGATTCTATTAGTCTTTTGGTAAAGCCAGCTCAATGTTGAGCTAACACAGCCTTTGATTTTTTCTCCAAATGAAGAGCAAAAAAATATATATTCGTGTAATAAAATAGCCTGAATAGAGCATAAAATTATTGTCCGATTGAATTTATTCTTAGTTATTTTTTTATGTTTGGGTTCTGCTAGCTTAATGGGAGTGAAAGCTAGGGTTTTCATTAACGAACTATCTTCTAAAAATTAGTATAGGCCATTTGCGTCTTTTATCTTGTGGGGAAAATACCTCTATAGCTAGGTTTATTTGTAACTTGTCTGAATGGAAAACATCCAAGCATTTGACATCAAAGTTCATAATTTGTCGTCTGATTTCTGAAAACTTCAACACTCTAAACAACGAAAACATTCCGAGTAGGTACTTGCTTTTCCTCTTTCGTTCGTTTTTTTGGCACTACCTTGATACTTTCCCATTTGGCATTAATTCGGTTAAAAGGTTGTCCTAGATTTGCAATCATTGTTTTGCTCTACCGCTAATTCAGGTCAAGCTCGCTAGCCGAGATCCTATTCTAATCGACGCGGTACTACCACGGTACCGCCAGAGAAAATGTTCATCTATTTCACTCTAGATACTCACATTTCACAGAAGAAAGTGAAGAAAGGTGTCCCTGCGACGAGGATTGAATTACGGATGCACAACAACACGAAGGTTAATTCCGCGAGATTCTAACCAAACGACACCGCTGCACGTTGTAAGTACCACCAACAAGTACCATTGCCATGGACGGGTTCCTTTCGGTTTCCATCTCTTCGACGCCGTTCTCGGTAATGCATTGGGTGGGAAGTACCCATCACGAATCTTTGTGTTGTGAATTTGAAATCTCGTTATTGATGAGTGCAGTTCTGCACTTTTTTTTTTACTTTTAACGTGTTCATTCAATTTCTTATCGTCTTTGCAGTCCTTGAAAAAATACTTGATGAACAGTTCAGTTTCAACGGTTCACCTGACCATCAAAGCAGTATTTTTGCAATTTTCAGTTTATCTGAAAAAATATTTTTTTCCGTGCGCCTACTAATAATAATAATAATTTATTCCTTGCTATGATCATTTCACAGTGACATAGGAATCGTCAGTTTGAATGTGAAACATATAAATGTATAAAAACGTAAAACTTAATTACTTACATAGATTCATACAGGGTGTAAATTTGAAAACTTTCAATGCGACCCAAGTAGCACACTTATATTGGTAAAATATTGATACAATATTGTGAACATATTGGCGAAATATTTGAAATGATATTGGTCCAATATTACTTGAATAATATTGGCTAAATATCCTTGAACTGATATTGGCCTCAAAATGTTCGGCGATATTGGTACAATATCGCTGATACAATATTCTGACAATATTGGCACAATATTCAAAAGTTATATTGTCGAGAAGTAAAATGTGAACATATTGCGATATTGGTCGAATATTGTTTGAATATTTCAGAAATAGTTTTGGTGAAATATTCTTGAAGCTATTAATGGCCCCAAAATATTTATCGATATTGGTACAATATTTATCGATATTGGTACAATATCATTTGGATATACTGGTGGATGTCAATATACCTTGGAAAATTATTAAATGTCTTTTAGTTCATGAAGGTGACACCAGAGTCTGCCTTTTCATCGCCATAACCACTGAGTGAGCTGTCTTGAAACAAGTTGTGAGAAGTATTTAATATACTTTCGTAGGTTTTAGAAGACGTTCCATATGTGGAGCCACCTAGCGGATTTTTATCTAGGTTTGATCATGATATAATTTCAATATGTTTTATTGAATATTCGGCCAATATTCAAATTTCATCTCAATCTAGATGTAGGAAACAATATGAAGACAATATTGTTTTAACGATATTGATAAATATTATTGAACCAATATTGACCCAATATTGATTAATAAGATTAGTTGAATATTGGCGAAATGATATTCAATCAATGTGTAATCACACTGGGAGATACAATATAGTTTTTATTCCTAGAATCGATATTAGGGGAATATTGGGATTGCGATATTTATTCTAGATGTTAAAAACGATGTGAAGACAATATTGTTTTATCGATATTGGTAAATATCAGTCAACCAATATTGACTCAATATGAGTTATTACATTTTGTCAAATAAAGTGGAAATGATATTCAACCAATATTCTAACAAACTTGGTAATACAATATAGTTTTTTCCCCCTATAATCGATATGACTGGAATATTTGGATTGCAATATTTATTCTAGATGTGGAAAACAATATATAACCAATATTGTATTATCGATATTGGTAGAAATTATTCAACCAATATTGACCCAATATTTCGTGTGATAATCTACATTCAAAACTAGTTCAACCAATATCCCACCAATATTATTAATATAATATTGTTTTTTGAATATTTATCCATATTGGACCAATATTGATTTTACATTTACAATATATCTATATTGGCCCAATATGGAACCAAGATTCAGCCGATATGATGTGCTACCTGGGGAATATCTCGCGAAATAAAAAAGTTAGAAAAACGCCGTTTGGCACAAATGCTAAAGAGTTAGGGGGAACTAGAACCACCATATTTCAGTCAAATGTCAAATGGCACTACCTCTTTTGTGATACCTCAAATGAACGGTCTCAGTCAGTAGTATTCACCTGTACAAGACTTTTTTTCCACCCACCACAGGGTGTAAGAAAAACATAAAGTCGAATAAAATAAAATGTATTGTGTTAAAAGGATATTTTATTTGATCAGATGTTCAAAATGCATTCCATTCTGTTGTAAGCAATAGTATAATCGATGTTCAAATGCCATTTTAACATTTTGGAACACATCTCTTGAAATAGATCTGCATTTTGCAATAATGCGTTGTCGAAGATCTTCTATTGAAGTAGGTTGTGTTTTAAATACGACGGATTTCAATTTCCCCAGAGAAAAAAATCGAGGGGTGTTAGATCGGGAGATCTCGCTGGCCATTCGATTGAACCTCTCCGTCCAATCCACTGACCTGGAAAAGCATCATTCAAAATTTGCCTGACTGGCAAAACGTAGTATTCAGGTTCCTATTTCCGTCAATGTCCAACTGATTTTCTATTTCGGCAACAATTAAAGGTTGAATGGTGGTGTTTAACATTTCGAAATAAGTATCGCCATTAAGATCGCCATTAATAAATAATGGCCCAATCACTGTGTCACTTAAAATTCCCGCCCAGACATTTAATTTTTCTGGATCCTGCGTGTGTCCTTCCCTGAAGACATGCGAATTTTCATCACTACAGTACCTACAGTTGTGTTTGGTCACTGCACCATTTAAAAAAAATGGATTCGTCGGTAAAACAAATATTTTTTAGCAACTGGGGAGTAATACGTAACATTTCGGTCATGTTCTCGCAAAATTTAATTCTTTGATCAGGGTCGTCCTCCCGCAACTTCTGAAGAATGTGCATTTTGTATGGGTGAAACTTATGAAGTTTGAGTACCCGACGGATAGCTTGATGATAAATTCCTGTTTTCGCTGAATCTTGGCGTAGAGACATTGTAGGATTCATAGCAAAATGCCCTAAAACTTCCACTTGTGTCGCTTCATTAAGTACTCTTGGATTGGTCCTTTTTTTGTTTGCCACTGATCCTGTTTCTTCAAATTTAAGAATCAGTTGTCTGATGTAAGTATGCTGCAGCAATTCTTAAGGCACAACGATTTTCAAAACCATAGATAAACACCATCTGAATTCTTTCCGGCAAACTGTAAACCATGATGAACAGAAAATAATAGTTCGTAATTCATTCCAGATAATTTCAATTCGACGGTTTCCTGACTTTACTGTAAAACCTTGCACAAAGGACTAAATTTTTACCAACATTGATAGGTAGGTACGAACCCGATAAAAACAATGCTACTTTTTCGAGTACTTTTTATTTATTCTGAAGGAATGTTCCAATATGATTTTGTTTTTTGTTTACAACAAACTGGAATACATGGTGACCATCTAATGAAATGAAATATCCTCTTAATAACAAGAATGGAATTTCAAAATCGATTGTACTATTGTTTAGAACTGAATGGACTGCATTTTGAACATCTAATCAAATAAACTATCATTTTCACACAATACAATTTATTTATTCGAAAATGTTTTTGTGCCACCCAGTGTTGGATGAAAATGAAAATTCTTGTACAGGGGAATACTACTAAATAAGGTATTACAAAAGAGGTAGTGCCATTTGACATTTTACAGTTGGGGTGTGTCGTGCCTAAGGGGTGACTCGTGCCTTTACTGAAATATGGTGGTTTTAGTTCCCTCTAACTCGTTAGCCTTTGTGCCAAATGGCGTTTTTCTAATTTTTTTAAACCGCGAGATATTCGCATTGAAAGTTTTCAAATTTACACCCTGTATAAATATATAAATACAAAATACATAAGTTACCGTAGACACACACATATAAATGTATAAATACGCAATACATAAATTACTAATATAGACAAATTAGGTACAAGTTATAGAATAGTGCCTTTAATTTTTATGAGAAAAAAAAAGTAACAGGCACGGACCAGGTGGAAAATGTTGTTGAGGTTCCAACTTTAACGAAAAACAAAAGTTGAACAACAAAATACACAAAATGGTGAAATGGGGATGAAGTTTAGGGGTTCAAAACGGTTTTTTGCGATTTTTGACAAAACGTGACCTCTTAGCAGAAAATGTTTAATGAAAAAGTTATAGATAATAAAAACATTAAAAACTTTTGTATTCAACACTTTTCAAATTAACTGTCAAAATGACGAAAACCCGATTTTTCAGTATTTAATTTTTTTCTCGCGTATAAATGATTTAATTCTGATAAATTAACTCCTGTATAAAATGTGTCATTTAAAGATGACTGTATTGTCATTTTGACAGCGATAAAAAAGGTGCATCGTTTTTTATCACCGATAAAAACGCCTGTTCCTCTTTTGCGTCTACATCTAGTATGCTTACGTCACTTTAATGTCTGCCCTGTCAGTTATTTGAGTATTGTTGATAGTTGATACTGAAACATTACAACATGAGTCGTTTTGGGGAAGTTTCGACTCAACAAATAACAAAAAATATAGAAAAAGCAATCCCGCAATCTACAAAAAATACTAAAGCGTCAATATGGAGACAATTTATATTCGGTCGTTAATTTATCTTGCCAAAAAAACACTCGAGCTTTTCTTTTAAGGATAAATTTTCTTTTTAACTCAAAATTTTTCCATCAGTAATTTTGATCGAAAAACTGACATTTGACAAAATGGCTCGACCTTCGGTCTCGCGATTTTGTCATGTCAGTTTTTCTCGTAAAATTACTGATTGGCAAAATTATTTCGTTACAAAAAGAAATTTATCTGATAAAAAAAAGCTCTTGTGTTTCTACTGTTGACGAAAATTTGTAGAAATATGTCTTTTTTTGGCATGATTTTTTCGCAATTCAGAAAATGACTAGTTGTCGAGTAAGGTACATTTTTCGAAAAAAAATACCCTTATCTTCCACGAACAATTGTTCTGGTGTTTTTTTGTATTTTAAAGGTCAAAAAGAGATCATTTTAATAGTAAAATGTCTATTTTCAAATGGTAACTTGGTGGTTTATTGATCGTTTTAAACCGCTTAAAATTGAGAAAAACCGACAAGTCTCGATGAATCATAATTTTCTCAATATTTTCAATAATTAAAGAAAAGAGTAAAAATTATATTATTAAATTAATTTAGTAGTGTAATTATGTAGTCCAGTGTTTTATTATAAATAATTTAATATTAACTCTTTTTGTTATAAAAATAATGAAGAAAGTCGAAAACCATTGAAAATGTTGAGAAAATCACGATTCAGAGAAACATTTTGCTCAATTTCAAGCGGTTTAAGGACCAATAAGCAGCAAAGTCACATAGACAATTTGAAAGTTGACATTTCAAAAACCGTTTTGATTTTTATGATTACATTACGCTTAAGCAAAAAAGGGAAAAGTTTATTGTAAACACATTTTTCTGTTATTTTACTGATCACACTGGGAATGGTGACTGGTCCATTTGAGCACCAACACTGTTTCTTCTTCACATCAATAATTTTTTGTGAGCTAACACTTGGTTTTCGGTTTCGTACCAAGAATCATAATCAGAATATGCTTTATTGTCAGAAGATTTGAATCCTATTGACAAAGTCTTGAATGTATAAATATATAGGTACATAAATATTAGTGTATAAACTGGAAAATTACATATTAAAATACATATTACAAACAAAATACAATAAAAATAAAATTGAATAAAATTAGATCCACGTAGTATTAAAATGATTCGTTAAAATATTCTTGTAAGCTATAATAGGGTCTATCAGCTAGCAAATTTCTCACTGTTTTCTTGAATTGTACGTTGGTCGGATCTGCAGACCTTATATCTACTGGTAAGTGATTGAATAATTTACCACCATTATAAAATATGGAATCCTTGATTAAATTTGAGTGGGGTTTGGGAAGTTTGACATTAAATATGCTATTACGAGTAGCATAAGAAGAAGAAACAAAGTCAAACTTTGTTTTATGTTTGTACACCAAGCATACAGTCTCAAGATTAAATAAGGCAACGACAGTTAAAATCTTATTGGCAGCGAAATAATTTCTGCACGACTCCCTAGATTTGACTTTACAGAGACACCTTACAGCCCTTTTCTGCAATATCAGTACAGAAGAAAGAAGGGTTGCACTGCATGATCCCCAAAAAGGTATCCCATATCGTATTTGGGATTCAATCAAAGCGTAGTAAACCATTTTTGCTGTGTGAAAGCCCAACTCGTTAGAAACCACCCTTACCGCATAACATCTGGAGGAAATTTTACTCTTAAGTTGCCTGACGTGTTCATCAAATTTCAGCCGATTATCAATAAATATACCAAGAAATTTTGTGTTTAATTTGTTTTGCAAGACATCATTGTTTATTGAAAGTTCATTCAGTAGGCATTTAAATGTTATTATATTTGTTTTCGAAATATTTAAGGATAGTAAATTAACATCACACCAACTTTTCACTTTTTCTAAATCAGATGATATCATTATATGCAGCTCAACTGAATTCTTTTCCTTCCACAATATTGTGGTATCATCTGCGAAAAGAGTGAAACTGCCAGATATATCTATCATTAATATATAACAGAAACAGAACAGGACCCAACACAGAACCCTGTGGTACTCCAGAATATTTTTTTTTGCTTTCTGAGAGTTCCAATGTTCTAACCATTTGATTTATCCCTGAGAGGTACGATTCAAACAAATTGTACGTTACCCCTCTGCAACCATACCACTAAAGTTTTTTGAGTAATATTTCGTGATTAACGCAATCGAATGCCTTCTAGAGGTCACAGAAAATTGCGGCTGTCACTTCACCAGCATTTATTTCTGAATAAATTTTATAAAGGAAAGAGAAAATTGCATCACTTGTATTTTTTTCTGTCTGGAACCCAAACTGGTTGTTGATTATGATTTTATGCAAGTTTAAGAAATTGTTCAAGCGTTTCTTAACTAATTTCTCAATAATTTTCGCCAAGGTTGGAATTAGAGAAATGGGTCTCAGATTGGAGGGATTATCCAAATCTCCACCTTTATGTAGAGGAATAACAATAGAAGCCTTCAGAGAATGAGGGAAGAGGCATTTCACTTCGTCAACTGATTATAATTCAAAAGACACAGATCCAATCTGTCCTGGAATACTGTTCCCATATATGTGTAGCCCCTAAACACACAAATTTTTTTTGATTCTGTTAAAAAAAAACTTTCGTCTCGTCGGTAATGCTACGCTTACCAGCTCGCTCACTCCTCTGGAACACGGAGAAAAGTTGGGTAAACACAAAAAAGTTGTCCCTCTTTTCAAGAAAAAAGATTCAACTATGCTGGAAAACTACCGACCACTAACAGTACTCTGTGGTTTTTCAAATATTTTTGAATATGCATTCCTCCATAGATTGTTACCATTCATAGAAAGGCATCAAGTTAAAATCAAAAAACAACATGGTTTTCGTTCGGGAATGTCAACTACCACAGCAATGTCTTCATTCTGTCATAAAATAATACATATGATTGATATAGGCGAGTGCCTTGCTGCAATATTTTGCGATTTGAGTAGGGCGTTCGACTGTGTTAATCATAAAAAAACTACTATTGGTATTAGAAACATATGCTTTGCATGGTGTGGCTCTTGAATGGATCTCATCTTTCCTAGAGAATAGAAAACAAATAGTAAGTTTACATTTCCAATATGGGGAACAAACAAAAATCATTCAATCAGATACTGGGAACTTGATTAGAGGTGTCACACAAGGATCGGTATTAGGGCCCATTCTATTTATTCTATATGTAAGTCATATGAATCATCTCATCGGTATAGACTATTACACTGCATATGCAGATGATTTCTCTTTGGTCATATCCGATCCAGATACAAAAGAATTGGAATCAAAATGTAAAGATACCATAGAGAAGGTAGCAAAATTCTTCAATGAACGCGATCTCTTTTTCAATGCAGATAAAACGCAAATGATCAGGATTCGGAATCGACAGAGAGTTGTGGAGAATTTGCAGTTTCCAGTAGAGAACACGTTTCTCTTCAATTCACACGAACCAGTGGAATTTATCTGGACGAATTTTTGAATTGGAAACCTCAGTGCCAGCAATTGGTTTCAAGATTGCGTTCACTGAAATATATGTTCTTCAATCTACGTACTGTATTGGAGAAGCATGAACTTTCGAAGTATACTATGCTCAAATTGAATCTAGACTGAAATAATGTAATTGCTTCTAAGGCAATTCCACACTTGCTCATGACAAAGAAATGACATCTATGAAGACAGAACAAGATTGAACATTTCTTCATTAGCACCTTATTTTATTGGACCAAAATTTTGTAACAATCTTCCAAAGGAAATAAAATCTTGTGATTCACTCTTCCTTTTCAAAAAGAGACTCAAATTGTTTTAAGTTGACGAATCTTTTTATAATCTCTGTTTTGTGATGTGAAATCGCATTTTTAATTGTATTGTATGAATATTTTACTGTATTTTCACCTACTTGTTTTGTAAATTATTCTCAATGTAAATTATTTTGACAATTCCTATACATGTATTTGTCGAAATGATTATAAAATGATTGATTGATTGATAACTGTCTCTGTTTTATAGATATTTTCACGGGCAATGCTCTTCTGAAATATCATCAATCGTTCCATCATTGGAGACATGCCGAATATCTATTTCATAGGAATCGTTCTTCCAATAAACTGCAAAGCTTTGGAACTCCATCACTGCCCCGGGAGGTGTTCCCTGGGTCATCCAACACACATAAACTCAAAAAGAACACCAATTTCTACCTACTTTCTCTCGACTCTCACGATGTTCTCTTCCTCTTCGTGAGAACCACAACATAAAAAATCAATGAAAAATTGTATAATTTCTCGTTGGACATGGCAATATACAGATTGCCATGTCCAATATATCCATCCATCCATATTGTATAAAATCAAGAAACTTTTTCCAAACCACGTAAAGAAAGTGTTACACGACCCAAAGTGAAAAAAATATCTAAACATAGGTCATAGGTTATATAATATAATAATAATACGAAAAAACTCGGAAACAAGAATAGTGTATCTCATTTCATATGCGGGTCAACAAACCTATCACATTTATCAGCTTGGAACTGCGAAAAATGCTGGTGGGAGTTGCATTATCAGTCTCGTGTTTCTTTAAATGTTAGTGTGTCAGATTCGGAATATTTAGATGCGCTTCTCGAGGTCACAGCAGGTCAAGGATGATGATTTGTCAGATTGTAGAAGACAATTTTGAGGTTCAGAACTCAGTGTTATTGAATGTGTATTACTGCTTACTAGATCTTGTTGAATAAGGGATATCAAAGGTTCCAGGTGTATCATACAGTATATATATATATATATATATATATATATATATATTCCAGTGACTGTAAAACAGTCGAAAACAATCCTTTAGGAACTCACTATACCTTTGTATAGATTCAATCTATTCAAAGGTATAGTGAGTTCCTAAAGGATTGTTTTCGACTGTTTTACAGTCACTGGAACATTTATTGCTCCTTGAAACAAGTATTCAGCGTATATATATATATATATATATATATATATATATATATATATATATATATATATATATATAGGTGAAAATAGAGTATATTTCGTTTTAATTCCGAGAGTTCTAACCTTTGACAGCTGTTTCGTGCTAACGCACTCATCAGAAAGGATTTATGGAGCTCTCGAAATCAAAACGAATCCACTCAAGAATTAATACCGTGAGGCAAGACAGAATATAACAGGAAGTTATTCATGACATCTACAGTCACTAGTTGAAACTTAATTTGACACGAACCAAGGAATCCAAAAGTAGAGGTTTGTCCACAAATTGACAGGCAGCCAACAATTCGTTGTTCTGACCAACCCAAGGTTCAATCAAGTTTCTAATACGTTATTAGAAACTTGATTGAACCTTGGGTTGGTCAGAATAACGAATTGTTGGCTGCCTGTCAATTTGTGGACAAACCTCTACTTTTGGATTCCTTGGTTCGTGTAAAATTAAGTTTCAACTAGTGACTGTAGATGTCATGAATAACTTCCTGTTATATTCTGTCTTGCCTTACGGTATTAATTCTTGAGTGGATTCGTTTTGATTTCGAGAGCTCCATAAATCCTTTCTGATGAGTGCGTTAGCACGAAACAGCTGTCAAAGGTTAGAACTCTCGGAATCAAAACGAAATATACTCTATTTTCACTTAGATTCTGCTTGCGTTCCTCATAACGTATTAGAAACTTGATTGAACCTTGGGTTGGTCAGAACAACGAATTGTTGGCTGCCTGTCAATTTGTGGACAAACATCTACTTTTGGATTCCTTGGTTCGTGTCAAATTAAGTTTCAACTAGTGACTGTAGATGTCATGAATAACTTCCTATATATATATATATATATATATATATATATATATATATATATATATATATATATATATATATATATATGACAGAAAGTTACTTATGACATCTACAGTCACTAGTATTAATTCTTGAGTGGATTCGTTTTGATTTCGAGAGCTCCATAAATCCTTTCTGATGAGTGCATTAGCACGAAACAGCTGTCAAAGGTTAGAACTCTCGGAATTAAAACGAAAAAAACTCTATTTTCACTTATATATATATATGTATATTCGTGTTGAGCATGTTGTCATGTATTAATTATTATCATTTTGATTAAAAACGTTCTACTATAAACCTTGTCACACCGTGTCAGTTATATATTTCTACTGCAAATTCTATCAGATCTGCATTTTATGCATATTTTTGTTGGAAAATATATACTCATAACATTATTTTCAACGGATTTGCTCGAACTACAGGAAAAATAGACGTGAAAACAAATGATGTGTTTCCGCTATACCACGATTGGATTTGGTCCTATTTTTTAATGTACCTACCGTGGTGGCCGTGCAGGTAGAGCGTTCGCCTTTTAAGCGAAGGGTCGAGAGTTCAAATCCCCGCATGGTCATCGGTTCGTGCATAGCATCGCACGTTAAAAAGTAAGGGCTGCGTCTTTCAAAGCTCACAAAAGTCTCTCGAAGACTTCTGAGGATTGCACGTAGGGGTGCAATGGATTGACGGAAACAATTAACATATTTTTCCAACAATTTCAACAATAAGAAACAATCTTCAATGAATATACAACAAAGTATTTATTTTGTGGAATAGTCTCAATGAGAATTATTAAGAAATTTTTAGCACATTTTAATTTCAAATATGAATAACTTCATTCATGTTTCGAACTAAAGAGCAAATATTCAATACATTTTAGTTCTCAAACGTTCGAACACTGTTGAAACAAACGTTGGAACAAGGTTAATTTTTTATTAGTTTACAAATGTCGAATGTGTTGATACTTTTAGCATTGTTTATATAGAAGATAGTTAGTCAACCTTAAGGGATTATAATTGGATCAAAATGGATGCGACATGTAGATGGCGATAGTGACCTCGCATCCAAGTCATGTCGTAACTTGATTGAAACAATGGGACAGCATTAAAACATTGTTTATATAGAATATAGTTAGTCAACCTTATGGGATTATAATTGGATCAAAATGGATGCGACATGTAGATGGCGATAGTGAGCTCGCATCCAAGTCATGTCGTAACTTGATTGAAACAATGGGACAGCATTAAAATCAAGGTTTTTTGAAGGAACCTGCGTTAAAATGACTTCAAATATTCATGTTTGTAACTAATCACGCTAGATGACACTCGCGTTTGCGTCCAACACCAATTACACAGGCATTGACTAACTATCTTACTTCTATCATTGTTTAAATAGAACATAGTTAGTCAATGCCTGTGGAAAAGGTATTGGACACAAACGCGAGTGTCATCTAGCGTGATTAGTTACAAACATGAATATTTGACGTCATTTTAATGCAGGTTTCTTCAAAAAACCCTGATTTTAATGCTTTTCCATTGTTTTAATCAAGTTGCGACATGACTTGGATGCGAGCTCACTATCGCCATCTACATGTCGCATCCATTTTGATCCAATTATAATCCCATAAGCATTGTCTAATTAGACAATGCATTGACTATCTTACTTCTATATAAACAATGCTTTTAGCATTGTATAATGAAAATTCTCTTTAAACAAGGTAATCCTCATACAACGCTTTTAGCTATCCCGTATTATACTATCGCTACTGTACGCTAGATGGCAAGACCGACATCAAATATTTAAACAATGCTTATCCGCATTTTCGCAAAAATTTATTTCTCGAAAACTAACAAGTTTGGGTGTAGGCATTGTTACACAGTGTTTCTATTTGTTGAGAAATACTTCTGGTATAACGGAAGTTGAATAGCTATTTATGATACAAGTTCGTAAAGTAGGACTTTTTTGAATAAGCGTGAAGTTTGTTGAATGAGGCGCAGTCGAGTTCAACAAACACGCGAGTACAAAAAAGCTCTTTACGAAAGTGTTTCATGCAAAGTTTTTTCTTCGAAAGTTATTATATTGCCAAATTGTAGCAATTATATCATTAATTTGAATGTTTAATGATATGAATTGTCGTCGTACGTGGATATATTGAAAAATACTTAGCCTACTATAGATCCAAACAAAATTTCAATGTCAAAATATTTTGTTACTCAACATATTCTCCTCTTAATTGGATACATTTATTACAGAGAACCTGCAACGTCTCTAGACCTTTCGAAAAAAATGTTTCTTTTTGCTCAGCAAACCAGACCTCCACAGCTTTTATTACCTCCTCGTTGGAAGAAAATTTACGACCTTTTAAACTTTTTTTCAGTTGAGGAACGAGATGATAGTCGGACGGAGCCAAATCTGGTGAATAAGGGGGTGTTCTAGTAATTCAAACCCTAAATCACGAATTTTTTGCATGGCAACATGAGATTTGTGTGCAGGGGCGTTGTCCTGCAAAAACAAAACACCTCTGGATAGCTTTCCGCGTCTTTTCTCTTTAATTTTTTCCCGTAGAGTGGTCAGTAATGTCGAATAGTAATCTCCAGTTATTGTTCTAACCTTGTCCAAAAAATCAATCTTGATTACTCCATGGCAATCCCAAAAAACTGAAGCACGAACTTTTCCAGCAGATTTTTGGACACGAAACTTCTTAGGTCTTGGAGAACCGGAGTGTCGCCATTCCATCGATTGTTGCTTTGTTTCTGGATCGTAGAAATGTACCCAAGTCTCATCCATAGTAACAATTCGGTTTAAGAAGTCTACATCGTTTTCAAATCGAGCATAGATCGAACGCGATGCTACTACCCTTGCACGCTTTTGGCCAACATTCAAACATTTGGGGATCCATTTTGCAGCAATTTTTCTCATGTCCAAATTGACGTGAACCATATAATGATCGCGTTCGTATGAAATATTCAGTGCATCAGATATCCGTTTTAGCCCAATTCGACGGTCTGTTAAAATCATGTCATGAACTGCATCGATATTTTCGGGGACTGACACAGAAACTGGCCTTCCCGATCGGTCATCATCTTCAATGGAAAATTTACCTCTTCTGAAGCTGCTGTCCAATTTTTCACGGTCGCATACGAAGGACAATGATCATCAAGGGTATTAAGCTTAATCTGCTTACCTCTTAACCCTTTCAAATACAGGCACTTGATGATGGCTCGATACTCTGCGTAACTCTGGTTTACTTTTTTGACGTCAAACTTTACACTGACACTTCTAAGTTATTATTCGTTGCTATGGTAACGCAATATTTTGTTTATGCAGGGAACTGGTCTAGGCTAAGTAGATATCAATACATCCTCGTATTATCAAGTGAAGACTTTCGAGTTATATTTGACTCAAAATACTGTATTTTTCAAAAATGCATAAATGTATGAACAGTGCGTAAAATATTACTTTACGCGCAGTTGAGGATTTTACGGTGAGTCAATATTTTACGCTCTTGTGCTAAAAAGTATCACTTTACGCACTGTGAACTGCGTAAAACCTTAGTTTCCGCACTGTCGTAGAAAATAGTAATTTTCCTAACAAGTGCGGAAAGTGATACTTTCCCGCACGCGACTGCCGTTGACCCGAACGACGCGAAGCGGAGTTCGGGCAAGCAGTCAAGGGCGGGAAAGACACTTTACGCATGAATTAGGAACATTATTTTTTCTACGATCGCGTAAAGATTCAAAAAGCACATTGAAAATAAATATTTTATTTCAACATACAAAACATTCCATGAAAATCCACTAATTATTATTAATGAGAAATACGCCGAAAAAACCTCTTCTCTGAAGCTATTCACTCCTTTTTCCTTACACTATTTTAAAAATTGGTTGTATTGCTGTTCGTATCTTTCTCGTGATTTACTTGGTAACAGGTCTGAATTTACCTCATCTGCGGCCTTTAATATTGCTTCTGGGAGCTCTTCGTCTGACGAATCCATTAAAATATTGCTTTTATTGAAAATAATTTGAAAAATGCCAGAACCGGACACTTTGACAACGCTTCGACTTGAAACTTTGACATCTTGATGACAACTTGGTTGTCATAACAAATCTTTGGTTACCACAGCAAACCTCTTGACTCAGCTTAGTTTGATTGTTATGTGCATTGATTTTGAAAAATGTATAGGGTAGATATATGAAAGTATCGCAATTTCTTCATTCCAATGAATGAAAAATAGTCTGGTTAGATTGAATATTAAAACCTATATTAGTTTGAATAGTTATATATAGGTAAAATCAATGAAATGTACATTTAATAACGATAAATTGACATATTTTACTTTCCCGCACTAGTGCGGGAAAGCGAGTTTTCCCGCACTAGTGCGGGAAAGTGACACTTTCTAAACTAAAATGAGTGCGGGTAAAAACGCACGGTCGTAGAAAAAATATTTTATTTGAGAAGGCCACTTGCACAAACTTTTAAGTTTGTATTTTGAATGGTTCTGCATATATTCCTTACGAACGAGTAACCGAAAAATTGAAATAACACAATTAGTCAAGTTACAATTAACCACTGTTTTTAATGGTTCAAGTGAGACATCTAAGAGAATATATTGAAAATCAACCTTGGATACAAATCGATATTTCTTTATATTCAAATGCGGAAAACCTTGATCAAAGTATTATTAGGATGATGGTTTTTATGAAATCGATTAGTTTTAGACTATCATCGCATCGTATGATGAAGTATACGAGTTTGTTTGGAAAGTGCCGATAGCGCAACGTCCAGAATCGTAAATAATAATGTCAACAGTTCATTGACTAAAACTACCAATGAGAAATAGTATAAAAATTATGGTCTGATCAACGTTCATTATTTGATCGATTTACTATCTTATAAATTATTGTGAGGACAGTGAAGAGACACTTAGTTCATCTATCAACAAGAATAATCATGAGTGATAAGAAGTACATCGTTGGTTTTATGAAAATTCCAAAGTGTGGTGAGTGCTATTTTTTAATTAATTTATATCCTTAGGCAGTTCGATCGTCCTCCAGAAGATGATCACTTGGTGACTGAAACACGTGTCGAGGTGTAAAAAACTGTTTTGGAAAACTCAAAAAAAAACCAGTGTAATTATAGGCGCTTCTAGGATAATCTTTTTGTTGTGTGGAAGGGCACACGCTTCCAAGGTGATTCCACAAGCTTCCCACATGATTTTTATCACTTGAATGTTACCAATACCAGTAAATATTTAACAATAATTAAACAAGGAGAAGAAAAGAAGCAGCAAGAATATAACACAACAATTACAAATATACTATATTTTATACAATTAATATTCATACAAACACATCAAAGTAAATATAATCTAGTTTGTAACATATAGATAGTGAATCATTGTTAAGTTTCAATATTTTTTTGTGGGTTTCAGAGTGCGGAGTACCTAGGATCAGTGGGGTACAAAATTAGTTTTGAAACTCAAGTACCGGGCAAATCGATTGACTTGAAACTCACAGTGCACACTGTCTCAAACAGTTCATGTATCAAGAAGTTAAAATCGATTCGAAAGGGGATTTTTCTTCGAAATATTTTTTTCTTCATATTTCAGGACTGAGTTCAATGAAACTAAATCTTTTGTGAATATAACCAGGTTTTAAATTAAATTAAAATATTTAATAGGCTTATTATGGACCTCTTATGCCCTTTTCCGGCTAAACCTTGTATCTGAGCATATACAAGCAATACATTTTCGGAATCAGCGAGAAATTTCACGTATATGGTGTTAATTTTAAGGGGATCTGAGGATTTTGTATTTTTCGTGATGTTCAGTACATTTTTCAAGTGAATTTGTTTCTCCTCCGATTCGATTGGAATTCACACTGTATATACTAATTCGACCATTCTGATTCGATTGGAGTTCGAAAAGTTCGCTGAGTTCCTGAATTGAAGAGTTGAAATTGTTCTATCTCAGAATGAGAACAAACTATGAGGGGGATGATCCAATTTCTTGTATGGTGGTACGAAAAGCATGTTATGAGAAATCCTACTGACATTTCGAAAATCCGCGTGTGCGAATTTTCATATAGGAAGCCTAAGTCCATTGCGATTTCATATCAAAATTGCGAGGGCATTGCACTTGGCAAATCAGCACATGCACATTTCTATTGTGTCCATTCTCTTGATCTTGCACTCGGTCGACAGTTGGCAAAGTAGCGCATGCGTATTTCCATTTTTGTTCATGATCAGTTACGATTTCGCACAAAAATTTCTTTTGCTGTGATGTTTTTATCATGTCAAGAATCATGTGAGAATTATTCACACTCACTTATACCAAAAAAGAAGATGATGACCCTGAAAGTAGAGAAAGTTCAAAAACATCAGTATGTATGATGAATTGAGAAAATCGTCCAGATAAATATCAAAGAAATATTTTTCAGTTCCCATTTGTTCCCAACCTACAAAAATGCTATCATTTTTTAAAGATAATTCCGGCTTATTTGCTACTTCACTCAAAGCTGCCTCGAAAGTGGAAGGTGTGAAGGTTTAGGAATGATATTTATATTCTGAAAAAGTTTCCTGAGTGAAAATTATTCAAGGAATTCGCATATATGATAAGTTTATTGCACTTGAAATATTCCCGCCTAGATCTAATCCTCGAATAAATATAATACTACTCGCGCCTTCTTCCATTGTCTATTTCGGCTGTGGTAGTTGTTAATGAAAGCAAATTATTCATATTGAATGTATCATTTATAAAAGTGAAAACTATGAGTTTCAAACTTTTTACAGATATTTAGGAAATTTTAGAATGATCTGACTTCTATTGGAAACCCTGAAATTTCATTATTATGAAACTCTACTTCTTCTACTAGTAGATGTAAACTCTAGTGGTCAATGAAACGCAGCTAAAGACTCATTTGTGAAAGTTTCATCAAAATCAGTGAGGTTACCGTTTTCTTAACTTTTACCATAGGGGAAAAACAACAAGTCCAACAATTTCGCTGTTTTTCGGCCATCAAATAAGTTCCACAATCTCCACGAGGTCGAAAATTTGGATATGACATCACTAAACATGTACAAACAACATACTAAAATTTCATTAACCTGTTAATTTCTCGTCGTGACAGTTTTTTTCCACCTGCCGACTGGACTATTATGAGAAGGTTGATTTGAATTTTTCTACTGTGGCACGGACACCTCATCGTACAAAACTCAGTTTTAGAGTTTAGTTAATACAGGGTGAGTCAGAATAAGACCGACAAACTCCGACTACAGATTCCTTGCCTCATTTTGAGATAAAAAGTTTTCATCAAGGTATGTCCAAAAATGCATCTCCTATGAGATACAGGGTGTCAAAAGTGCGAAAAAAAATTAGATTTTTTTTTTTTTTTTCCTTGGTGTTTTGGCATCGACTGCTATGGTCATTAGCCATGTGTTCTGGATAGGCCTTGTTACTAACTCCATATTTTTCTCTAAAACTCCTGGAGAAAAAAGTTTCAAACTTGGTGCAGTAATCAAGGTTTATCAACGTGATAATTTGAAGTTATAATTTTTAATTTTCGTAAACCAGTGGCGTAGTTACGATGGTATGTGATCATATTTTCCTTCATATTTTCTTTGGACAACTGAATTGACAAATGAGCGTTTGACATCAGTTAGGCTCATCCATACTCAACCTAAAAGTCATACATTCCATTTGCCTAAAAATGGAGGTTTCTGAGATATTTGCAAAAAACTGAAGATATGTCCTGAGAAGAGACATAACATCCTGTGTGCTATAACCGCATGATGCAACTTTATTATAACTTATAGGAATAATTGTCAACCTCTAGAACGTTTTTTAATGTTGGGAGTATTCATAACATAGTACAGGTAAGTCAGAATGAGACCGACAAACTCCGTTTTTTTATTCGTCATAATATTTGAACGAATCGATTTCGTAAATTCACCGATATGTGACCATACATTGTTGCATAATGATTATTCTGAAAGATCCACTGACAAACCCAGCCTCAAAATATAATACTCCTGTTAGAGGAGAGTTAAAGCCAAAAATAATATTTGCGAAAAACTGTAAATAAGTACCTACTTTTAATTTGTTAAAGTCATTTCATACTGAATTATCTAGGAAAATATTTTCCAATCATCATGTTTTTGGTGAAGAAAAACAATTATTGTGTATTTATATCTACTCAAATGATAGAAACGGTTTATAGAGTACACAACATAAAAACAAAAAAGGCTCAAAGTAAATGTTCAAATGGCCACCATTTTGTTCATTGACTGTCGCACGCTTTGGAATATTCCTGGTGTATCCTGTATTAACGTACATGCTGCTAAAATTCTTACCGTTAAATCTTCTACATTCTACAGGTGTCGAATACACCAGGGATTTAAGGTATAAAATTCAACAAATCAAGAGTACTTATCTTCGGTTTTTCGCAAAAATTGGTTCAGATCTAAACTCTTATTTGAGTGGAGTATTATTAATTTGAAGTTGGGTTTCTTTTTTTTTTGATTATTGCACAGGAAATTACGTTGATGCTCAGGACATATCTCCAGTTTTTCTCAATTATCTCAGAAACCTTCACTTTTAGACACATAGAATGTTATGACTTTTAGGTTGAGTATCGATGAGTCTAACTTATGTACACGACATAGTGGTCCAAAGAAAATTCGTTCAAATAATATGACGAATAAAAAAAATGGAGTATGTCGGTCTCATTCTGACTTACCCGTACTATGTTAAGTTGCATCATGCGATTATAGCACACAGGATGTTATGTCTCTTCTCAGGACATATCTTCAGTTTTTTGCAAATATCTCAGAAACCTTCACTTTTAGGCAGATGGAATGTTATGACTTTTAGGTTGAGTATGGATGCGCCTAACTGATCTCAAACACTCATTTGTCAATTCAGTTGTCCAAAGAAAATATGAAGGAAAATATGACCACATACCATCGTAACTACGCCACTGGTTTAGGAAAATTGCAAATTATAACTTCAAATTATCACGTTGATAAACCTTGATTAGTGCACCAAGTTTGAAATTTTTTGTTCCAGGAGTTTTAGAGAGAAAAAAATAAATCTAAATTTTGACACCCTGTATCTCAGAGGGGATGCATTTTAGGACATACCTTGATAGAAACTTTTTATCTCAAAATGAGGCAAGGAATCTGTAGTCGGAGTTTGTCGGTCTTATTCTGACTCACCCTGTATATTTCGTGAGGTAATGTTAGGCACTGTACTGTAGTCAGAATCAGTTTTTGGACAGCAAATTATCCACACCCCCTCGTATATTCAGCATTGCTTGCATTTTAATGGTATATCAATCGAAGGCGCGTTAGTCACTTCTCACTTCGCCATTTACCTACCGATAATAAGTCAGATCATCTATTGCAAAAGCGAATTTCTGTTTGCTCTTGTCTCCACATTTTACCTGCTAATCGAGCGACCCGTGGAAAAACAACAACATGAAGGTCTCTGTCAAAAACACGTAGTGTTTTGAAAAGTTACTTCGAATCGACGCGTTTGTGCTATAATATCGAAAACACGGCGATCTCCATAATAATAATGATTCGATTGCGGTGGTGAAACTTAATTCTTCGTAATTCGTTTCTATCGCCCACGGAAACTTTTATTTATTCGTCGGAAAGATAGCTGGACGTTATCTCCGCAGCTAGAGTGCACATTGTCGGTATCTACTGATGATTGGAATAGTTCAAGAGGGTACAAATACTATTTATTAGGTATTTGGAGTGGCGAAATTGATCCATTTCTCGAAGAAAAGTGAGTGTTCCTATTGTAAGATCGTCCGCGATTCAAAAGTTACGATGGCGAAAATTGTTTATGTTCCTTCTTCTCCTATAGGTGAGTTTTTCCGTTTCTACTTTTGCTCCTGTCAAAGGTTTTGTAGATACCTATTTACCCTCGTGTTTACAATCCTATGAATGAATCTTGCAAGCGCGTGTGTAATGTGTATTGTTGTTGGCAGCATGCAATACACCTACTGTCTTGAGATAGGTAGTTCAAGGTCGTACGGAGTACATTTTTATTCAAGATGAAGTGCCTGCAGGCATTTCAATGTAAACAAAGATTGTTTCTGAGGTACAGCAGATTCTGGATTTTGTTGAAATTGCGAATGTGTTTCGAGCTAATGAATGTTTCGCGATATAAGTAGTTAAAAAACCGCTGGTTCTGAGACACGATGACCCACATACGTCTTACGTTTGGTTAGATGAAAGTCCATCTCTCAAAAACCCCAAATGCCAATTATTTTTTAAATCGGGCAGGGCCCACTCCATAGTCTGATCAACAAGTTGAAAAACGTGAAAAATAGATTAAAGCTCCTAAAAATATGAGCGATACATTGGATTCGGAATGACTACTAGAAAAATGTTTTTCAAGGATTTTACCGCACGTAAAAAATTGCAATTATTATTAACAAAATAAGATGAAAGAAAAAAGATATTTAGTTTTTTGTTAATAACTCAAAAACTATTGATATTTAAGAAATTTTGAAAAAAAGTTACTTAAGGAGGGGGAAATTTAATTCAATTCAAATGTCCAGTTTCCCGAAACTCTATCTCCATTACTTATAATTTTAATTTAACATTGAAAATGGTGCTCCGCGAGGCCGTTACAGCACGGGCGCTCTGCTGCAAAAGACAGTATATCACCGAAAATCATTTTTCTAGCATTAAATGTTAATTTAAAATTTTGAATAAATTATGGTGTCATATGGATACTTAAAAGAATAAATCCACATTGAAAAAAAATGTGTAAGTCTATTATTCAAAAAGTTATACTATTGTTAATCAACAAAGTTTTTTCCAGTCTTCGTTTTCATAAATAACGACGTAGGTAAATGTTTAAATAATTGACCTATAAATTGTTGGCTATCTGGAGCCCTTCTAATATTCCTACTTAACATGAACACACGATAAAAGTTTGTGAATATTCATAATTTTGTGTTATTATATCTCGGTCTTCACGCTCATTCGTTGAAATCCAAGCCAGTATCACAAAGAGCAATACCATTCAAGCTGCTGTCCGAAAGTATAGCAACTTTTTCAAAATTGACACTTTCCTTGGCCGCAACAAATATCTAGCTGTGTGAGTTTTCCTTACTGATCACGGCGCCACCTACTGTTTTCTTATTTGGAATGCAGTATAAGTATAATTTTTATAACTAAAGAAAAATTAAATATCCAAAAAATGTTGATAATTTTTTTTACGAATGTTCTATTATTACTGTTTTTATATTTAACAATAAATTATACTGGTTACAATTTTTTGACGTCATTTGTTTATAAATTAGTTATGAATAAATGAACAAATATTACTTATATTCAAGAATTTTTTTTATTTCCATACTTAATGCTATCCTGAAAATACAATTATTTAAAAAAATAGTTTTTTTCGTAAATACATTTTTTATTGTTTATTATAATCGTTTTTTTATATTTCGATTGTTTAAATAATTAGCAAGGAAATTATTTCCTTCTTAAAAATCACAATTTGTACTTCTCACTACGTAACAAAACATTTTTTTTCTTTATTAATAATTTCATTATTTAATAACTTAATAATTTGTTATAAACAAATTCTGACGGTTTATTTTTTGTCCGAAACTAAAAAAAAATAACATAAATAGCCGTAAGTACATAACAAAATAGAGAAAGCGTTTTTCTATTTTTTATAACATCTTTTAATATCATTTTTAATTTAAAAAATAAAAACGTTGTCAGAATTTGTTTATAACAAATTGTTGAGTTAATACAACAAATGTATTAATAAAGAATTTTTTTTGTTTACCCATTGAGAAGTACAAATTATAATTTTTTGAAGGAAATAATTTCCTAACTAATTATTTAAACAATCGAAATATAAAAAAAACGATTGTGAACAATGAAAAAATTAATTTAAGAATAAAAAATATTTTTTTAAACCATTTTTTTGCCAGGAGAGCACTATTGAAATAAAAAATATTCCTAAATATTATATTTGTTTATAACTAATTAATAAAAAAATTACGGCAAATGATTGTAACCAGTATTAATTACTGCCATTCGTCAAAAAAAAAATATTTTTTTGGATATTTAACTTTCCTTCAATAATAAAAAATTATTTTTAATTTAAAAAATAAAAACGTTGTCAGAATTTGTTTGTAATAAATTGTTGAGTTAACACAACAAGGGTATTGATAAAGATTTTTTTGTTTACCCATAGAGAAGTACAAATTATAATTTTTAGAAGGAAATAATTTCCTAACTAATTATTTAAACAATAGAAATATAAAAAAACGATTGTGAACAATAAAAAAATGTATTTAAGAAGAAAAAATAATTTTTCAAATCATTATTTTTTCAGGACAGCGATATGGAAATAAAAAATATTCCTAAATATTATATTTGTTAATAACTAATTAATAAACAAATGACGGCCAATAATTGTACTTAACCAGTATTAATTACTGCCATTCGTCAAAAAAAAATATTAATTAATTTTTTTTGGATATTTAACTTTCCTTCAATAATAAAGAATTATAATAAACAAAATAATAAAATCTTATAAAGTTTCATCGTGTGATTATGTTAAATAGGTATATCCAGTAAGCCAACAATTTATATCAATTATTTAATCTTTTACGTCGTTATTTTATGAAAACGGAGGCTAGAAAAAATTTGTTAATTAACAATAGTATAACATTTTGAATAATACAATTTTTTCCAGCAAACAGCTCTTATTCAAAAATTCAAAATGGTGGGAAGGGATAAAAAGTTGGCCAAAAAGTCTTCCCTTTGGATAATAGGTTATCTGGTCCCTGAAGAAGCTCCATGCAATATTTGAAAGCTCAAGATTGTTCCAAGTGCAGTTTTCGATTTTTCAACTTAGTTTTTCAATTTGTTTATTTGGTCAACCCTGAGGCTGGGCCCTACTAAAAAAGTCTTCCACTCGGTTTTTCCCAATATAAAGACTATAATAAAGTAAAGGAACAAAAAATTAAGCTTATAGGAGACGTCGAATTTTTGCGATGATCAATTTTTGGGACCAAAATTTTCAAAAATTTGTTTCGAGTAGTGCCTCAACTAGGTAAATTGTCTTTCACTTTGTCAGATGATTACCTGTCACTTTCTGAACAAAATTATCATTACGGAAAAAAAAATATAAATTTTTTCCATTTAATCAGTAGTCCGGGAAATTAAAAAAAAAATGGGAAATCGAGATATTGACCGTACTAATGGAATAAATAAAAATCTTAAAATTGCTTCATATAAGTACATCTGTACACAAGCCACATCGATGTTTCCAAACCGATTTTCTCCAACTCGATTATAAAGTGGAGAAATTAAAAAAAAATAATAAAATTTGTATTTCTCCTTTCTTGAGCTTCTTTCTTTTCTAAGGTTAGGTTACCTGCAGACATGTCAATTATGCACTTATCCGATGTCTTCGTATTTTCATAGTGCCCTTACATAAATCTGTCTTTAATGTTCATTATCACAATACCTGGTATACAAAAAATAATATTCAAACAAATCGGTACTGAAACAACTAAAAATTCGTTTAAAGATTTCAATCTCCATAATTATTCATTCACCAGATGAATTTAAGAACCTTGCCTCGTTCAAGAAATCACTGACGAGCTGTCTTGAAGGATAGCTTCTGCTTTGTTTATGAATAATTATCTGTGTTAGCCATTAACAAAATCAATATTTATGAACATGTAATAATCTGGAGAATTATTCTAATTGTATACCAAATATTGTTACTGGTACTGAGTATTTGATATGTTTTTATCTATTTTTTTGTACATTTGCCACAACCATTCACCCCCGTAGGCAATGATTTTATACTAGTTCATTATCCTATTCCCGAATATTTTGCTCTTCAATTAAGTATAGGAGATATCGCGTCTTCTGCTAGCTTATTAAGTATAATCACACCTTAACTTTAGGCTCACATTTGAACCCATCACCGATTTATTTGGAATGCGTTTTTAAAAAAAATCCTGGGTTCTGCTAGCCAACCATAAAAAAGCAACTCAGAACAAATTCAGTTGTACAATAATTCAAGGCTCTATTCAGGCTAATTTATTACCCAGTTGTGTATATATTTTTTTGTTCTTCAGTTAGCTCAACACTGAGTTGGCTGTACCAAAAGTTAACCGAATCGTTATGAAAAATCTGATCACACCCCAATTTTTGGCTCACTTTGGGCTCAAGTTTGAACCCACTGCTGATTGGAATGCGTTTTTTTTAATTCGTGGTTTCAGCTAGCTTCACCGTTAAGCTAGCAGAACCCAAGCGGACTCAGAACAAATCCAGTTAGACAATAATTTTAGGATCTATTCAGTGTCAGTTTTTCAGGTTTCAGTTGAACTCCAGAAAACTAACTAATAGTTTAGAGGGTGAATTATATTCTTTAAATGATGTTGGAAGGATCACATTCTAACCATTAGTTGATAACTCGCTCAGATGATGACACCGTGTGTCGAAACAATTGTAAGCACGTTACAAGTATATATTTTTTGTGTAAATTGGAAGATTTTATTTCCTCTTTATTTATCATTCATGATAAATTTACACATATTAAATGCCACCACGATAGAACATTAGTTAATCTGGAGTTTAACTGGAACCTGAATAACTGGCCCTCAGGCTAATTTATTACCCAATTATATATTTTTTTGCTCTTCAGTTGAAGCAGTAGAAATCATAGGTTGTGTCAGCTCAACACTGAGCTGGCACTACCAAATCGTTATGAAAAATCTGATCTCACTATAATGCGTTTTTTTAAATCTGTTAAGCTAGCAGAACCCAACCATAAAAAGGCAACTGAGAACAAATCCAGTTTGCCCTTCTGATACAGCCAGCTCTGTGTTCAATAGAATAGAATATTTATTTTAACCAGTAGATAATTTCAATGATATAGGTCCTGTCAAAACAACGTTAAAATTATAAACACACTTGTTTACACAAATAAAATCAAACTTATATACAGTGCGACGCTAAATTATGTAACAAATTCATTATTTCTGAATATAAAGATATATCGATTTTCTTTTCCGATGGGCCAATTTTTGAACCTCATCCAAAATATATAGGGTTATCCGCATTTGAGGAAAAGCGACTTTGGTGATATTTTTAAATTGGACACCCAGTTTATTTGTCCATATTTGGTTAGGGATCGTCATTACAAATCCAGTGATACCAAGTTTGATGGACGGGTGTGAAGTTATCCACATCCACAAGATACACGGAGAAAAAAATCGATTTTTTAAATTTCTATACTGGACTTTTTGTGTACCTCTAATCATTTAATATGCTTTTTCCGGCGGTCATCTCAGTAAAAAAACATGGTGCCTCGGTTCTCCAAACAGTTTTAGAGGGTGGAAATGGGGTGGAAAAGCATAAAAAACTATATTTCGGTAAATTGACTTTGAACACCTTCCATTTTAGAATATGTTGTTTCTTGTGGTAGAATTGACTAGAAAAATGATATGCCTGAGTTTTTCAGGCCGTCTAAGAGGGTGGAAATTGGGTTAAAATAAACTGTAATGTTCCCAAAGTTAGATCTGAAATAATTGATAAAAAATAAGTTATTCACACACAATGAACAAATGGTGGAGAATGAAACCTATATTAGTCTCACTGTTCCTATACTTGATTGAATCCTTTGATCACGCCGAGAAAATACACAACCCATTGTTAGCATTCAAATAGGGGTGTTATCGAGGTAGTTTAGTATGTTAATGGGGCTATTTGAAATACGACAATGGGGTGATTCTTTTCAGTTATTCACGATAAGATTGAAAGTATAGGAATATAGTAGTTCACAAATATTGGGTTGTACATCGAAAAATGTCTTAATCTACAATACATTGGTGCTCACTTGGCCGATAATAGTTCCTTCCTATCGTAGTGAATCAATAAAACTTGTTTTTCTTAGGTTTGAACTGTTACCGCTCAACAGGGACCACGAGAAGGTGTGAGCGCCCCTGTCGGGAAGGTGGGACAAGGTTGTTAGTGTAGAAGTGACATGTTATGTTCAGAAAATGTCATGAAATCGAATTCTACACATATCAAAGAATTCAAATTCAAGATAAAATAAAAATATTAATTTATTCACATACAATTCTGTAATTATAAAAAATTGTATACAAGTATATCAAGAACTCTATGGAAAATAAACTGAAGAACAAAAATAAAATGACATAATATACCATGATACTCGAAGTCACGTCATAAAATGAAACGTTCATCATCTGTTGTGGGTTTTCACGTTCTGTCCAGGAAGCTAGTGGCATAGTGGCTTGTGAGTGATAAGAAAAGTATAGGCTTTTTGATCTCACCTGACCCGAAGCGGTGTCAATTCAGATTTCTAGGAACGAGAGCAAAAATTGGACTGGACCATACTGAATACGAAACGAAACAAGAATAGAATGGATATGCTGTTGGAAGTCGAAACCGGATTCCTGAATGAGTTTCTATGGGAGCAACTATTCCGTGTGATTAGTTCTGCTCCACGCGTAACCGTCATCGATGATCGGGCTCCCGTATATATAGGCCTCTACGGGTGAGCATGTCAGCCACTGTGCTCGAGGCAGGGTTCATCTTACCGTAGCTGAGCTACAGCCCTTACCACCGATGTAGACGGTATAACGAATGAAGCGGAGTTTGCCACACGGAGAATATGCCCCCGTCGATTCCCATTGAGGGATTTCGTTCCAAACAGTTTCCCCATTTCATTCTTCATCCGTTTGGTACCAGAATTCTCCAATCCATTTTTTTCTCTCGTCCCTTTCTATCCTAATTGAGAGTTGTGACTATAAGTAACTGAAAATTAAAAATATGTTTGGAAACCAAGATGTTAGGACATTCCAGGCTTCTCGAACCCACATGACTGTAAATACGTATTGTATATGATTGTTTCTTACTTGCCTATTGTGCCAAAACTCCTCTTTGCAGATAGATAAATATCCTCCATGAATTCCTAGAAAAATAACTTTTCACGTGTAGAACATATTAATATGGTGAATAACACAAGAAGCAATAAAATGAAATCATGAATAATACAGAAAATATTGCGTTTGCATCAAAGGTCACAAATAACATGGTTATCACATGAAATTAGGCGTAGGAGATAAAACGTGTCAATATAAAAAAAGTACAAAATATAATCACACGAAAAAAAAATCTGTAATGTTCCCAAAGTTAGATCTGAAATAATTGATAAGAAAAAATGTTGTTCACACACAATCAACAAATGATGTTATTAGCCTCACTGTTCCTATACTTGATTGAATCCTTTGATCACGCCGTGAAAATACACAACCCATTGTTAGCATTCAAATAGGGGTGTTATCGAGGTAGTTTAGTATGTTAGTTTGTTAGTGGGGCTATTTGAAATACGACAATGGGGTGATTCTTTTCAGTTATTCACGATAAGATTGAAAGTATAGGAATAGAGTAGTTCACAAATATTGGGTTGTACATCGAAAAATGTCTTAATCTACAATACATTGGTGCTCACTTGGCCGATAATAGTTCCTTCCTATCGTAGTGAATCAATAAAACTTGTTTTTCTTAGGTTTGAACTGTTACCGCTCAACAGGGACCACGAGAAGGTGTGAGCGCCCCTGTCGGGAAGGTGGGACAAGGTTGTTAGTGTAGAAGTGACATGTTATGTTCAGAAAATGTCATGAAATCGAATTCTACACATATCAAAGAATTCGAATTCAAGATAAAATAAAAATATTAGTTTATTCACATACAATGCTGTAATTATAAAAAATTGTATACAAGTATATCAAGAACTCTATAGAAAATAAACTGAAGAACAAAAATAAAATGACATAATATACCATGATACTCGAATTCACGTCATATAATGAAACGTTCATCACCTGTTGTGGGTTTTCACGTTCTGTCCAGGAAGCTAGTGGCTAGTGGCTTGTGAGTGATAAGAAAATTATAGGCTTTTTGATCTCACCTGACCCGAAGCGGTGTCAATTCAGATTTCTAGGAACGAGAGCAAAAATTTGACTGGACCATACTGAATACGAAACGAAACAAGAATAAAATGGATATGCTGTTGGAAGTCGAAACCGGATTCCTCAATGAACTTCTATTGGAGCAACTATTCCGTGTGATTAGTTCTGCTCCACGCGAAACCGTCATCGATGATCGGGCTCCCGTATATATAGGCCTCTACGGGTGAGCATGTCAGCCACTGTGCTCGAGGCAGGGTTCATCTTACCGTAGCTGAGCTACAGCCCTTACCACCGATGTAGACGGTATAACGAATGAAGCGGAGTTTGCCACACGGAGAATATGCCCCCGTCGATTCCCATTGAGGGATTTCGTTCCAAACAGTTTCCCCATTTCATTCTTCATCCGTTTGGTACCAGAATTCTCCAATGCAATTTTTTCTCTCGTCCCTTTCTATCCTAATTGAGAGTTGTGACTATAAGTAACTGAAAATTAAAAATATGTTTGGAAACCAAGATGTTAGGACATTCCAGGCTTCTCGAACCCACATGACTGTAAATACGTATTGTATATGATTGTTTCTTACTTGCCTATTGTGCCAAAACTCCTCTTTGCAGATAGATAAATATCCTCCATGAATTCCTAGAAAAATAACTTTTCACGTGTAGAACATATTAATATGGTGAATAACACAAGAAGCAATAAAATGAAATCATGAATAATACAGAAAATATTGCGTTTGCATCAAAGGTCACAAATAACATGGTTATCACATGAAATTAGGCGTAGGAGATAAAACGTGTCAATATAAAAAAAGTACAAAATATAATCACACGAAAAAAAAATCTGTAATGTTCCCAAAGTTAGATCTGAAATAATTGATAAGAAAAAATGTTGTTCACACACAATCAACAAATGATGTTATTAGCCTCACTGTTCCTATACTTGATTGAATCCTTTGATCACGCCGTGAAAATACACAACCCATTGTTAGCATTCAAATAGGGGTGTTATCGAGGTAGTTTAGTATGTTAGTTTGTTAGTGGGGCTATTTGAAATACGACAATGGGGTGATTCTTTTCAGTTATTCACGATAAGATTGAAAGTATAGGAATAGAGTAGTTCACAAATATTGGGTTGTACATCGAAAAATGTCTTAATCTACAATACATTGGTGCTCACTTGGCCGATAATAGTTCCTTCCTATCGTAGTGAATCAATAAAACTTGTTTTTCTTAGGTTTGAACTGTTACCGCTCAACAGGGACCACGAGAAGGTGTGAGCGCCCCTGTCGGGAAGGTGGGACAAGGTTGTTAGTGTAGAAGTGACATGTTATGTTCAGAAAATGTCATGAAATCGAATTCTACACATATCAAAGAATTCGAATTCAAGATAAAATAAAAATATTAGTTTATTCACATACAATGCTGTAATTATAAAAAATTGTATACAAGTATATCAAGAACTCTATAGAAAATAAACTGAAGAACAAAAATAAAATGACATAATATACCATGATACTCGAATTCACGTCATATAATGAAACGTTCATCACCTGTTGTGGGTTTTCACGTTCTGTCCAGGAAGCTAGTGGCTAGTGGCTTGTGAGTGATAAGAAAATTATAGGCTTTTTGATCTCACCTGACCCGAAGCGGTGTCAATTCAGATTTCTAGGAACGAGAGCAAAAATTTGACTGGACCATACTGAATACGAAACGAAACAAGAATAAAATGGATATGCTGTTGGAAGTCGAAACCGGATTCCTCAATGAACTTCTATTGGAGCAACTATTCCGTGTGATTAGTTCTGCTCCACGCGAAACCGTCATCGATGATCGGGCTCCCGTATATATAGGCCTCTACGGGTGAGCATGTCAGCCACTGTGCTCGAGGCAGGGTTCATCTTACCGTAGCTGAGCTACAGCCCTTACCACCGATGTAGACGGTATAACGAATGAAGCGGAGTTTGCCACACGGAGAATATGCCCCCGTCGATTCCCATTGAGGGATTTCGTTCCAAACAGTTTCCCCATTTCATTCTTCATCCGTTTGGTACCAGAATTCTCCAATGCAATTTTTTCTCTCGTCCCTTTCTATCCTAATTGAGAGTTGTGACTATAAGTAACTGAAAATTAAAAATATGTTTGGAAACCAAGATGTTAGGACATTCCAGGCTTCTCGAACCCACATGACTGTAAATACGTATTGTATATGATTGTTTCTTACTTGCCTATTGTGCCAAAACTCCTCTTTGCAAATAGATAAATATCCTCCATGAATTCCTAGAAAAATAACTTTTCACGTGTAGAACATATTAATATGGTGAATAACACAAAAGCAATAAAATGAAATCATGAATAATACAGAAAATATTGCGTTTGCATCAAAGGTCACAAATAACATGGTTATCACATGAAATTAGGTGTAGGAGATAAAACGTGTCAATATAAAAAAAGTACAGAATATAATCACACGAAAAAAAAATCTGTAATGTTCCCAAAGTTAGATCTGAAATAATTGATAAGAAAAAAAGTTGTTCACACACAATAAACAAATGATGTTATTAGCCTCACTGTTCCTATACTTGATTGAATCCTTTGATCACGCCGAGAAAATACACAACCCATTGTTAGCATTCAAATAGGGGTGTTATCGAGGTAGTTTAGTATGTTAGTTTGTTAGTGGGGCTATTTGAAATACGACAATGGGGTGATTCTTTTCAGTTATTCACGATAAGATTGAAAGTATAGGAGTAGAGTAGTTCACAAATATTGGGTTGTACATCGAAAAATGTCTTAATCTACAATACATTGGTGCTCACTTGGCCGATAATAGTTCCTTCCTATCGTAGTGAATCAATAAAACTTGTTTTTCTTAGGTTTGAACTGTTACCGCTCAACAGGGACCACGAGAAGGTGTGAGCGCCCCTGTCGGGAAGGTGGGACAAGGTTGTTAGTGTAGAAGTGACATGTTATGTTCAGAAAATGTCATGAAATCGAATTCTACACATATCAAAGAATTCGATTTCAAGATAAAATAAAAATATTAGTTTATTCACATACAATGCTGTAATTATAAAAAATTGTATACAAGTATATCAAGAACTCTATAGAAAATAAACTGAAGAACAAAAATAAAATGACATAATATACCATGATACTCGAATTCACGTCATATAATGAAACGTTCATCACCTGTTGTGGGTTTTCACGTTCTGTCCAGGAAGCTAGTGGCTAGTGGCTTGTGAGTGATAAGAAAATTATAGGCTTTCTGATCTCACCTGACCCGAAGCGGTGTCAATTCAGATTTCTAGGAACGAGAGCAAAAATTTGACTGGACCATACTGAATACGAAACGAAACAAGAATAAAATGGATATGCTGTTGGAAGTCGAAACCGGATTCCTGAATGAACTTCTATTGGAGCAACTATTCCGTGTGATTAGTTCTGCTCCACGCGAAACCGTCATCGATGATCGGGCTCCCGTATATATAGGCCTCTACGGGTGAGCATGTCAGCCACTGTGCTCGAGGCAGGGTTCATCTTACCGTAGCTGAGCTACAGCCCTTACCACCGATGTAGACGGTATAACGAATGAAGCGGTGTTTGCCACACGGAGAATATGCCCCCGTCGATTCCCATTGAGGGATTTCGTTCCAAACAGTTTCCCCATTTCATTCTTCATCCGTTTGGTACCAGAATTCTCCAAACCAATTTTTCCTCTCGTCCCTTTCTATCCTAATTGAGAGTTGTGACTATAAGTAACTGAAAATTAGAAATATGTATGGAAACCAAGATGTTAGGCCATTCCAGGCTTCTCGAACCCACATGACTGTAAATACGTATTGTATATGATTGTTTCTTACTAGCCTATTGTGCCAAAACTCCTCTTTGCAGATCGATAAATATCCTCCATGAGTTCCTAGAAAAATAACTTTTCACGTGTAGAACATATCAATATGGTGAATAACACAAGAAGCAATAAAATGAAATCATGAATAATACAGAAAATATTGCGTTTGCATCAAAGGTCACAAATAACATGGTTATCACATGAAATTAGGTGTAGGAGATAAAACATGTCAATATAAAAAAAGTACAAAATATAATCACACGAAAAAAAAATCTGTAATGTTCCCAAAGTTAGATCTGAAATAATTGATAAGAAAAAAAGTTGTTCACACACAATAAACAAATGATGTTATTAGCCTCACTGTTCCTATACTTGATTGAATCCTTTGATCACGCCGAGAAAATACACAACCCATTGTTAGCATTCAAATAGGGGTGTTATCGAGGTAGTTTAGTATGTTAGTTTGTTAGTGAGGCTATTTGAAATAGACAATGGGGTGATTCTTTTCAGTTATTCACGATAAGATTGAAAGTATAGGAATAGAGTAGTTCACAAATATTGGGTTGTACATCGAAAAATGTCTTAATCTACAATACATTGGTGCTCACTTGGCCGATAAGAGTTCCTTCCTATCGTAGTGAATCAATAAAACTTGTTTTTCTTAGGTTTGAACTGTTATCGCTCAACAGGGACCACGAGAAGGTGTGAGCGCCCCTGTCGGGAAGGTGGGACAAGGTTGTTAGTGTAGAAGTGACATGTTATGTTCAGAAAATGTCATGAAATCGAATTCTACACATATCAAAGAATTCAAATTCAAGATAAAATAAAAATATTAATTTATTCACATACAATGCTGTAATTATAAAAAATTGTATACAAGTATATCAAGAACTCTATGGAAAATAAACTGAAGAACAAAAATAAAATGACATAATATACCATGATACTCGAAGTCACGTCATAAAATGAAACGTTCATCATCTGTTGTGGGTTTTCACGTTCTGTCTGGAAGCTAGTGGCATAGTGGCTTGTGAGTGATAAGAAAAGTATAGGCTTTTTGATCTCACCTGACCCGAAGCGGTGTCAATTCAGATTTCTAGGAACGAGAGCAAAAATTGGACTGGACCATACTGAATACGAAACGAAACAGGAATAGAATGGATATGCTGTTGGAAGTCGAAACCGGATTCCTGAATGAGTTTCTATTGGAGCAACTATTCCGTGTGATTAGTTCTGCTCTACGCGAAACCGTCATCGATGATCGGGCTCCCGTATATATAGGCCTCTACGGGTGAGCATGTCAGCCACTGTGCTCGAGGCAGGGTTCATCTTACCGTAGCTGAGCTACAGCCCTTACCACCGATGTAGACGGTATAACGAATGAAGCGGAGTTTGTCACACGGAGAATATGCCCCCGTCGATTCCCATTGAGGGATTTCGTTCCAAACAGTTTCCCCATTTCATTCTTCATCCGTTTGGTACCAGAATTCTTCAAACCAATGTTTTCCCTCGTCCCTTTCTATCCTAATTGAGAGTTGTGACTATAAGTAACTGAAAATTAAAAATATGTTTGGAAACCAAGATGTTAGGACATTCCAGGCTTCTCGAACCCACATGACTGTAAATACGTATTGTATATGATTGTTTCTTACTAGCCTATTGTGCCAAAACTCCTCTTTGCAGATAGATAAATATCCTCCATGAGTTCCTAGAAAAATAACTTTTCACGTGTAGAACATATGAATATGGTGAATAACACAAGAAGCAATAAAATAAAATCATGAATAATACAGAAAATATTGCGATTGCATCAAAGGTCACAAATAACATGGTTATCACATGAAATGAGGTGTAGGAGATAAAACGTGTCAATATAAAAAAGTACAAAATATAATCACACGAAAAAAAAATCTGTAATGTTCCCAAAGTTAGATCTGAAATAATTGATAAGAAAAAAAGTTGTTCACACACAATTAACAAATGATGGAGAAAGAAACCCATATTAGCCTCACTGTTCCTATACTTGATTGAATCCTTTGATCACGCCGAGAAAATACACAACCCATTGTTAGCATTCAAATAGGGGTGTTATCGAGGTAGTTTAGTATGTTAGTTTGTTAGTGGGGCTATTTGAAATACGACAATGGGGTGATTCTTTTCAGTTATTCACGATAAGATTGAAAGTATAGGAATAGAGTAGTTCACAAATATTGGGTTGTACATCGAAAAATGTCTTAATCTACAATACATTGGTGCTCACTTGGCCGATAATAGTTCCTTCCTATCGTAATGAATCAATAAAACTTGTTTTTCTCAGTTTTAAACTGTTATCGCTCAACAGGGACCACGGGAAGGTGTGAGCGCCCCTGTCGGGAAAGGATTTGGCAATGGGGTATTAGTTGAGGAGTGGAAAGTTAGGTTTATCAATTACTCTTCTGATTAACAAAAATAAAATTACAATTTACATTCAATAACCTGAGCTCATAGTCAGCCAAAATAATTTGGTTGGTTTTGAGGAAATTCCAGGCTTCTTGATTACACCTGAAATCATTCGATGTCTCAAATGATAAAGGAGTATTACAATATCTCATGAAATGATAGGACCATTTAAAGTTTTTAATGCTTGTAAAAATCACAAATGACCAAAACCGACCACAAAAACAATCAGCTGGTGACCACCAAGTTGGCGTCAACTGAAATTATTAGCAAAATTATTCGATTCCTCAAATCAAAAAGCAGTATTACAATTAAATGAATCAATGTCTATAAAGTTTATAAAAATCACAATCAACCAGTGAAAACCACAAAAAAACAATCAGCTGATAACCGCCATGTTGTTACGTCATATGACAGTGCAGTGATTCATCGAGTACCGGAATAAAACTTCACGTCCGCTATCTCTGCCAGCCAGCCGAGAACTGAATCTGAGAGTGTTATCAGCATGATACAACCGCCCCCACTCTGTCGGCCCTCATCGGTAGTTTTCGATCCAGCGTTGTCACGTTTGGAAGATTTCTACTTTTCTATTAGATTTTACATTTCTTAACAAAATTTTGGTAGCTTCTTTAGAATAGATTTTTGGCAAGTTTATGTAAATCACAACTAACCAGAAACAACCACAATACACAATCAGCTGGTGACCGCCATGTTGTGACGTCACCTGATGTTATTAGCAGAATTGTTCGATTTTTCAAATTGAAAAGAAATATTACAATATATAATCAAATAATAAGATCACTAAATGCCTGAAAAATTCATAAAGATCACAAATAACCAAAACCATGTACAAAATACAATATTATCTGGTGATCACCATGTTGTGACGTCAACTGAAAATATTAGCAAAATTATTCGATTCCTCAAATGAAAAAGCAGTATTACAATATTTAATAAAATAACTGGATCATTCAATGTCTATAAAGTCTATAAAAATCACAATCAACCAGTGAAAACCACAAAAAAACAATCAGCTGATGACCGCCATGCTGTGACGTCAGATGACAGTACAGTGATTCATCGAGTACCGGAATAAAACTTCACGTCCGCTATCTCTGCCAGCCAGCCGAGAACTGAATCTGAGAGTGTTATCAGCATGATACAACCGCCCCCACTCTGTCGGCCCTCATCGGTAGTTTTCGATCCAGCGTTGTCACGTTTGGAAGATTTCTACTTTTCTATTTGATTTTACGTTTCTTAACAAAATTTTGGTAGTTCTTTAGAATAGATTATTGGCAAGTTTATGTAAATCACAACTAACCAGAAACAACCACAATACGCAATCAGCTGGTGACTGCCATGTTGTGACGTAACCTGATGTCATTAGCAAAATGGTTCCATTTCTCAAATGAAATAGGAATATTACAATAAATAATCAAATAATAAGATCACTAAATGCCTGAAAAAATTATAAAAATCACAATTAACCAGAACCAAGTACATAATACAATATTATCTGATGACCACCATGTTGTGACGTCAACCGAAATTATTAGCAGCATTATTCGGTTCCTCAAATCAAAAAGGAGTATTACAATTATAATAAAATAACAGGATCACTCAATGTCAATAAAGTTTATAAAAATCACAAATCAACCAGTGAAAACCACAAAAAAACAATCAGCTGATGACCGCCATGTTGTTACGTCATATGACAGTGCAGTGATTCATCGAGTACCGTAATAAAACTTCACGTCCTCTACCTCTGCCAGCCAGCCGAAAACTGAATCGGAGAGTGTTATGAGCATGATTCAACTGCCCCCTCTCTGTCGGCCCTCATCGGTAGTTTTCGATACAGCGTTGTCACGTTTGGAAGATTTCTATTTTTCTATTAGATTTTACATTTCTTAACAAAATTTTGGTAGCTTCTTTAGAATAGATTTTTGGCAAGTTTATGTAAATCACAACTAACCAGAAACAACCACAATACACAATCAGCTGGTGACCGCCATGTTGTGACGTCACCTGATGTTATTAGCAGAATTGTTCGATTTTTCAAATTGAAAAGAAATATTACAATATATAATCAAATAATAAGATCACTAAATGCCTGGAAAATTCATAAAGATCACAAATAACCAAAACCATGTACAAAATACAATATTATCTGGTGATCACCATGTTATGACGTCAACTGAAAATATTAGCAAAATTATTCGATTCCTCAAATGAAAAAGCAGTATTACAATATTTAATAAAATAACTGGATCATTCAATGTCTATAAAGTCTATAAAAATCACAATCAACCAGTGAAAACCACAAAAAAACAATCAGCTGATGACCGCCATGCTGTGACGTCAGATGACAGTACAGTGATTCATCGAGTACCGGAATAAAACTTCACGTCCGCTATCTCTGCCAGCCAGCCGAGAACTGAATCTGAGAGTGTTATCAGCATGATACAACCGCCCCCACTCTGTCGGCCCTCATCGGTAGTTTTCGATCCAGCGTTGTCACGTTTGGAAGATTTCTACTTTTCTATTTGATTTTACGTTTCTTAACAAAATTTTGGTAGCTTCTTCTTTAGAATAGATTATTGGCAAGTTTATGTAAATCACAACTAACCAGAAACAACCACAATACGCAATCAGCTGGTGACTGCCATGTTGTGACGTAACCTGATGTCATTAGCAAAATGGTTCCATTTCTCAAATGAAATAGGAATATTACAATAAATAATCAAATAATAAGATCACTAAATGCCTGAAAAAATTATAAAAATCACAATTAACCAGAACCAAGTACATAATACAATATTATCTGATGACCACCATGTTGTGACGTCAACCGAAATTATTAGCAGCATTATTTGGTTCCTCAAATGAAAAAGGAGTATTACAATATATAATAAAATAATAAGATCACCAAATGACTGAAAAATTTATAAAGATCACAGTTAACCAGAACCAAGGACAAAATATAATATTATCTGGTGAATCACCATGTTGTGACGTCAACTGATATTATTAGCAAAATTATTCGATTCTTCAAATGAAAAAGGAGTATTACAATTATAATAAAATAACAGGATCACTCAATGTCAATAAAGTTTATAAAAATCACAATCAACCAGTGAAAACCACAAAAAAACAATCAGCTGATGACCGCCATGTTGTGACGTCATATGACATTGCAGTGACTCATCGAGTACCGGCATAAAACTTCACGTCCGCTATCTCTGCCAGCCAGCCGAAAACTGAATCGGAGAGTGTTATCAGCATGATTTAACCGCCCCCACTCTGTCGGCCCTCATCGGTAGTTTTCGATCCAGCGTTGTCACGTTTGGTAAATTTCAACTTTTCTATTAGATTTCACGTTTCTTAACAAAATTTTGGTAGCATCTTCTTTAGAATAGATTTTTGGCAAGTTTATGTAAATCACAACTAAATGGAAGCAACTACAATACACAATCAGCTGGTGACCGCCATGTTGTGACGTCACCTGATGTCATTAGCAAAATTATTCGATTTTTCGAATGAAAAAGGAATATTACAGTATATAATCAAATAATAAGATCACTAAATGCCTGAAAAATTTATAAAGATCGCAATTAACCAGAACCAAGTACAAAGTATAATATTATCTGGTGAATCACCATGTTGTGACGTCAACTGATATTATTAGCAAAATTATTCGATTCCTCAAATGAAAAAGGAGTATTACAATTATAATAAAATAACAGGATCACTCAATGTCAATAAAGTTTATAAAAATCACAATCAACCAGTGAAAACCACAAAAAAACAATCAGCTGATGACCGCCATGTTGTGACGTCATATGACATTGCAGTGACTCATCGAGTACCGGAATAAAACTTCACGTCCGCTATCTCTGCCAGCCAGCCGAAAACTGAATCGGAGAGTGTTATCAGCATGATTTAACCGCCCCCACTCTGTCGGCCTTCATCGGTAGTTTTCGATCCAGCGTTGTCACGTTTGGTAGATTTCATCTTTTCTATTAGATTTCACGTTTCTTAACAAAATTTTGGTAGCATCTTCTTTAGAATAGATTTTTGGCAAGTTTATGTAAATCACAACTAACTAGAAGCAACCACAATACACAATCAGCTGGTGACCGCCATGTTGTGACGTCACCTGATGTCATTAGCAAATTTATTCGATTTTTCAAATGAAAAAGGAATATTACAATATATAATCAAATAATAAGATCACTAAATGCCTGAAAAATTTATAAAGATCGCAATTAACCAGAACCAAGTACAAAATATAATATTATCTGGTGACCATCATGTTGTGACGTCAACTGAAATTATTAGCAGAATTATTCGATTCCTCAAATCAAAACGTAGTATTACAATTATAATAAAATAACAGGATCACTCAATGTCAATAAAATTTATAAAAATCACAATCAACCAGTGAAAACCTCAAAAAAACAATCAGCTGATGACCGCCATGTTGTTACGTCATATGACAGTGCAGTGATTCATTGAGTACCGTAATGAAACTTCACGTCCGCTATCTCTGCCAGCCAGCCGAAAACTGAATCGGAGAGTGTTATCAGCATGATTCAACCGCCCCCACTCTTTCGGCCCTCATCGGTAGTTTTCAATCCAGCGTTGTCACGTTTGGTAGATTTCAACTTTTCTATTAGAATTTCACGTTTCTTAACAAAATTTTGATAGCATCTTCTTTAGAAAAGATTTTTGGCAAGTTTATGTAAATCAGAACTAACCAGAAACAACCACAATACACAATCAGCTGGTGACCGCCATGTTGTGACGTAACCTGATGTCATTAGCAAAATTGTTCGAAATGAAAAAGAAATATTACAATAAATAATCAAATAATAAGATCACTAAATGCCTGAAAAATTCATAAAGATCACAAATAACCAGAACCATGTACAAAATACAATATTATCTGGTGATCACCATGTTGTGACGTCAACTGAAATTATTAGCAAAATTATTCAATTTCTCAATTGAAAAAGGAGTATTACATTTATAATAAAATAACAGGATCACTCAATGTCAATGAAGTTTATAAAAATCACAATCAACCAGTGAAAACCACAAAAAAACAATCAGCTGATGACCGCCATGTTGTGACGTCATATGACATTGCAGTGACTCATCTAGTACCGGAATAAAACTTCACGTCCGCTATCTCTGCCAGCCAGCCGAAAACTGAATCTGAGAGTGTTATCAGTATGATTCAACCGCCCCCACTCTGTCGGCCCTCATCGGTAGTTTTCAATCCAGCGTTGTCACGATTGGTAGATTTCAACTTTTCTATTAGAATTTCACGTTTCTTAACAAAATTTTGATAGCATCTTCTTTAGAAAAGATTTTTGGCAAGTTTATGTAAATCAGAACTAACCAGAAACAACCACAATACACAATCAGCTGGTGACCGCCATGTTGTGACGTCACCTGATGTCATTAGCAAAATTATTCGATTTTTCGAATGAAAAAGGAATATTACAGTATATAATCAAATAATAAGATCACTAAATGCCTGAAAAATTTATAAAGATCACAGTTAACCAGAACCAAGTACAAAATATAATATTATCTGGTGACCACCATGTTGTGACGTCAACTGAAATTATTAGCAATATTATTCGATTTCTCAAATGGAAAAGGAGTATTACAATTATAGTAAAATAACAGGATCACTCAATGTCAATAAAGTTTATAAAAATCACAATCAACCAGTGAAAACCACAAAAAAACAATCAGCTGATGACCGCCATGTTGTTACGTCATATGACAGTGCAGTGATTCATTGAGTATCGTAATGAAACTTCACGTCCGCTATCTCTGCCAGCCAGCCGAAAACTGAATCGGAGAGTGTTATCAGCATGATTTAACCGCCCCCACTCTGTCGGCCCTCATCGGTAGTTTTCGATCCAGCGTTGTCACGTTTGGTAGATTTCAACTTTTCTATTAGATTTCACGTTTCTTCACAAAATTTTGGTAGCATTTTCTTTAGAATAGATTTTTGGCAAGTTCATGTAAATCACAACTAACCAGAAGCAACCACAATACACCAGCAGCTGGTGACCGCCTTGTTGTGACGTCACCTGATGTCAGCAAATTTATTCGATTTTTCAAATGGAAAAGGAATATTACAATATATAATCAAATAATAAGATCACTAAATGCCTGAAAAATTTATAAAGATCGCAATTAACCAGAACCAAGTACAAAATATAATATTATCTGGTGACCATCATGTTGTGACGTCAACTGAAATTATTAGCAGAATTATTCGATTCCTCAAATCAAAAAGGAGTATTACAATTATAATAAAATAACAGGATCACTCAATGTCAATAAAGTTTATAAAAATCACAATCAACCAGTGAAAACCTCAAAAAAACAATCAGCTGATGACCGCCATGTTGTTACGTCATATGACAGTGCAGTGATTCATTGAGTACCGTAATGAAACTTCACGTCCGCTATCTCTGCCAGCCAGCTGAAAACTGAATCGGAGAGTGTTATCAGCATGATTCAACCGCCCCCACTCTGTCGGCCCTCATCGGTAGTTTTCGATCCAGCGTTATCACGTTTGGAAGATTTCAACTTTTCTGTTAGATTTTACGTTTCTTAACAAAATTTTGGTAGCTTCTTCTTCAGAATAGATTTTTGGCAAGTTTATGTAAATCAGAACTAACCAGAAACAACCACAATACACAATCAGCTGGTGACCGCCATGTTGTGACGTAACCTGATGTCATTAGCAAAATTGTTCGAATTGAAAAAGAAATATTACAATATATAATCAAATAATAAGATCACTAAATGCCTGAAAAATTTATAAAGATCGCAATTAACCAGAACCATGTACAAAGTATAATATTATCTGGTGAATCACCATGTTGTGACGTCAACTGATATTATTAGCAAAATTATTCGATTCCTCAAATGAAAAAGGAGTATTACAATTATAATAAAATAACAGGATCACTCAATGTCAATAAAGTTTATAAAAATCACAATCAACCAGTGAAAACCACAAAAAAACAATCAGCTGATGACCGCCATGTTGTGACGTCATATGACATTGCAGTGACTCATCGAGTACCGGAATAAAACTTCACGTCCGCTATCTCTGCCAGCCAGCCGAAAACTGAATCGGAGAGTGTTATCAGCATGATTTAACCGCCCCCACTCTGTCGGCCTTCATCGGTAGTCTTCGATCCAGCGTTGTCACGTTTGGTAGATTTCAACTTTTCTATTAGATTTCACGTTTCTTAACAAAATTTTGGTAGCATCTTCTTTAGAATAGATTTTTGGCAAGTTTATGTAAATCACAACTAACTAGAAGCAACCACAATACACAATCAGCTGGTGACCGCCATGTTGTGACGTCACCTGATGTCATTAGCAAATTTATTCGATTTTTCAAATGAAAAAGGAATATTACAATATATAATCAAATAATAAGATCACTAAATGCCTGAAAAATTTATAAAGATCGCAATTAACCAGAACCAAGTACAAAATATAATATTATCTGGTGACCATCATGTTGTGACGTCAACTGAAATTATTAGCAGAATTATTCGATTCCTCGAATCAAAACGTAGTATTACAATTATAATAAAATAACAGGATCACTCAATGTCAATAAAATTTATAAAAATCACAATCAACCAGTGAAAACCTCAAAAAAACAATCAGCTGATGACCGCCATGTTGTTACGTCATATGACAGTGCAGTGATTCATTGAGTACCGTAATGAAACTTCACGTCCGCTATCTCTGCCAGCCAGCCGAAAACTGAATCGGAGAGTGTTATCAGCATGATTCAACCGCCCCCACTCTGTCGGCCCTCATCGGTAGTTTTCAATCCAGCGTTGTCACGTTTGGTAGATTTCAACTTTTCTATTAGAATTTCACGTTTCTTAACAAAATTTTGATAGCATCTTCTTTAGAAAAGATTTTTGGCAAGTTTATGTAAATCAGAACTAACCAGAAACAACCACAATTCACAATCAGCTGGTGACCGCCATGTTGTGACGTAACCTGATGTCATTAGCAAAATTGTTCGAAATGAAAAAGAAATATTACAATATATAATCAAATAATAAGATCACTAAATGCCTGAAAAATTCATAAAGATCACAAATAACCAGAACCATGTACAAAATACAATATTATCTGGTGATCACCATGTTGTGACGTCAACTGAAATTATTAGCAAAATTATTCAATTTCTCAATTGAAAAAGGAGTATTACATTTATAATAAAATAACAGGATCACTCAATGTCAATAAAGTTTATAAAAATCACAATCAACCAGTGAAAACCACAAAAAAACAATCAGCTGATGACCGCTATGTTGTGACGTCATATGACATTGCAGTGACTCATCTAGTACCGGAATAAAACTTCACGTCCGCTATCTCTGCCAGCCAGCCGAAAACTGAATCTGAGAGTGTTATCAGCATGATTCAACCGCCCCCACTCTGTCGGCCCTCATCGGTAGTTTTCGATCCAGCGTTGTCACGTTTGGAAGATTTCAACTTTTCTGTTAGATTTTACGTTTCTTAACAAAATTTTGGTAGCTTCTTCTTTAGAATAGATTCTTGGCAAGTTTATGTAAATCACAACTAACCAGAAACAACCACAATATACAATCAGCTGGTGACCGCCATGTTATGACGTAACCTGATGTCATTATCAAAATTGTTCGATTTTTCAAATGAAAAAGAAATATTACAATATATAATCAAATAATAAGATCACTAAATGCCTGAAAAATTCATAAAGATCACAAATAACCAGAACCATGTACAAAATACAATATTATCTGGTGATCACCATGTTGTGACGTCAACTGAAATTATTGGCAAAATTATTCGATTTCTCAAATGAAAATGGATTATTACAATTATAATAAAATAACAGGATCACTCAATATCAATAAAGTTTGTAGAAATCACAATCAACCAGTGAAAACCACAAAAAAACAATCAGCTGATGACCGCCATGTTGTGACGTCATATGACATTGCAGTGACTCATCGAGTACCGGAATAAAACTTCACGTCCTCTACCTCTGCCAGCCAGCCGAAAATTGAATCGGAGAGTGTTATCAGCATGATTCAACCGCCCCCACTCTGTCGTCCCTCATCGGTAGTTTTCAATCCAGCGTTGTCACGTTTGGTAGATTTCAACTTTTCTATTAGATTTCACGTTTCTTAACAAAATTTTGGTAGCATCTTCTTTAGAATAGATTTTTTGGAAGTTTATGTAAATCACAACTAACTAGAAGCAACCACAATACACAATCAGCTGGTGACCGCTTTGTTGTGACGTCACCTGATGTCATTAGCAAAATTATTCGATTTTTCAAATGAAAAAGGAATATTACAATATACAATCAAATAATAACATCACTAAATTCCTGAAAAATTTATAAAGATCACAATTAACCAGAACCAAGTACAAAATATAATATTATCTGGTGACCACCATGTTGTGACGTCATCTGAAATTATTAGCAAAATTATTCGATTCCTCAAATCAAAAAGAATTATTACAATTATAATAAAATAACAGGATCACTCAATGTCAATAAAGTTTGTAAAAATCACAATCAACCAGTGAAAACCTCAAAAAAACAACCATCTGATGACTGCCATGTTGTTACGTCATATGACAGTGCAGTGATTCATCGAGTACCGTAATGAAACTTCACGTCCGCTTTCTCTGCCAGCCAGCCGAAAACTGAATCGGAGTGTGTTATCAGCATGATTCAACCGCCCCCACTCTGTCGGCCCTCATCGGTAGTTTTCGATCCAGCGTTGCCACGTTTGTGAGATTCCCACCTTTCTATAAGATTTTGACAGAAATTTTGGTAGCTTCTTCTTTAGAATAGATTTTTGGCAAGTTTATGTAAATCACAACTAACCAGACAATCACATTGATCATGATTATGCAAATATCACTTTCATTTCTTGAAAAATTTATGATTTTTGATTTCTTTCGCTTTCTGTCGCAGATAATTCCTGATCTAATTTTATGAACATTTTAATTTCGGAAAATCCGAAACATATGTGAATAAGCAAATAACTGATTGATTCTCATTATAGAAAATACTTACTGTAACATGCAGTGAATATGCACTTTTAACATCTCAAGTCGATACGAAAGAAAAAACGAAACAGGTAAAACAAAATTTTATTGATGACAGCAAAGTAAAAATATTGATTAATTTTTTTTGTGGAGGAAATTCACTTCTTGACATGTTTATTCGGGTTTGCAACTTACACAGTTTAAAAAGAAAATATTTCAACGTTCTTTGAAAAAATGAAAGTTATTTTAATTTTTTTTTTTCGTCGACCTCTGCAAAAAATGACATTTTACGTACTAATTTCCGGACGAAAAATCGACTATTTTTGAAGGCAAGTACTTTTCGTCCGCAAACACTTTTCGTCGGCAAACTCTTTTCGTCCGCTGTGGTCACTATGATACGGCACGGTACGAGAGCGGCCATTGAGTCATTTTCGTAAATCCACGTTTTAATTAATACATAGGCGCCTGTGACAATAACTGTCATTTGCTGTTGTCAAATTAATTATTTACGAAATCCGCTAGATTTCAGGTAAAGCACTTCAAGAGAGAAGTCTTGGAAATGGTGCTGTTGGAGCACCTGCATCTGAAGTTGCATCAACAAGTACCCAAAATCAAAACTTGTCTCTTGCATCTTCTTCGACAGCAGGAATTAATATCAATAATTGCACAAACTGTACGTTCAATATTCATCTTCGAGATTGATTTAATTTTGTAGTATAATTGAAATAGAGAGTTGTTACACTTCAAATACATTTTGTTTATATTCATTAAAATTATGATCGAGTCTGCAGTTCGAAGAGTTGGACGTAGCTGAGGCCAGCAAACATGCGAGTACTTACTTTCATAAAGGTATGTAGAGGTCGACGAAAAAATGTAATATGCACCTCGGCGAAAAACTGTCTACTGTCTCGCCTGCTTGCTATCCTTGGCTGCGCCTCGGCTATCAATTTGCAGGCTCGACTATAATAGACAGTTTTTCGTCCTTGGTACATAAATAACTATTCTTACAGGCAAATTTTGAGAATACGCCAAGTTACTGACAAAATTATATCATTTTTTCAAGACAGTAGTTTTTGAAACACAGTAACTAACCAGGGCAAATTTATTCATTTTTCCTTCTACACTTGTATAGAATTTTTTGATTAACATCTTTCATTTTCTGTCTGCGGATGGTTAAAAACCCAAAAAAATATTTCCAAAAGTGAAAACGCTTTGGTGTTTTATAGCTCTATTGTAATAGTGGGAAAAATTTATATTTATCTATATTGCGTCAGGTAGTGATTGTTCTTATGGACATTTCTGTGACGGTTCTGTGAGCACAAGACAGGATAACTTTTTATCTAATTACAATATACGAGGATGTATTGATATCTAGTTAGCCTAGACCAGTTCCCTGCATAAACAAAATATTGCGTTACCATAGAAACGAACAATAACTTATTAGAAGTGTCAGTGTAAAGTTTGACGACAAAATAGTAAACCAGAGTTACGCAATAAATTCAAAGAAAAAATATGTCCACCATCCATCGTCAAGTACCTGTATTTAAAAGGGTTAAGAGGTAAGCAGATTTACGAAGATGTGCTTAATACCCTTGGTGATCAATGTCCTTCGTATGCGACCGTGAAAAATTCAAAAGAGACGGGTGTGAAGTTATCCACATCCACAAGATACACGTAGAAAAAAATATCGAATTTTTTTTATTTCTATGTGTTCCTCTAATCATTGAATATGAATTGGCTAGAAAAAATGCCATGCCTGAGTTATTCAGGCCGTCTAAGAGAATGAAAATGGGATTGAAAATCATAAAAAAACTATATTTCGGAAAGTTGACTTTATACACCATTCAAATTCAAGTATGTTGTTTCTCGTGGTCGAATTGATTAGAAAAATGCTACGTCTGAGTTTTTCAGGCCGTCTAAGGGGGTGGAAATGGGGTTGAAAATCATAAAAAAACTATATTTCGGAAAGTTGACTTTGTACACCTTCCATTTTCGAATATGATGTTTCTCGTTGTAGAATATACTAGAAAAATGATATGTCTGAGTTTTTCAGGCCGTCTAAGGGGGTGGAAATGGGGTTGAAAATCATAAAAAAACTATATTTCGGAAAGTTGACTTTTTACACCTTCCATTTTCGAATATTTTGTTTCTCGTGGTCGAATTGACTAGAAAAATACCATGCCTGGGTTATTCTGGCCGTCTAAGAGGGTGGAAATGGGATTGAAAATCATAAAAAATCTGTATTTCGGAAAGTTGACTTTGTACACCATTCAAATTCAAGGATGTTATTTCTCGTGGTCGAATTGACTAGAAAAATGCCATGCCTGAGTTATTCAGGCCGTCTAAGATGGTGGAAATGGGGTTGAAAATCATAAAAAAACTACATTTCGTAAAGTTGACTTTGTACACCTTCCATTTTCGAATATGTTGTTTCTCGTGGTCGAATTGACTAGAAAAATGCTATGCCTGAGTTTTTCAGGCCGTCTAAGAGGGTGGTAATGGGGTTGAAAATCATAGAAAAACTATATTTCGGAAAGTTGACTTTGTACACCTTCCATTTTCGAATATGTTGTTCCTCGTGGTCGAATTGACTAGAAAGATGCTACGTCTGACCACGCACAGGCCCTGCTTTTGAGGGGTTTTCTCCGAAAACCTGGGAGTTTCGTAAAAATAAATTTTACAAAAAAAATTTACAAGAAACAACATATTCGAAAATGGAGGGTGTACAAAGTCAACTTTCCGATATATAGTTTTCATTATGATTTTCAACCCCATTTCCACCCCCTTAAACGGCCTGAAAAACTCAGGCATAGCAATTTTCTAGTCAATTCGACCACGAGAAACAACATATTCGAAGATGGTGTACAAAGTCAACTTTCCGAAATATTGTTTTTCTATGATTTTCAACCCCATTTCCATCCACTTAGACGGCCTGAAAAACTCACGCATTCCATTTTTCTAGTCAATCCGACCACAAGAAACAACATACTCAATAATGGAAGGTGTACAAAGTCAACTAACCGAAATATAGTTATATTATGACTTTCAACCCCATTTCCACCCCCTTAGACGGCTTGAAAAACTCAAGCATATCATTTTTCTAATAAATTCTACAACAAGAAACAACATATTCGAAAATGGAAGGTGTACAAAGTCAACTTTCCGAAATATAGTTTTTTTTATGATTTTCAACCCCATTTCCACCCCCTTAAACGGCCTGAAAAACTTAGGCATAGCAATTGTCTAGTCAATTCGACCACGAGAAACAACAAATTCGTAAATGGAAAGTGTACAAAGTCAACTTTTCGAAGTTTTTCTATGAGTTTCAACTGTCAACCCCATTTCCACCCTTTTAGACGGCCTGAAAAACTCAGGCATAGCATTTTTCTAGTCAGTTCGACCACGAGAAACAACATATTCGAAAATAGAAGGTGCACAAACTCAACTTTCCAAAATACAGTTTTTTTAAGGTTTTCAACCCCATTTCCACCCCCTTAGACGGCCTGAAAATCTCAGACGTAGCAATTTTCTAGTAAATTCGACCACGAGAAACAACATACTTGTATTTGAATGGTGTACAAACTACAAAGTCAACTTTCCGAAATATAGTTTTTATTTTATAATTTTCACCCCATATCCACCCTCTTAGACTGCCTGAATAACTCAGGCATGTAATTTTTCCATTCAATTCGACCACGAGAAACAACATACTTGATTTTGAATGGTGTACAAAGTCAACTTTCCGAAATATAGTTTTTTTATGATTTTCAACCCCATTTCCTTCCTCATAGATGGCCTGAATAACTCAGGCATGGTATTTTTCTAGTCAATTCGTCCACGAAAAACAACATACCTGGATAGGAATGATGTACAAAGTCAGCTTTCCGAAATATAGTTTTTTTAAGATTTTCAACCCAATTTCCACCCACTTAGACGGCCTGAAAAACTCAGGCATATCATTTTTCTAGTCAATTCGACCACGAGAAACAACATATTCGAAAATGGATGTTGTACAAAGTTATCTTACCGAAATATAGTTTGTTTATGGTTTTCCACCCCATTTCCACCCTTTAAGACTGTTTGGAAAACCGAGGCACCATGTTTTTTACTTAGATGACCGCCGGAAGAAGCAAATTCAATGATTAGAAGTACACAAAGAGTTTAGTATAGAAATAAAAAAAATTCGATATTTTTTCTCCGTGTATCTTGTGGATGTGGATAACTTCACACCCGTGTTTGATGGCATTATGTCAAACGGCTGCGGAGATATGGCCAAAAAACTTCCTCATATACCCAATGAGTGCGACAGAGACTTTTAACCTTCTGAATCGTGTGGAGTCTCGCAGTCATACTCATTAGACAAACGAGGAAGTTTTTTGGCCATATCTCCGCAGCCGTTTGACATAATCCCATCAAACTTGGTATCACTGGATTCGTAATGACGATCCCTAACCAAATATGGAAAAATATACTGGGTGTCCCATTTAAAAATATCACTAAAGTCGCTTTTCCTCAAATGCGGATAACCCTATATATTTTGGGTGGGGTTCAAAAATTGGCCCATAGGAAAAGAAACCTGTCCGAGGATTTTTCCGAAATATCTTTATATTCAGAAATAATGAATTTGTTCCATAATTTAGCGTCGCACTGTATATAAATGCATATAAAATGTTCAATGGTATATAACACATATAGGTACTTACAGACACAATGTACGAACAAATATGAGTAATTCACCTATGGAGTCTTGATTTTTTTTAACATAGTCGAAAATTTCATCTCCTGAATAAAAGCCTTCAGTGGATATAAACTTTTCAGTATTCTCATTTTTTTATTCAATATAAATTATAAGGGTGTAAATGAAGATACTCGGTACAGTTAAAATATTATATTTTTTGAAAAAAGGTTTGCAGGAGTCTGTTCATTTCAGTTCGAACAGAAGGCGAATCATTCTTTCTGGGCAATGACTCTTTTGATGTCAATTAGCCTGAATAGAGACTAAAATTATTGTCTAACTGGATTTGTTCTGAGTTGTTTTTTTATGGGTGTGTTCTGTTAGCTCAACGGTAAAGCTAGCAGAAACCAGGATTTTTAAACGCATTTCAAAAAAATCAGCGATGGTTTCAAACGTGAGCCTAAAATGACCCTAAAATCATGGTGTGATAAGACTTTTCAAAAACATTCGTTTGGCGGTTGAAGAGTAAAAAATGCTGGAATAGGGTTATAAATTAGCCTAAAATAGTGGTTTTGCTAGCATTACCATTCTGAATGTGTAACACAGTCAAATGAAAACATTTCAACCCTGTGAACATTAATTAAACATTACAACATGAATTCCTTCCAAGAGAGGTTATCTTGTACGATGGAAAATAGCGACAAAATTTTAATTTTCAGTCGCATCCTGTTCATATTTCAAATAAAATCAACGCTTTTTCTTATTATGCCTGCATCGTAACATCAAAAACAAAGCTGGAAATGAATTTTTGATTGGGAAAATGTCCCTTGATGATGATTGTGATGAAGATGGTAGATGGTATGAATCAGGTATAATAAAAAACTATTTACGAACATTCGCAAAGTCTTCTCTGGAAATATCATAGCCCCATTAAGCCTTTGCTACAGTCTTCCGCTGATCTCAGAATATGTTATCTTATTTAAGATAGACCGACAAAATATGTATGGTGGCCTTAAGTCTGGTGACCTCGATGGCCACTACATTCTACTTGTTGCAATAGACTTTTCACCGAGTGTGTCCATCTGTGTGACCTACATTGTGTATTGAAATTAAGAACCGAAAATTTTGCGGAGCATTATTTATTCACCTTGTATATCGAACGGTGCATCATGTGACGTATATCGTCCGTCAAGTTTTTTTCTCTTTTGACGTAGGTAAAGGTTAGATGAATGTAATTTGATTTCTCAGCGACGGCATTCCGTGAGATGAATCCGTAAAAAGTCTACTGGGTACCGAATTTTCACCTTCAAAATGTTCAAGCCACTCAAAAAAAAACAAGTCGCTCATTAAGCATTTATTTTATCTCTTTGACATGATTGATTAGCCACCTGACGAAAATTATAAACAATTCAAGGCTGAGCACGTTTGGTTTTATTTAAAAAATCATATCTTTCTGGAGGATTTAAAATATTACCTTAAACTTAGATGAACTGAGTTAGATATGAATGATTTGATTCGACATGCTGTTGAATATTCTGTAATTTTTTTGTTCCACTTTTGAATGTTGGTTTGACTTCATTTCATCGTAGTTGGTGGGATTCAGCAACATAGAAGTGGGAGAGGAACTTCTTGCTTTCGTATGAACAGCGTCTGAAGTGATTTTGTGATATTTAGATGTTACACAAATGTCTAGAGGATTTTTATACGATTCATTATCAATGATGGTAATGGTGGATTTGGAGTATGACATAATAAAAGCATTTTGTGTTGGTTTTTGTGAACAGAATGAGAGAGAGAGAGAAATCAACTTATTATTGACATGCTTATGTAAGGATTTAAATAAGTATAAAACCGAGGGGGTGACCACTCTGGCAATACGTGTACAAATTTACCCCGCAGTCGACCGCAATCGCTTGATTTTCGGCCGAAATCCCGCAATCACTTAGGAAATCACTCCAGAAATCCGAAATCACTTTGAAATCCCCGAAATCCTATCGGAAATCCGGAAATCACTGACAAAAGTTTCGAAATCATCACCGAAATCCTCTTCGGAAATCGCAGTCGCTAGAGAAATGCGAAATTATAATGCATGCGTAGAAACAAACGATTGATAGATGCTAGGGAAACATTTTTCCTTGTATTAACTTGTCGAATCATGAATCCCGCGAAGGCCGTGAGGACGGGCGTTACAATTTTGAAAAATTACTCCTCACCCCACCCCCCCCCTCCAAAGCTACTTAGCGAACGGGTAGAAATTTCGGAAAAAAACCGCAGAATATTTTTGCAAGTTTGCAAGAAAAAAAGATGTTCAGAAAATTCAAAAAATTTTAAAAAAATATATTAAAAAAACGAAAAATATAGCATTGTAGAGGCTATTTTCGACTTTTTTTCGGGGTGATGGATAGTGGGGAAAAAAAATTTTGTGTCTGAGTGTGAGAAATTTTTTTTTATTTTTTTAAATAGCCCTTGGCACACCCTTGGATGATTCTAGAAAGATTTGAATTCCTTACTTTTTTTTATAGGACCGTCCGTTTAGGCTGTGCGCGTGTTCGCGGATTCTCAAAAATGAAAAAAAAATAAAAAAATAAGAAAAATTATTTAAAAAAAAACAAAAAATACGATATTGCAGGGGCCGTTTTCGACTTTTTTTTCGTGATGGGGGTGGTGGGGCAAAAAAAATTGGATTCGAGGGGGTGAAATAATTTTTTTTTATAAAAACATGGAGTCAGATTTTTCTTTTCTGACCATAAATGCAAATAATGAAAAATGATTGTGAGAAAATCAACTTTATGTTGACTCTTTTCCCATCAGAAAGGACATTTGAAAGAGAATCTAAATCACGAAGACCGAGACGAAGACACAAACAAGTTTACAAATAATGATAGAACACTATTATGCTGTATATTACGACACTTGGTATATTGGCCGTATTGTGGACATCATCTCAGACAATCAATTCAAAATAAAATTCTTCAAATGGGAACTAGACTCATATATGTGGCCCAAGTGTGAGGATGTTCAGTTGGTTGAAAAGAAATATATATTTTTGGGCCTGTTAACCTAATCGGAAACGGACCGTTTTGCATTAACCACGAGGAAAAAACAAAAATTGAAAAGATATTCAAAAACAAAAAAAACGTGTTTGAGTGTGGAATTTTCAAACTAGTCAATGTAAGATAATTTTGGGTTGAGTAAAGCAATGTGAATGAAAATTTCCTATATTTTTTTATATCGTCTATTTCCATCCACATAGAATTGTATGATAAGAATCACAAGGATTGATCGAGTTCTATGATACTCGAGAAAATACTTGACGAAAAAAACAAAATTGGTCTCATTGAACAAAATTCATTCGACTAAAGAAATAAAAGTTTCATTTATGCACGACAAAATAATTTGTTGAAGCAAGAAAAATAATTATTCAACTCTCAATTCAAGCCTCGATATAAGCGCATGTTCATTGTATCAAATGAATCATTCGTTGGTCTAACTAGGTATACATTTTTTTGTTAATTTTCTCAAGTATATCTTAGTGTCGAATCAACACGGCGAATTTGACAAAATTGATTCGATCAAATTTGATTGTTTCATTCAACCAAATTATTATTTTTTGGATCAATATATAAACTTCAATGAAACTAGAATTATTTCTTTTCGATTTCTTTTAATAAATTCTCAAAATGATAGGTGGTACATCAAAAACATTTTTACCAAGAACTCCATTACTTTGCTGCAAAATAATATTTCGGTCTAAAGAATACACATGTTGTTCGGATTAAGTGATATTTGATCAAATTAATGAAATAAATTTGACTGAGAATGACTATGAAATAACAAATCTTTTAATTTTCTGTGATTCAGGCACCAAAACTTCTTTAAAATCTCCCTTTTCCAATAATGTGTCGCAATAATTTTCTTATTATTTCTAGGAAATCCATCGAAATCGGTTGGGATTTCCAAGAAATCTTTAGAAATCTCTCGGAATCGTATGCGATTTCCACGGAATCATCGGAAATCTCTCGAAATCTTATGTGATTCCCACGAAATCCCAGGAAATATCTCGAAATCACATAAGATTTCCAGGAAATCCTCGGAAATCCCAAATATTTCAGGAAATCATAAGGGATTTCGGCAATACGTGTACGTTTTCTGATGAATGGTCACCCCCTCGTATAAAACGATCACTGATTATTAGTTAAAAAACTTTTGTTCTCTTTCCTTTAGTACTATAAATGTATGTGATTTTTTGGTAGAATATTTGCTTCTCTATTTAATAATTTAAACCACATTTCACTAGAGCATAGGGAAATTAAAATATTTGATATCAAATCCGCAATAGCAGTAGGTATACCTACTTAAATTTTATTCCGTTTCCTCTAGTTCTATAAAATTGTGTGATATGGGTAGAATATTATATATTTTATTTAATAGAAAAGTTATTGGGTATAGCCCTCAAATTGTTGTGCAACCGTAGACACGTGTTTCGAGCTTAAGCTCTCATCAGTACGGTAAAATCAAGTGCGAAGATGTACAACACTTGGATGTAAAAATAGAAACAAAGGAAGTCAACAACAGGAAGCCAACCACACATTTGTGGCTTCGGTTAGAAGACCTTGAGATTTCAAGGCAACAACTAACGTCGCCACGGAGGCAGCTATAGTTACCAGCTGGTAGCTATATTGTTTATATTTTTATTTAATTATTTACACCACATTTTACTAGAGCACAGGGAACCCAAAAAAAATTGGCTTTTTATAATATATTGACATTTTGGAAAGTTGAATTTGTTTCTTTTAATCTTATGGTAACGTAGTATGCATATATCAGTATGGATAGTAGACCCATTTTCTTTTTCCTCTAGTAATTCAAAATTAAGTCGTATAAGCACCTTATCGTAATTTTTATGTATTTTTTTAACGAAACCACCTTACTAAAGCACAGAGGAAAAAGTAGCACTATAAAAATATATACAAATAAAAACAAATTATTGGAAAGGTACTTTATTTAAAAATACAAATTAGGAACATTGAACTTACACGAAACAAACTTAAGTTTATTTTTTATTTTTATTATTGTAATAATTATTTGTATTAAATACACAGCTATTATAAACAATATTACTAGGTTGTAAGGCTGTCTGTCTGTTAATTTCTGACGTTATTACTGACGTATTTTGGTTGTTTTCCACTGAATGATCACCTCTCATGGCCTGAATTATATTTTTATGGTGCTCAACATCCATTTGAAGACATGGTTTTATGGACTGGGGATTACTGTGTCCGGTAATCTTAATAAGTTGCAGTTCCTGTACACCATTTTTTGCCAAGTTTGATATTGCTGTAGCCCTTGCTGAAATTGCTGTAGCCCTTGCTGAAATTGCTGTAGCCCTTGCTGAATGATTTGTGATATTGTTTTTTTTTGTATCAATTCCTATTTTAGTTGCAGATTCCTTTAACCAATATATTGTGTTTCTACCTACAGGATTATTATTATAACATCTGTTTGAAAGCTGTGCGTTCCATTTCGAATTGGGAGTTACAAACAATCTATCTATTATTAGGTCCTCACGATTTTCCATATATTTGTTAAATATACGTATAGGACACTCGTCAATATTTCTAATGTTTCTTACTAGCCACTTACTGTCAACCAGTTTCTTTGAACCACCTTGAGTGGTTTTCGTAAAAACGGGATTGTATTCAATCCTTCCAGTAAAATTTCCATCGTGGTCTAATTCACGAACAGAATGGTCTACTTTTGCTGTAACCCCTTCACCGCCTCTCCAGTCTAGTTCGCGTGAAATAATGTGAAACAATTTTCGCTGTAGACCCACAACTATTTTTGTGTATTCATCATTGGTAAGGGCAGATGCACTAGACTTCCTTTTTGTTGGGTCTCTTTGTAGGCTTCTTCGTTTCGCATCCCGTGCAGCTCTTGCTGCTACAAATTCGACATCGGAAAATGGGTTTTTGAGTCGAAATTTGGCAAAGCACATTTCTTGGAGCTGCTTGGCTGCAGAATTCCACATAACCTGAAATAATAACAAACTTTTTTGCTTAAAATAAATAGTAATCTCCAGGATATTTTCTCCTACCTTCACAACAGACTCTTTATAATCTTCTGAATTTCTTTTTTTCATGTTAAAGCCCCAATCTTCTGAAATTCTATCAACTCTTCGACAGAAGTTGGTGCCTCGATGTTGCATTTTCTTTCTTTGCAAAATTCAAGAAATTGATTCCATATCATTGTCTTTGATTTTTTTGTATTATCTGGAATTAATTCATCCATCTCTTTCCTTATCGTCTCACAATTTTCCGCAAAAAAAATAATTCGCAATTCGCTGTTGTGAGACAAACCCTTAACAACGGCATACTATGATGTCCGTTACATGGATAATATGTCACCTAAGTATGTCACCAATTTAATTTCTATTTTAAAAAAGTTTTGGTATAAAATTTTCTTACCGAATCTCCCGCGAGCATGAATTTATATTCCGGAAATTTTCCTCAGTTGCGATTTTATTAAGAAAATTTCACACCTCTACTTTTTAACCAATAAGATGCCTTAATTTTGACTAGTTACCATAGCAACTAAAAAAATTTCTGGAAATTTTTTCGTTGTGCCACGATATTTAGGTGGAAATTTTTTGACAGTTGAAAAGGTAAACATATAATGTACAACCATTAAATATTGTAGATATACCTGTGAATAATGCAAAATTTCTATAAGAATTAACAATATTATTTATTATTCGCTATAAAGTTTCATTAAACAGAAAACACAAATTTGTTTAATTATTATACATTAACAATTTATATTTCAAAAAACGTAGGATCTACAAACATATTAAGATTTAAATGTTGCTTGAATTCTAATCATCTCTTCTTAATGGTGAATAGGAAGATGACGAATTAATTAGATGTCTGTGTTTTAAGACATATTTGTCATATTTTGAAACAATTTTGTTCAAATCTCTTTTACGCAAAAGGCCATATTTACTTGACATCTGCAGCAGACTTTCTTGGATTTTCGTAAACAAACCATTCGACTCTAACGCTTCCTGGTCGCAATCTTCCATTAAATTCGTTAAATATATTAATTTTGGATGACATATTTGCACTTGACTCAACTCTTTGCAGTATTTACATGAATTGTACTTTTCAAAGCATTTCATTTTTCTCACATTGTTTAACGCAAATGCTTACAAGAAATGTTTCACATAAGAATATCTTTGTTTGCTGGTTTACTATACAGTTCTCATGTTCCGATATTCCTGAACAGTACTGCTCAGTAATTTTGGTCGTTCCAATTTTACTGAAATTGACTGGTACACATTTCGCGCCACTTTTCTTGGAACCTTGTTAGAGGCTAGAAATTTACTGGTTGCTACTGCTACAGAAATGGTAGAAATGGTCGTGTGGTCCCAGTATCCCCTCCCCGAATTGATAATAAGTTAGGTTAGGATACGTTATTTAATATTTATTCAATTTATTGATAGCAAATATCGTTACAATTAGCTCATCTGAAAAGACAGCAGAACAAATGTATCAATTAAGTGGTATTAGAAAACTTAATAGTAGAGTTTGATGCCGAAACCGCCGCTAATTTACGAGCTTTGTTTTCTTTCGCCTCTCTTGTCCATGTAGATGGATAAAAATAAATATTTCAAATCAAAATCATGCCAGGCGATATTTGCAGACCCTTAAAAGACAACTCGACAAAAAATGCAAAACATTAGATAAGAATATGAATCCACAGGTTATTATAACCAAACATCAAACATCAATCAGTATCACATAATAGTAATGATATAATTTTGAACTAGATATGCTCCCGCTTCACATTTGACTTTTCGAATCGTTCCGAAATTAGATGGCAGTTTCAGTTTACTGTTACTGTTAGGCGTTCCGAAATTACCTACTGTGGCCAGTACTGTTCAGTAATATCGGAACATGAGCAGTAACTCAATGTAATTTACCAATATAAACCTCATCTGTCAAAAGCATGGCCGCCTATATCACGGCCACCTACTGCAACAAACCATGTTAATATTATATTTTTTACATTAGAAGTGTTATGGATTACTTTAACAAAAAATACATTTCTACCACCTTTAGTAACCTAAAATTATGAAAAGGCGATAGACTGATCTAATACCCATCTGAGTTTTAGCATTTGGTGTAACTAAAGTTGGTAATATTTTTTATTTAACGAAACATGGAGGACTTGACAAGCAGTGAAATTAATCTAAAATGTCAGATTGGATTAATAATGTTTTTCCAAATTATGGTATGAACTTTTCTTACCGAATACCACGCAAGCTTAAATTATTCCTGGAAATAATTTAAGCTCTTTTGATATTATAAGTGAAAATTCGCACTTCGAGAAAATTTCCGGAAATAATTCATGCTTTCGGGAGATTATAAATTTCATACAAGAAGCTACACAATTTCCGAATTTTGTTGTATTCTGTTCACTAGCGAAAGTAAAAGTAGGTACCATCACAGGTACCGTCGATGAAAACATGAAATTATCATACAATGATAAGGCTGTTGGGCAATGATTTCGACGAATCGCAGTCACACCAACGGCCCACTGAAAGCTTGTTCGTACTAAAAACAGTGAACCATGTTTAGTTTCATGAAGAAAAAATCCGAACCAGAAAGGAAAGACCGGCCTGTGATTTCTGAAATGCCTATTTTAGTGAATGTAAAAGTGCCAGAACATCGTAAGTGCGAATCGAAAATATATTTATGTCGATTGTAGCAACAGTAATGACTTGCATGGTATCAAAATAGACGGTGACGTTCAATTGAAATGGTAATTACCTTACTACTGATTAGTTTTGTTGGGAGTGTCTGAGGTCCCGAGGTACGGAACATTATAAAATCAAATCTGAGAAACTATTGGTGATTTTCAAGCGCCGATTGGTTCCGTTTTTCTTGATTTTCTTGAAGCTTTCCATGGAATTCGATCATTGTCTCTTGTTCATCTCAATGCTCGTTATTGAGGTTTCCATTATTTCTACTTTGCTAACATAGTTTCGTTCAGGTTGATCGCTCAATGAAATATGGTAATTTTTCCAATTGAGGTTTTTTATTATTGTTCATTAAATACGGATAATATGTTTTGGATTCGTCAAAGTATGGACAAAAACCGTCGGTTATAAAATAAAATAGAAAAATTATTACACAAGCATATTTAACAGAGCTGATGAGAAGCAACAACCTCGAAACTAGTCTGCAGGTGGTCACCCTGTCCAAATCAAAACATAATTCTGCTGTTTGGTCACAGAGGGCACTTGCAATTGCGTCCTCCGATATTTTGAGGAACTTTGCACAAGTATCTGTTAGATTTAATTCAATACCCGTCGTGGTCTTAGCCAGGGGAGTAGTTGTTTTATGTCAGGTACTTGCCTTAATAAACCTACTTAGTGGGTGTATATGGGAGTAGAGGGTTCATCATCGGTCGGCAAGGACTGTTCGTTAAGACACATACAGTTTGTGTCTCTGGAAAAAAACCGGTATCTTTCGTAATTTTTGACGTAAAATTGTGAAATTTGCAGAATTATAAAACAGCAGAGTTACTTAGGAGTCATGTCAACTGATATACACTGCACACCAGAAGATATGAAGATCCAACATTTCCAAAAAATTGTAGTAGGAGGCAAAATAAGTAGGTCGAAAATGTTTACAGATTCTTAATACGAATTGTCAGGCAATTTTAATAATTTTTGAAAATAAATGAATATTTTCTAAAATTGGTCATTTCGAAATTTGTTGATATTTATCATTCACACATATACTAAATGGACCATTCTGAATCGATTGGCGTTCGCAGAATTGCTCTATCTCTCACCTTTCTCGAATTGAAAAGTTCAAATCAAGTTTAGAATGTTTTTTCCCGACTATTTTTATTTTTTAGAATTTCTGAATCAGTTTCATAAAATTCAATCTTTTTGAATGAATATATTCACCGAATTTGAAATCATTTACGATTCAATTTGAGATTTCATAGTCTTTTTACGAAACCTTTGCAATTTCAAATATTTGATATTCCCTTTACCGGCTAAAACTTATACCTTAGGATGTACAAATCATACATTTTCGAAATCCTGCGTGAAATTTTACGAATATAGTACTAATTTCAAATAAATCTGCCATACTCCATGATTTTTAACTTTTTTCGAGAAGATATTTTTTTTTTTCGATTAATTTGAAATTTTTGAAATATAGTAATTCTACCATTCTACCATCTTCAACCGTTCTCGAATTGAAAAGTTCAATTCGAGTTGATAGGGTTATTTTTCCCGTCAACTTCTGCAATTTCGAATTTTAGACTTTTCATTCCTTTTCCTGGCTGAATCTTATACCTGAGCATATACAAATCATACATTTATTTTCGAAATAAGCGTGAAATTTTACGAATATAGTCGTACCCCTTCAACTTTTCTCAAATATTTTTTTTTATTCTTAATTTTCAGCATATAATAAGTCGAGCATTCGAATCGATTGGCTTTCGAAGAATTCCTCTATCTTTTATCGTTCTCGAATTGGAAAGATCAAATCGAGTTGAAAGGGTAATTTTCTCGTCAACCTCTACAATTTCGATTTTTCGATCTATAATTTCGAATTTTCGACCTTTTATTCCCCTTTCTGGCTGAATCTAATACCCGGGCATACACAAATCAGTCGTTTTCGAAATCAGCATAAAATTTCAAGAATATAGTGCGAATTTTAAATTCATCTGCCAATTTTGTACTTTTCATGATTTTTAGAACTTGTTTCGATTTTTTTTTCTTCTTCGATTGCCAATTTTGTACTTTTCATGATTTTTAGGGGTCTACCCCTTACAACTTTTTTCGATTTCTTTTTCTTCTTCGATTAACTTGAAAATTTCAGCATATACTAATTCGAGCATTCTGAATCGATTGGCGTTCGAAGAATTGGTCTATCTTTGACCGTTCTCGAATTGAAAAGTTCAAATCGAGTTGAAAGGGTAATTTTCCCGTCAACCTCTACAATTTCGATTTTTCGATCTATTATTTCGAATTTTTGACCTTTTATTCCCCTTTCTGGCTGAATCTAATACCCGGGCATACACAAATCATTCGTTTTCGAAATCAGCATAACATTTCAAGAATATAGTGCGAATTTTAAATCCATCTGCCAATTATGTACTTTTCATGATTTTTAGAACTTTTTCGGTTTTTTTTTTCTTCTTCGATTAAGTTGAAAATTGCAGCATATACTAATTCGAGCATTCGAATCGATTGGCGTTCGAAGAATTCCTCTATCTTTTATCGTTCTCGAATTGGAAAGATCAAATCGAGTTGAAAGGGTAATTTTCCCGTCAACCTCTACAATTTCGATTTTTCGATCTATAATTTCGAATTTTCGACCTTTTATTCCCCTTTCTGGCTGAATCTAATACCCGGGCATAAACAAATCAGTCGTTTTCGAAATCAGCATAAAATTTCAAGAATATAGTGCGAATTTTAAATTCATCTGCCAATTTTGTACTTTCCATGATTTTTAGAACTTTTTTCGATTTTTTTTCTTCTTCGATTGCCAATTTTGTATTTTTCATGATTTTTAGGGGTCTACCCCTTACAACTTTTTTCGATTTTTTTTTTCTTCTTCGATTAACTTGAAAATTTTAGCATATACTAATTCGAGCGTTCTGAATTGATTGGCGTTCGAAGAATTGGTCTATCTTTGACCGTTCTCGAATTGATAAGTTCAAATCGAGTTGAAAGGGTAATTTTCCCGTCAACCTCTACAATTCCGATTTTTGGATCTATAATTTCGAATTTTCGACCTTTTATTCCCTTTTCTGGCTGAATCTAATATCTGGGCATACACAAATCATTCATTATCGAAATCATCATAAAATTTCACGAATATAGTGCGAATTTTAAATTCATCTGCCAATTTTGTACTTTTCATGATATTTAGGGGTCTACCCCTTACAACTTTTTTCGATTTTTTTTTCTTCTTCGATTAACTTGAAAATTTCAGCATATACTAATTCGAGCATTCTGAATCGATTGGCGTTCGAAGAATTGATTTGAACTTTTCAATTCGAGAACGGTCAAAGATAGAGTTGAAATGGTAATTTTCCCGTAAACCTCAACAATTTCGATTTTTCGATCTACAATGTCGAATTTTCGACCTTTTATTCCCTTTTCTGGCTGAATCTAATATCTGGGCATACACAAATCATTCATTTTCGAAATCAGCATAAAATTTCACGAATATAGTGCGAATTTTAAATTCATCTGCCAATTTTGTACTTTTCAGGATTTTTAGGGGTCTACCCCTTACAACCTTTTTCGATTTTTTTTTCTTCTTCGATTAACTTGAAAATTTCAGCATATACTAATTCGAGCATTCTGAATCGATTGGCGTTCGAAGAATTGGTCTATCTTTGACCGTTCTCGAATTGCAAAGTTCAAATCGAGTTGAAAGGGTAATTTTCCCGTCAACCTCTACAATTTCGATTTTTCGATCTACAATTTCGAATTTTCGACCTTTTATTTCCTTTTCTGGCTGAATCTAATATCTGGGCATACACAAATCATTCATTTTCGAAATCAGCATAAAATTTCACGAATATAGTGCGAATTTTGAATTCATCTGCCAATTTTGTACTTTTCATGATTTTTAGAACTTGTTTCGATTTTTTTCTTCTTCGATTAACTTGAAAATTTCAGCATATACTAATTCGAGCATTCTTAATCGATTGGCGTTCGAAGAATTGGTCTATTTTTGACCGTTCTCGAATTGATAAGTTCAAATCGAGTTGAAAGAGTAATTTTACCGTCAACCTCTATAATTTCGATTTTTCCATCCACAATTTCTAATTTTCGACTTTATTCCCCTTTCTGGCTGAATCTAATACCCGGGCATACACAAATCATTCATTTTCGAAATCAGCATAAAATTTCACGAATATAGTGCGAATTTTAAATTCATCTGCCAATTTTGTACTTTTCAGGATTTTTAGGGGTCTACCCCTTAAAACTTTTTTCGATTTTTTTTTCTTCTTCGATTTACTTCAAAATTTCAGCATATACTAATTCGAGCATTCTGAATCGATTGGCGTTCGAAGAATTGGTCTATCTTTGACCGTTCTCGAATTGAAAAGTTCAATTCGAGTTGAAAGGGTAATTTTCCCGTAAACCTCTACAATTTCGATTTTTCGATCTACAATTTCGAATTTTCGACCTTTTATTCCCTTTTCTGGCTGAATCTAATATCTGGGCATACACAAATCATTCATTTTCGAAATCAGCATAAAATTTCGCGAATATAGTGCGAATTTTAAATTCATCTGCCAATTTTGTACTTTTCAGGATTTTTAGGGGTCTACCCTTTACAACCTTTTTCGATTTTTTTTTCTTCTTCGATTAACTTCAAAATTTCAGCATATACTAATTCGAGCATTCTGAATCGATTGGCGTTCGAAGAATTGGTCTATCTTTGACCGTTCTCGAATTGAAAAGTTCAAATCGAGTTGAAATGGTAATTTTCCCGAAAACCTCTACAATTTCGATTTTTCGATCTACAATTTCGAATTTTCGACCTTTTATTCCCTTTTCTGGCTGAATCTAATATCTGGGCATACACAAATCATTTATTTTCGAAATCAGCATAAAATTTCGCGAATATAGTGCGAATTTTAAATTCATCTGCCAATTTTGTACTTTTCAGGATTTTTAGGGGTCTACCCTTTACAACCTTTTTCGATTTTTTTTTCTTCTTCGATTGACTTGAAAATTTCAGCATATACTAATTCGAGCATTCTGAATCGATTGGCGTTCGAAGAATTGGTCCATCTTTGACCGTTCTCGAATTGAAAAGTTCAAATCGAGTTGAAATGGTAATTTTCCCGAAAACCTCTACAATTTCGATTTTTCGATCTACAATTTCGAATTTTCGACCTTTTATTCCCTTTTCTGGCTGAATCTAATATCTGGGCATACACAAATCATTCATTTTCGAAATCAGCATAAAATTTCGCGAATATAGTGCGAATTTTAAATTCATCTGCCAATTTTGTACTTTTCAGGATTTTTAGGGGTCTACCCTTTACAACCTTTTTCGATTTTTTCTTCTTCTTCGATTAACTTGAAAATTTTAGCATATACTAATTCGAGCGTTCTGAATCGATTGGCGTTCGAAGAATTGGTCTATCTTTGACCGTTCTCGAATTGAAAAGTTTAATTCGAGTTGAAAGGGTAATTTTCCCGTAAACCTCTACAATTTCGATTTTTCGATCTACAATTTCGAATTTTCGACCTTTTATTCCCTTTTCTGGCTGAATCTAATATCTGGGCATACACAAATCATTTATTTTCGAAATCAGCATAAAATTTCGCGAATATAGTGCGAATTTTAAATTCATCTGCCAATTTTGTACTTTTCAGGATTTTTAGGGGTCTACCCCTTACAACTTTTTTCGATTTTTTTTTCTTCTTCGATTAACTTCAAAATTTCAGCATATACTAATTCGAGCATTCTGAATCGATTGGCGTTCGAAGAATTGGTCTATCTTTGACCGTTCTCGAATTGAAAAGTTCAAATCGAGTTGAAATGGTAATTTTCCCGTAAACCTCTACAATTTCGATTTTTCGATCTACAATTTCGAATTTTCGACCTTTTATTCCCTTTTCTGGCTGAATCTAATATCTGGGCATACACAAATCATTCATTTTCGAAATCAGCATAAAATTTCGCCAATATAGTGCGAATTTTAAATTCATCTGCCAATTTTGTACTTTTCAGGATTTTTAGGGGTCTACCCCTTACAACTTTTTTCGATTTTTTTTTCTTCTTCGATTAACTTGAAAATTTCAGCATATACTAATTCGAGCATTCTGAATCGATTGGCGTTCGAAGAATTGGTCCATCTTTGACCGTTCTCGAATTGAAAAGTTCAAATCGAGTTGAAAGGGTAATTTTCCCGTCAACCTCTACAATTCCGATTTTTCGATCTACAATGTCGAATTTGCGACCTTTTATCCCCTTTTCTGGCTGAATCTAATATCTGGGCATACACAAATCATTCATTTTCGAAATCAGCATAAAATTTCACGAATACAGTGCGAATTTTAAATTCATCTGCCAATTTTGTACTTTTCAGGATTTTTAGGGGTCTACCCTTTACAACCTTTTTCGATTTTTTTTTCTTCTTCGATTAACTTGAAAATTTTAGCATATACTAATTCGAGCGTTCTGAATCGATTGGCGTTCGAAGAATTGGTCTATCTTTGACCGTTCTCGAATTGAAAAGTTCAAATCGAGTTGAAAGGGTAATTTTCCCGTCAACCTCTACAATTTCGTATTTTCGACTTTTTATTTCTTTTTCTGGCTGAATCTTATACCTGGTCGTATACAAATCATACATTTTCGAAATCATTATAATATTTTACGAATATAGTGCTAATTTCAAATTAATCTGCCAATTTTGTACTATTCATGATTTTTACCTCTTACAACTTTTTTCGAATATTTTTTTCTTCTCCGATTAACTTGAAATGTTCAGAATATACTAATTCGAGCATTCTTAATCGATTGGCGTTCGAAGAATTGCTCTATTTTTGAGCGTTCTCGAATTGAAAAGTTCAAATCGAGTTGAAGGGTTATTTTTCCCGTCAACCTCGCAATTTCGAATATTAGCCCTTTGATTCCCTTTTCTGGGTAAATCATATAAGTACCTGATTTTCTAAGAATCATACATTTTCAAAATCAGCGTGAAATTCATGAATATAGTACGAATTTCAAATAAATCCGCCAACTTTGTACTTTTCTTGATTTTCAGGGGTCTACAACATTTTCCGAGTATTTTTTTCTTCTTCAATTAACTTGAAATTTTCAGAATATACTAATTCGAGCATTCTGAATCGCTCTATCTTCAACCGTTCTCGAAATGAAAAGTCAAAATCAAGAATATCGTAACTTATACCGAGTGTTCACAACTTGAGTGCAAAAAATAAAATATACATTTTGAAAATTCCCTGTGTAAACGCTATTGAGTGTATGGCAAATTTTATATTGCCCATAGATCAAGAGTCTCCTAGTTACACAATATCATCCGTATATATTATTCTGAGTGTTCATAATAAATATGGATACATCGAAAAAAATCTGAGCGGGAGAAAATTGCAACGAAGATGTTAGGAATAGAATATTCATTATGTCGCAAAGGATAACCGATAGAACTTTCTTGTCTGAAAAAAATGTTTAACGATGAAGCTTCAGAACTATGGATTGGTGTTTTCGCAAAATTCTAGATGCTGGTCCAAATTGGGTAATACATTGCGAATCAATTTTGAAGTCTTATTTGTGATCGTAGTAGGCTGTGGAAAAGTGAAATTTCAGAACAATTTGTACCAGGAAGTAGAGATCTCCGAGTACAATGTTTTTAAAAAAGTTTTCGAAAACCGGCAGACCCGTTATGAAATAATAAATTGTTGCCACTTGAAGTGAAACACACTGTATATTTATTTCATTAAATATTCACTTGTTTCGTATTTCAAACGGATTATTGGACGGTTCCTATATCGTTGTAACATGATCAGTTCACGGAATAAATGTAATTAAGTATACGTAATTTACAAAAACATTAGGAAGAATCTTTAACATCTTATAGTTATTTATGCAACAAGTGCAAAAAGTGAATGTTTATTGCACTCGACGTGTTGTCCAACTCGGCCTCACGGCCTCGTCGGACAATTTCACATCGAGTGCAATAAACAATTTTTGCACGAGTTGCATACAACATTTTTTTCTACGTTCATGCAAAAAGCAAAAAATGATTTATTGAGGTGCGACACTAGGTGTAGGAAAATGAATAGCGCAACTTGAATACTTTATTATTAATATCGATTTGCATTGAAACAGGAACTAATACGTTACGAACAATTTAACTCAAACTTTATTTTTACCCTCAATGTTGAAAGTGAATGAACAATTGATGCAATTTTCAATATGAATATTTCGTAGTGAAGTACTTTTTAAATCCACTTCTTGATTTGTTACTGCTGTAAACGTACTAGTACTTGGTAACTGTACATCGTTATTTCCTTCAGGCTGAAATATTTGTTTTGCAACACTGAGTTTGTTTGCATGTGATTCCTCTACGTATCCCTCCGCTACTGTCGACGATTTTCATCCGCCGTGTCGTTTGAGCTCTAGTATATCTGCTCCAGTATCCGAAAGAAGTGTTGCGGAGGATCTCCTGAAGCAGTGCCCTGTGTATAGATGAGGATTCTCCAAATTCAGAAATTTTGCAATTTCAGACGGGATTTTAGCAAACGTGTTCACACCAATAGCTTGGACAGTGCACTTTTCATTTCGGTAATTGATAAAGAAATGTTTGTCATGATGACAGCACGTTGAAGTAGAATGACAGATGAGTGCAAATAAAAACTTTATTGCACTAGTGCAATAAAGAACTTCTTTTTCCACTGAATATAGTTCAATAAAGTTTTGCTTTTTGCATGAATGTAGAAAAACATCTTTAACATCCAAAAATGTTTGATCTTTTGATATTTCCATTGTTTCTCATACTTTTCAAGTATCAGCAGACTCAATATTGAAATATTTCATAAAATTTTAAAATAAATTGTCAAACAAAACTCTTATTTTTTTGAAAAACATTCAAGTTCTGGCTGTTCTCAAGAATCCTATTTTTAGTCATATTGTTTCCTGAAACTTCCATGACAATGAAAACAAATATATTCTAATGTTTCTTTTTTTTACAATTTTTTTTTATTGTTGACATAAGTACTTTCGAAATATTTGAATAACAATTACGTTAATTGCTAAACGTATTTACTCCTTTTATTTGAAACTTAACGAGTAATTAGTTGTTCCTGTGCAGTTTAATATTCAAGGATGAAGCGAGACATCGACGAGTCATTCCTCATAAATATGATCAATTATTTGAGGAGCAATTAATTTTTCATTATTGATCGATGGAAACTTTGTTGCATAACCTGTGAAGCTCTCCTTGGACTGGGTCGCATACACATTTAAATAGTTCCGATAACCGTAATACTTTCCATCATTAAGATATACACTGTATATTTTTTACGAGAAATATCGTTGAAGTAGGTCAACAAGTTCTGAAAAAACTAATAACTGCTAATTAATCTAATATCCTTGAAATCAATGGAAATTCACCACAAAAATACCGGATCAACAACTTTTTATTGCATTTCAGAGAAGTTAGCGAGGTCTTAAAAAAGGTTGCACTGACAAGATGAATAGAGGACTTCGGATAAGGATTCAGTCATGCCACCACACAACTTTTGGCTTTAAAACTACTGGCACGTTTTTCGGCAAGTTTTCTTTATGTCAGGGTTCCTGGCAGCCTCAGGAACCCCGTAATATGATTGAAATTGTTCATAACGACGGGAATATTGAGATTTTCCATAAAATACAAAACCCTAGGGACAAAATGGCGCTAATTTCAAAATATATCATTTTCCTGAATTTAAAAAAAATTGCGTATTTCACGTTTCCTAGTTGCCAAATAGTTGATCGATCTAGAAAATATTCTGAGTGGTAACTTTCACGGACAAACAAACCTTATTACCTTTCTGATTAAAATGCTCTTGGCCTGAATACTTTGAGGTTACATCACAGAATTTGCATTTTGTGTCAGTTTTGTGGGTATGTGTTACATTTTAATCATAACTGTTAAAATGGTTGAATATCATTTCTACTTTTGAACTTTTTAATGGAACGAATGTGCACTGACAAAGAAATAACCCTACACTCAGTGCCGCATTTGCCAGCTATCAATTATCATGCTACCAAGTACCAGTTAGCAAATTAGCCAGTAAGCAAATGCTACGGGCCCCGCGCCTGGGGGGGCTCGCGCCTGTGCGCAAAGTAAAAAAACTATCAAGTAAGATATGTTTTTTATACCACCTACAGAAAATGAATAAAGTTAGAAATGGGAATAATAACTATGGCGTGGAATGAAATTCTAGAACACTTGCAAGCGACTAACGCTTCGTTGCAATCGTCCGATCAAGATCTTAACACGAGATAGGTACGTTCTTTATAAATCATTAGCCAAGCCAAGCAATACGATCCAAATTTTCAGATATAGAGGCTAAAGCCCTAATTGGCTGTGAAGAATATCAGCAATCGACTTCAAGAAAACCCAAGCAAAATACAAAGTACGACCTTTTCAACAGCAGCTCTACTCACAGACCTCATAGAAGAAGTTGTAGAACATCAAACACCTGGACAACGTTTTGAAATTCATGTTTTTATTGTTGTAATTGTCTGCATTAGCTAAATGCATGGAAGCTTACCATCGAGTGACTAGTGTATTTGGAATACTTCGTCAGAAAAGATCTTAAAAAGAACTATCGTCAATTATTTCCTAGATGATGTCGAAGACAGTCTGGGCAACGAACTGGTGCAGTTTGCGAAGCTGCTGAAAACAGATGTGGCTGCTGATATTGACAGCAGAAAGTAAAAGCACGAGGCGCAGGAACTTCGAGTTTATAAACTGTTGACATAAAATTCATTGGAGTCGTGTTTCCCAAATGTTGGAATAGTGTTTCGCATTCACTTGATTTTGATAATCACCAACTACGGCGGAGAATGTTCTTTTTCAACGTTAAAGCGTTTTAACAATGTGTTAGGGAGCACAATGGGACAAGAACATCAAACGACCTCAATATAATGAACATAGAAAGTGATTAACTTAGAAATATTGATTTGACGAGTGTTATCTCCAAATTTGCTCGGATTAAATCACGGAAAGTCTTTTTGTAAATGTGCTGTTTTATTTTATATTCTATACTTTAATACTTAATGCAAATCAAGGGACTCTTGTTCACATTTGCAACGGACCACACGGTGGCTTTATCTGGCACTTCCTAGACTACACAATACCTCTTTCAATAACAAAACCCTAGCTCTAGTTTTGAATTTAGCGCCATTTTGAAAGAAAAATCCCTAAACAAAATTAAAGTCCCTAGTGTTTTGTATTTTATGGAAAATCTCAATATTTCCGTCGTTATGAACAATTTCAATCATATTACGGGGTTCCTGAGGGTGCCAGGAGCCCTGTCATGAAGAAAAAATGCCGAAAAACGTGCCAGTAGTTTTAAAGCCAAAAGTTGTGTGGTGGCATCACTGAATCCTTATCCGAAGTCCTCTATTGCTCTTTCCTAGTGTTTCGAGACGTGTGCAATATGGTCTCGTAGGTTTTGGCAAAGTCAGGTACCGATTATGGTAATACTATTATTGTGATCTAATTAAGATAGTTTGCCAATGCTTGCGAAATCAGAATTGGAGCAAACACAATAGACTGCAAGCCCAGGCCAATTTTGGAGGGGTCACGTGACCCAGCATGAATGATATTTAGAATTATGGTACCGTACGAAACAACTCCTTTACGCACTGTGAGTACGAGGGTAAAGGAAAATTTTCATCGAGTGGAGATATCTTTTCGGCAAAAGATTCTTGTACGGCAAGATCATCGAAAAATAATCAGGTAGGATATACACTACCGTACAAATAGAACGGTTCTGAAAGCAAGGATTTTTGTTTTATTTTTCACAAATTTTGTCCTCAAATTATTACTGTACGGCATTTGTATGATTTGTATGAGTTATTAAAAAAATTTGAGGAGCATCGCACGCAGCCACCTACTACTAACTAGTATATTTGGGGCCATTTGACACAACACCAAATTCAATGATCTGAATCATATTTTACGTATTCGGTACATTTTTCATGGAACTTTAATGAACTGAACTTTTGTCTAATTTCCAATAGTTATTTTATTTTTCTGATCGGTTTCGGGTTTTATCCCATTATCAAGTATGATAACTAATGATAAGAATAGTTTCGAGGTTGTTGCCTCTCATCAGTGCAAGGGAGAAGATATCTCGTTGTCGGACCTACCCTTCATATAAATTTATTAGATATCAAGTCGAATGATGTACAAAACTACCTTAGTATAATGGATGAGCATGTTTTTTTCTCATAAATAAATGTTCCAACTAGAGTATTCAATGAATCAAGTAGGATAATAGATCACATTTTTGTGAGCCGAAAAAACTGTTGCAAAAACTACAAAATAGCATCGGCTGTTATACAAACAAGTTTATCAGATCACTTTACTTCGTCATTGGTAATTCAAGGTTCACATGAAACCAACTTGAAAACTATAATGAATTCGTACTCATATGGCAAAATAAATTATAATAAATTGAACATTTCTCTAGCAGAAGAAAAGTGGCAAGAATTTTTTTCATGTTAGGATGTGCAAAAATCTTATGACATATTCATTGAAAAATTGAACAATTACATAACATTATCAACTAAATACGCAATGTCGAATTAAAAACAAAAAATTAAACTCTGGATTACAAATGGCCTGATAACATCGATACGTGAAAGAGATAAACTGAAGAAAAGACTTTTAAAACAAAAGGGAAACGAATATTTGAAAGGGAAATACACTGAATATAGAAATAGAATCAACAACCTTATAAAACTTACTAAAAACCAATATTACCAACAAAAACTTGCCACAGTAAAAGGAAATTCTAAGCAGACTTGGAAAATAATTAATGAAATATCAAATACCAACAAAACAAAAATGAAAACTTTAGATTTGCCATTAAAGTTGCCAAATGGAGATGTGGTTTCTGAAAACCATGAACAATCTAACGTACATTCATTTCACTTGAGCTGTGGCTGTGTTTTGAATGGTTTTTCATACGAGTATTGTGGTAGTGTGTAGTCTGATACCATTTCTAGTTCAGTATAATGTTAACTCCATGGATGATTTTGGTTTGGTGGTCTTTTAGATGAGGAAAAACTTCATGAATTGCTTTCTTATATTGCTTCTTAGGCAAAAGATTATTCATCAAAGACGATCCTAACCATTGTTGACTGCGATTTGTTTGATAATTTCTAATTATTCATTAAAATGTTATGTACTGAGTAGACTTCTATCTAATCTATGTATCATACTATTGTAAACTGCTACTTTATATTTATATGGATGTGATATGGCTGGAATTTTTTTTTTTTTTTAAGGCTCTGATTTATTTTGGGCCACCACGAAAGCTATCCATATGTGATTCTGGTTCTTTTACCAAACGCTGTTCTGCACATCATGACCGATGAGTAGTGCCATGTCCTCCAGAATTATTTTACGACCGAAGGCAGTGAGTGTGGTATTGTTGGGGTTTGCTCTCAAACCCTTCTCTGGCAAACATACGGCTCGTCAGATTTTTTTTTTCAATTTTTTAGGTACTTCATTCCTGAGATTAGGAAATGCAACTGATTCTTTTTAGATTTACAAAACGAACCGCCACAGCAACGTGATTTTTGGATATTCTATGAAGAAAGTTGACCAATTTTTTTCAATACATTAGTGATAGGCCATACTGTATATAAAAATAAGAGGCTCTTTTCACACAAAATAACAGACGCAAACGACCTATACTACTTTTTATAAGATAGTTCGTGAATGAAAACCCCGGCTTTCGTCCCAGCAAAATTGCTTTGTGGAATTTTTCAAACAAGAAATAATGAAAAAAATTTTTTCCGAATATCTCAAAAAGTATTGGGGGAATCGTTTTACAGTCGATAGACTTTTGTAGAGAATTATAAAACACACAAAATGTTTTTTATACGACCAGATCGGTGCATTTTCACTGAGAAAATCCAGGAAAACCTCGACAAAGGGATCATTTAGGTATCAAATTTCATAATTTTTATAAATCTGAAGGTGGACGAACAATATTGCCGAAACTGATAGATAATGACATGTGGTTCAACTGTGCGCAAGATAAATTGTGAAAGGCTTTCGCGGCCATCGTCACTTACATGATGGTTCTTCGGGTTGTAAGGCCGACGTATGTTCTGAGAAGGTCTCGACGTTTCGCCAACACGAGTGGTTAGCATTTTCAAGAGTTATTTTGCAAATTTCTGCTTTCTTAAGTTTTTTGCTCAATCGCGTTGGTATAACAGCAAGGAACAGACATGCGATATTTTTTTTCTTAATTTCGAGTTGTGCGATGATTCATAATTTCGAGTTATAACTCGAAATTAACACTAATTTCGAGTTATAACTCGAAATTAGCTTAATTTTGAGTTGTAACTCGAAGTTAGTGTTAATTTCGAGTTACAACTCGAAATTAAGAAAAAATTATCGCATGTCCGTTCTACGTTTTTATACGTTGGAAACAATTTAAGGACAAATTTTTTTTAATTGCGCCGATTTAAGGGAAATCATCTCATTCAAATTCTGTATAAATTTGACAGCAACTTAAGAAAGCAGAAATTTGCAAAATAACTCTTGAAAATGCTAACCACTCGTGTTGGCGAAACGTCGAGACCTTCTCAAAACATACGTCGGCCTTACAACCCGAAGAACCATCATGTATGTGCGCAAGATAGTTTCTGTCCAATGTGTATAGTTTTTTGCTCAATCGCGTTGGTATAACGGCAAGGAACGGACATGCGATATTTTTTTTCTTAATTTCACTAATTTCGAGTTATAACTTGAAATTAAGAAAAAATTATCGCATGTCCGTTCTACGTTTTTGTACGTTGGAAACAATTTAAGGACAAATTTTTTTAAATGCGCCGATTTAAGGGAAATCATCTCATTCAAATTCTGTATAAACGGTTTTTGGAAGTAGAGATCAATATCTACAATTTGTTTATTTTGGATTTTCACATAAGAGGTGGGAAATGTGTTGAAAATGTCAGTTACACCACATATTATAACCTATCAGTTTCCGCAATAGTATTTGTCCAGCTTCAGATTTATGAAAGTTATGCATTTTTGAAAAATGTTATCCTTTTCGAGGTTTTCCCGGATTTTCTCAGTGGAAAATGCACCTATCCGGTCGTATGAAAATCCATTTTGTAGGTATTATAAATCTCTATAGAAGTTGTTCCTTTGACTGTAAAACGATTCCTTGAATAATCTTTAAGATATTTCAAAAAAAAGTTGTAATTTATTTCACTATTGCATGTTCAACAAAAATTTGATTTTGCTGGTGCGAAAACTGGAATTTTCATCAACGAACTATCTTATAAAAATTAGTATAGGTCATTTGCATCTTTTTTTTGTGTGTAAAAAACCCTCTATCGCTTGGTTACCAGAGGAATTAAGACACAAACGAGTCTACAGTATTTAAAAAATCAATTGTAGATATGAAATGTAAATTTCAATATTTTATTTTTATGAAAAATTGAGAAATGAAAGTTCCTGTTTCATCTTTTTCAAAGCAAAACTAAACATCTTTTAGTCGAATTTCCAAATAAATTTTTATTAAAAGTTTTCTCAAAGTATGCCAACTCTTTGAAGGCCACTGTATATAACAAATAACTAGTGCTAGTTCGGGAGCACATTTCTTCATGTTGCATATCCTTCTGGTCAACGCAATAATGTTACATAACAAGGCGGATAAATGCGCAATTCTGAATAATGCAGCAAGTGAACCAACGAGTGTGGTCATATCTGAGGTGAAAGCAATTCGAGATCTCTCGTTAGATGCTTATTAATAACATTTTAATCAAAACAGGTATTTAGTTTGAAAAAATTTTTTTTATTCGAATTGACATTGTCTCGACCGAGTTTGATATTAGATTTAGACTATGTGGTCTGATCAACAAGATGAAAAATGTGAAAAATTGATATAAAGCTCCTAAAAATATGAGCGAAATGTGCTCAGTGGAATGTCATTACTTTTTGTGTACCGGATAGATCGAAACGCAAATTGAAAGATATCTTGGAAATTTACGTTATTTTCAAGGTGGAGTAAATACCAAGTGTGATATATCATTCGAACGGAAATTTTATGGCCTTTCCAATACTGAAATTGAATATATGGGTTTCCATTTGAAAAAAACAAGATATATTTCAATTTGCGTTTCGATCTATCCGGTACACGAAAGGTAATGAAATTTCAACTGTGTGTCATGTTACAGAAACTAGACCGTATTGGAGTCATTTCGTCTCCCATGAGTTTTTGGAATTATTTTTCCACGAGGAGTTACAGAGTGTTGAATACCTTATGTTTTTTGAAGTAATATCGATATATCTCCGGAAATAACGTTGATGAACATACATCCCTATTGTTTTGAATGGTCAAAGTAATCTCTATTCAACCATGTGATGAAATATAGGGTATTTTACAAAAAACATAAGTTTGGTTTGGTGCACTTTCCTGGGTCACCTTGTACACTTCGGAATATTTTCAAAAGATATTCTCTCAAGAAGGGAAGATGCTTGCATTCGAGAGAAATTTTCAAGTTGCGCCGTTAGAAGCTATTGACCACCGGAGCGCAGTTGCAGGACCATGTATACATTTTTTGATTGTTTGTAATCGTTTTTTTATATCTCTATTGTTTAAATAATTAGTTAGGAAATTATTTCCTTCCTAAACATCATAATTTGTACTTCTCTTTAGGTAAACAAAAAAAATAGTATTTCTTTCTAAATAATTTTATTGTACTAACTCAACAAATTGTTATAATCAAATTCTGACAACGGTTTAATTTTTTTTGTGGAACTAAAAAAAATACTAAAACGGCAATATATAAATTAAAAATAATATTAAAAATTGTTATAAAAAAACATGATTTTTTTCTCCCTCTTTATTATAGAAGTATGGCTGTTTTTGTATTTTTTTTTATTTCCAGAAAAAAAATAAAACTGTTATCGGAATTTTTTTGTAACAAATTGTTAAGTTAATAAGCAATGAAATTATTTCGAAAGAAAAGCTTTTTTTTTTGTTTACCTATTTAGAAGTACAAATTATGATTTTTGAGAAGGAAATAATTTCTTAACTAATAATTTTAAACAATCTAAATATAAAAAAACGATTATTAAACCAAAAATTGTATTTTTTTAATCATAATCATAATATTGTATTTGTTCATTTATGTATAACTATTTTATAATCAAATGACGTCAAAAAATATTTACCAGTATTATATACTGCCATTGTCAGATGTAAAAACAGCAATAACAAAGCATTGGTAAAAAAAACTATTTAACAAGATATTTTGGATAATTAACTTTTCTTTAGTTATGAAAATTAATAATAAACAATATAATAAACTTTCATAAACTTTCATCGTGTGATCTTGTTAAGCAGGTATATTAGAAGAGATTCAGGATTTCAGTAAGCCAACAATTATAGGTCAATTATTTAAACTTTTCTCAATATTTTTATTTAAAATTTCCTCCTCTTCACGGAACTTTTTCCAAAATTTCTCAAATATTCATAGTTTTTGAGTTATTAACAAAAAACTAAATACATTTTTTTTCATCTTATTCTGTTATAGCAATCGCAATTTTTTACGTGTGGTAAAATCCTTAACAACCTTTTTTCAAGTGGTCATTCCGCATACAATAAGCGATCGCTCGTATTTTTAGGAGCTTTATCTCTAGTTTTCACGTTTTTCAACTTGTTGAACTAGTGTATGAGATAAGACAAATCCTGTTTGTTGATAAAAACATTAAAATCAGTAGTATCTGTATTAAGTGAAACAATAAGTAGCAACAGTCTAATCTGAGGTGCTATTGTCACAATCTGGTTATCTAACCGATTGTCAGTTAGATTTTGTGAAAAAAATTCGTTTCTTGATTGATTATTAGATACTTCAAAATGAATGAAAATTGCATGAAAACCACTTCAGTCGTATTGAATATAAAATACCGTTTTTCTGACACCTTTGAAAATTTACTTGTCCTGCCTAGTTTGAGGGTTGAACTAATGATCCGATCGGATCGTAAATCGTCCCATTTTGTTCGTATTTCAATTATCTACAATTATTTCCATTCAAGCAACCAGATTGCTTCTATTAGTTTTTATTTTATGAGTAAAACAATTGAAATAAACACGTTTTTTGTTATTTAAATGTTTATAACGAATTAATGAATGACAGTTGCGAGTCGAAAACATGACATAATATACTTTCATGAGATGGCAGAGTCGGTTTTCCACTAATATTTTTGTTAAAAACTCACTAATTTTGTGCATTATTGCTTGGTGTAGACTCCCGTAAAGCTAGCAGAACCACTTTGGAATTTATAAAAAATTTTTAGGCCATTATTTTAGGCTAATTTATTACCCTATTCCCAAATTTTTTGATCTTCAATTGTGAGAGATATCGCGGGTTCTGCTGGCAGAACCAAACCGCCAAACGAATGATTATGAAAAGTCTAAGCACACCATAATTTTAGGCTCATTTTAGGGTTACGTTTAAACTCATCGCCGATTTTTTTTGAATTCGTTTTTTTTTTAATTCTGGGTTCTGCTAGCTTTACCGTTGAGCTAGCAGAACCCAACCTTAAAAAAGCAACTCAGAACAAATCCAGTTGGACAATAATTTTAGGCTCCATTCAGGCTAATTTATTACCCAATTATATATTTTTTCTGAAATCGTTCAAGAATGCCCACTTTCTCGGAGCAACTTCAGGCCTCAAAATTCGCTAATCTAGTGTTTTAGTCCGTTGATAAGCAACGAACTTTCCCGGACCGTTTTCGGACCTAAACGGTACGGGAATAGTAATTTACGTAACTAGTCCGGAAAATACTGTTTTCTGGACGAGTAGACCAAATTCTAGGACGAGCGTCAGCGAGTCCTGGAAATCTGCGAGTCCAAAATAATTATTTGTATACTAAGGCCGCGAAATACCTTTTTAACGTACCGAAAGAACAGTTATCGCCGAGGCCGCTTGCGGCCGAGGCAAGATAATCTTGAGGTCGTTAAAAAGTTTCGCGGCCATGGCATACACACTATTTTTCGTGCAATCGTTAAAATTATTAAAATAGATAGTTGTAAATAAATGTATTATGGCTCTAAAATCAACAGCAGTTCAATTTATTTAACAATATCACCGTGTGCTATGGAAATGATATGTTTCAATATATACAAAATATTTTGACAGTTCTTGTCAAAACGCAAAATGTCTGATACTGATAGCGATATTTCAGTACCTTCCACTCCTCCTGAACTCAAAAGCGTTGTAAATTCGGCGCTTTCCGTTTTAATACCCGAAAAATCTAAACGGCAGTACAAAAAATGTTACGGCGAGTTTAAAGATTGGTGTGACAAACAGAATGTTAAGACGATGTCTGAAAACATTTTTGAAAGTGACGTTTGGTTTCGCGGCCGTTGCTATGGGTAACGGTCGCGAAATTAAATTTCGCGGACTGTGCTGAGAACGCGAAATACTGACTTCGCGTGCGATTGCACGAAAAAACTGTTTTCGGACGTGTTGCGTACACTATTTTATCGGCAACCATGTAGAATAACAAATAAATCAATGAGACGCATTTAGTCTAAGAGACGAAGAGAGGTCGACTTTCACCCATTTGTTAACCGGATGAAACGATTCCAAATTTGAATATTGTATTATATATTGAAATTGGAACAGAAGATAGGTACTACAGAAACATTCTAATTCTTATTTATATTAATATTTGTATTAAAATTCGAGCACTTCCCAAAGAAAAAGTGTCCGGGAAGGGAACACTTCCCGGATGGTTGCCGAAAAAGTACTTTTTCTACAACCACACTCCAAAACATGCTTTTCTGCATAGTTTTACGTTCGCAAACATGATTATTTCTCACAATAATTGAAATTTGACATTAGTGTGCCACAAAGTGACATTTCTGTGCCACAAAGTGACATTTCTGTGCCAAAAATTTTCAGTACCTAATTTCTAAGCAATACAGTTTTCGTGACAGCAAGGTATATTTTGAAAATTCTGCATTTCGAAGGGATATTCGATCAGGCAACTTCAAGAATGAATAGACAAAGTCTATTGGTTTATATAATATGAGGGAAATTGTCGTACAAATTCATAATATTCTGAACAAAAATCATAGACAGCACTACTGCTGTCTCAAATACCCACATACACACTATCCATTGCTAGGCAACGGAGCAACATCTATCGAATCATTTGAATGTCAACAAACGTCAAGCATAAAATATTCGTAAAATATTCTTGTCCCGTCATTTTTTAATGAGATTGAACTAAAATGGATAGCGACAGTTCTGAATTTGAAAATACTCCGCCAGAACTAAGAGAACAAGTTAATTCATTGTCATTGAATTTACTACCTTCAACTTCAAGAGGAAAATATAAGAATGAGTCACTGACATTTCATTCCGTCTTATAGTATAGTATTATTTTTAGCAAAAAGGGTGTTGTAGAAAAAGTATAGTAACACGAGCAGAAATGCAATTTCTCACTCGTTTGAATTGCAGCACTCGCTTGCGCTCGCAACTTTTTCAAACTCGTGAGAAATTAGCACTTCTCTGCACTTGTTGCACAATATACTATTCCCTTACAAAAAATGATCCGAGAAAATTTTTGCCGGCTTGTTTACATTTTAGACAGTTATTGAATTCACGCAAACAATATGTAGAATTCCTTAGTTTTTGATAATGCTGATTGCGTAGTAAAAGAACATTTCCAGACTTCAATGCTTGTTGGCCTCGGCTCAACGCCTCGGCCAACAATTTACATTGTCGTCCGGGAATGTATTGCTTTTACTACTAGATACACAATATACTATTTTTGCTCTTCAGTTGGAGGAGAAATCATAGGTTGTGTTAGCTCAATACTGAGCTGGCAGTACCAAAAGGAGAACCGAATCGTTATGGAAAATTTGATCGTATCATAATTTTAGGCTCATTTAGGCTCACGTTTGAACCCATCGCCAATTTTTTTGGAATGCGTTTAAAAAAAACATAAAAAATCGATATCTCTCACAATTGAAGAGCAAAAAATTTGGGAATATGGTAATAAATTAGCCTAAAATTAGTCTAAAATTATGGCCTAAAATTTTTTTGAAAATTCTAAAGTGGTTCTGCTAGCTTTACGGGGGTCTTGGTGTGGTAGTGTAATAATAACATAGACAAAAATCTAGACAAAGAAAATAATTGATTCCGATAAGTATGTTTTCGTGACGTACATGTGTACGTGTATCATTCGATAAGCATACGTTCCTTTTTTATGCTAATTACTGAATAGTTAATATTCCTAAGTGTCATAAATATACGCGATATATGTCATTAAAAAACAATTTTTCCTTGTGCCTTCAGAACAAGTATTAATAATAAAATAATTGTTGGGACCAATACTTGACAATGAACTTTGAAACATGAGCAATCCATAAATATTATGAGGTTTTATGGTGCCATGAATACATTAATAAGAGATGACTATTTCGATGTCGAGGTCAATAATATTCTCAATAAAACTATAAGGGGCTTGAAATATCTAACAAAATTAATCAAAATTTTGTTTATAATTCGTGTCCGTTGTTACGTCTGATGTCATTCCCACAGATTTTTCCAAGGCCTTTGATAGGCTTAATCACGGTATACTCTCATCATTTGGCTTGACCAACAACTCCATTCTTTTTCTGAAGTCTTATCTGATCGGAAGGCGTTTGAGGGTTCAGTACCGTGGCTTCAGCTCTGTAGAAATGGTGTCCCTCAAGGATCTGTACTTGGTCCATTATTATTCATAATTTTTATAAATGACGTTTGTATGGGCATTGACTCGGAAATCCTCCTATATGCAGATGACTGTAAGCTGTTTCTGTTTCGTCAGATCACCTCTCTGGGTGATAGTTGCTGTCTTCAGATCGACATAAATATATTGAAGGAATGGTGCGAAGTCAATTCATTACCTCTGAATATAACAAAGTGTAATGTCGTCACCTATACTCGTAAAATCACCAATCGATTCCACGTATACCGTAAATGGCCTTCATCTGCAGAAAGTTGCAAAGTTCAAAGATCTAGGAATAGTGTTCGATGCAAAGTTCACATTTTCACATCACGTTAGTACTAGTGCTAAAAAGGGTCTAAAAATACTTGGTTTCATTATTAGAAACTCCAAATGGTTTACTGAAAGTGAAACTCACTCCTCTTCGATGCACTTGTGAGATCGAAACTTGAATATGACAGCGTTGTATGGAATCCTGGGTACAGCACTTGTATAAATAAAAAAGAAGGTATTTTAGAGGCGATTTTTAAAGTACATTAGTTTCAGATGTGAAGGAGTTTATCCAAATCGTGGCGTTCCATACGATCCACTGCTCTCAAGATATCAAGTCAACTCTCTTTATAAACGTCGTGATTATTTAGGACTAATTTTTGCATAAAATCCTTGTTTCACGATTGAGTGTCCATTTTTGCTCTCTTAAATAAATTTACATATGCCTCGGCTACCTGTATGTGATATTTCTGCATCTTACTTTCCTGTTTCCACACATTACGGATTTCTATGCTAGCTTGACTGAACACTTTGTTGTTAACTTATTTTCTAAATTGCTTTAAGTTATTTTATCTCTGTTATCACCTTGGGCAGATGATTGTAAATTTGTTTGCTCCTGTAAATCCAGGATTGTCTCATCAGGGTGGAAGTGGGAAACGGAAGAACAAGTTTCTTCTCCTGGCTGAGTTATTTACTAAAAGATGAATGAGTGATTTACTTACTCTGATGACAAAATTAGGGAACGATAAAGGATGACGTTTTCTTTGTTTTCTTCATTTTGCTTCTTTGCTGATTTTTATTGTCTCATTGAGCACTAAAATACAACTTTTGTGAAATTTTGTATTGTTTTGCTATTTTTTCCCTATTTTTGCTAAAATAATTGGCCTATAATATAACATAAACATATCAGGTAATCTTCGTACTATCATTGGATGTCGAAAGAAATATTAGGAAATATTCAAGGTGAACTACTCAAAATGTACACCTTCACATTTCTTTTCTTCTAGTAAAACTAGTTGTATTTCAATGACATTTTTTTTCACAAAGCCCATCTCATTACCAACGAAACATGCTATTAAATTCAAATCATTTTTTAATATGTATGGTAACCTCGATGTCAGCTAGTCTGTGATTATTTTGACAAATGTCTTTTATTTTATCATGTTTTTATTATTTATCCTCAGATCACGTTTGTTACTCTAATAGCTGCTGCTTTGATAGGTTCCGTTTATACTTGGGATTGAACCGAAGTTTATACTCAAGTTTTTACCATATAAATTTGGTCGCATGTTTGTACAACACTCTCTAGTATGCAACAAATTCTGAAATTCTGAATGTCAGTAAAAGTTCTACTTTCATAAAATTTGCGCTTCAATAGACGAGGAAAGTGATGACGTCACAAATGTCATTCTTGTCAAAAACTGATTCCAAAGTTCCGTCGAATTTAAATCAGCTTGTCCGATAGCTCCGATATGGTTTCCGTTAAGGTTTTTCAACTCCTTTTGCCTGAGAAAACAAAATTCAAACAATCAAACACAAACTAATGAGCAACGCAGCATATTATCAACAAAGAATGTCACCTAAAATTCTTTGTTTGGAATCAGTTTTTGACAAGTATGACATTTGTGACGACATACTTTCCTCGTCTATTAACCACATAAGAAAAACTCCAACGACATTAAATCGGGCGATCGAGGTGGCCAATATTACTCCCAATCTCTGCCTCTGAACATTTGATTGATGCACTTGATTTACTGCCACAGTTTGGTATTTTGGTACCATAACTTTTTTCTGGTATCACGGTCCATATTATCCAAAACCTCACTAATTTTATTAGCTAAAAAATGTCGATAACTCTCAGCTCTGATATTTTCTCTGATAAAATGTGTTCCAACTATTTGATTGTCAAATACTCCGCACCAAAAGTTGATTCTAAATGGGTATTGGTCCTGACATTCGATCCAGGGTTTTCTAGGGACCACCACATAATTTTGGTATATCACTCTTCTGTTTGAAGAGAAGGTTGCTTCATTTGTCAATAGAATGTTATACGGAAATCGAAAATTTTCTTCTCTTGCTCAGCCATTTAACCTGGATAAGTTCAATTTTCTTTAACAGCAAGCAATTTTGCTGAGCTCCAGGCGCTTTTTTTCTTTTTCCTACTGGTAGATTTTCAAATATCCATTTAATATCGTTTTTGTGAGATAATGGTTATCGTTTGTCTGGCGTATCAAACCGTGTAAGTTCAACAACTCTGCGATGCGCATGCTGTCCGCAGAATATTGGCTCGCAGGTGCTAGGTTGCCACGTTGTCACGAAATTTCCTCGAAACAAGGATATCCCACTATTTACTTACTTATGTTGGTTGTTTCATGGAAAACATTGACCAGTATCAAATGGATATATGTACGTTGACAATCCACTGTATTGGTAAACTGGTAGGTATCATCCAGGATAGAAGTTTTGAGTTCACTTGAGAAGACAGTACCCATAGAAGAGTATGTCTAATGAACACCAAAACAATAATGTAGAAGAGACCCTCAGTTAGAGATTCAGAATCACAAATCACGAGAAATATAAAATCGTCAGATCTACTCAAAATTTCGCACTATACACGTCAAATATCATGCTGATTCCGAAAATATATGATTTGTATATGCTCAGATACAAGATTTACCCGAAAAATTAAATTAAAATTCAAAAATTCGAAATTGATGAGGTTCCGGAAATAACCTATGAAATATTCAGTTAAATCGGAATCGATTTGAAATTTGGGAAACATATACAAAAAAGATTGAATTTTACGGAACTTAGTCCGCAAATTTGATAAAAAAGTCGATAGGAAAAAACCTCTTTCAACTCGATTTGAACTTTTCAATTCGAGAACGGTTAGAGATACAGTAATTCTGCGAACGCCTATCGATTCAGAATGCTCGAATTAGTTTATACTGTAAATTTAAATTCAATCGAATGAAAAAGAAATTTGCTTGAAAAAAGTTGTAAGTAAAAATCACAAAAAATACAAAATCGTCCGATCCACTCGAAATTCGCACTATATACGTAAAATTTCATGCTGATTCCGAAAATATGTGATTTTCATATAAAAAATTCATAATTGAAGAGATTCTATAAATAGCCAATGAAATTTTTAAAGGTTGAATGACCATCTTAATAGCCGTTGGCCTGGATGAAGAGGACCTATCAAGTGGCCTACACGTTCTCCAGATTTGGTCCCCTCAATTTTTTTTTCTATTGCGCCATCTAAAATCAGAAGTGAAGTGCAATTGAGATTGATGGAGCGGGGGAAATTCGCTAAAATATTGTTTTTGTTATCTCAACCAGGAGCGCATTCAGAACGTTTCTAAGAGGGCGAAAGTTAGCACTAATGGAGAGGGGTTGCAATTAGCTAGATTTGAAGGCTGAAGTGGCCAAAAAAGAGGTAATGACATAAGACTCGTTGGAGGAAGACCTGTCATTATTGCTCTCAAGGGGGTGTGGCAATTCCATTACCCCTCTTTTCTGCCTCGAAACGAGTTTGGACATTTTTTGATTTCGTTCAATTTTCAAAATAATTTCTCTAGCAACTTTTAAATTTGACACCCTGTATAGAAGCGCCTATAGAATGTGAGCCAGAAAAATGTGTTATATTAAAATTTGCAGTTTGTATCCCTTGGATATCAGTATTCACATACCAAAGATCACTGATTATGAGAAACGAAAATGAGTTCGTTATGATAATAATAATAGATTTTATTGACAGTTAAAATTAAAGTACAGCACAGAAAATAGACAATCCTATCAAATGGCAGAATTTACCAGTCTGTGAACCACAGAATGATATGCTGCAAGTTTGTGTGATTGTGGGTGCATGGTTGTGTCTTGTAGTGTCTGTGTGACTGGGTTTGTAATAGAGAAGTTGTGTGTGTTATTTTTGCGAGAGATGGTTAAATCTAGACAGATTATTATTTATTATTATTTATATACAGTGTGTCAATTTGGAAACGTACCAATATTTCAGCCTCCGCAGAAAATCTAAAAATATGCAAAAACACGTCAAATTTATTTTTATGGGGGACATTTTGTAGGATAGTTTTCATTCAAATTACGTCAACCCTGAAGCGGGGGTGGAAACAACCCCTAAAATCTTAAATAGAAAGGGGGGTCGAGTGATACCTCATTTTGAAGACCGTACTTTTGGAGAAATCAGGTGGAAACTCTAAAAAGGTTTAGGAAACAGTGTTGTTTTGCAATGAAACATAAACAAAATAACAAAAAGTCCTTTATTTTATCAAATGTTCAAAATGTTGTCCATTATTTTGTGAACAGTAATACAGTCTGCTCTCAAAATCTTCTCTAACTTTCCGAAAAACTTCTACCTGAATTTCTCTACACGCAGCTTTTATCCTTCTCTTCAAATCTTCCAAATCTCGAGGTTGTGTTTTATGAACAACCGATTTCAGATGGCCCCATAAGAAATCTAGAGGCTCCAAGTCGGGTGATCTTGGTGGCCATTCAATTGCTCCTCTTCGACCAATCCATCTACCAGGAAATCTATCATTTAGCCACTGTCTAACTGGAAGAAAGTAGTGTGGTGGAGCTCCGTCTTGCTGGAAGTATATAAGATTTTCTTCCAAAACCATATTACCAGCCGCGTCTGGTTGATTTTCTAAAGTTGATGTTATTAGCGGGTCTATTTCTTCAAAGCAGATTAGATTTTCCTGAATACCAGAATACCAGCCCAAACGTTCAATTTCTCTGGATACTGTGTGTGACCTTCCCGAAAAAGACGCGGATTTTCATCGCTCCAGTAATTTTGTTTGTTAACATGTATCCAAAGAAATTGAACGTTTGGGCTGGTATTCTGGGAAATGCTATTATTGGACCTTTATTCATTCAGGAAAATCTAACTGGTGAGCTCTATTTGAATCTGCTTGAAGAAATACACCCGCTAATAACATCAACTTTGGAAAATCAACTAGATGCGGCTGGTAATATGGTTTTGGAATAAAATCTTATTTACTTCCAGCAAGACGGAACTGCACCACACTACTTTCTTCCAGTTAGACAGTGGCTAAATGATAGATTTCTTGGTAGATTTATTGGTCGAAGAGGAGCAATTGAATGGCCACCAAGATCACCCGACTTGGCGCCTCTAGATTTCTTCTTATGGGGCAATCTGAAATCAGTTGTTTATAAAACACAACCTCGAGATTTGGAAGATTTGAAGAGAAGGATAAAAGCTGCTTGTAGAGAAATTCAGGAAGAAGTTTTTCGGAAAGTTAGAAAAGAGTTTGAGAGCAGACTGTATTAATGTTTACAAAATAATGGACAACATTTTGAACATTTTATAAAATAAAGGTCTTTTTGTTATTTTGTTTATGTTTGATTGCAAAACACTGTTTCCTAAACCTTTTTAGAGTTTCCACCTGATTTCTCCAAAAGTACTGGATAGAAATATCAAGTATGTAGTATTTTTGAATAGGTAATTGAACGGTCTTCAAAATGAGGTATCACTCGACCCCTTTCTATTTAAGATTTTAGGGGTTGTTTCCACCCCCGCTTCAGGGTTGACGTTATTTGAATGAAAACTATCCTACAAAATGTCCCCCATAAAAATAAATTTGACGTGTTTTTGCATATTTTTAGATTTTCTGCGGGAGCTGAAATATTCGGGGTGGTGCGTTTTCAAATTGACACACTGTATAATTTTTAAGTGTAAATTAATGGAAGTTTTTTGTTTCCTCCCTATTTATCAGTCGTGATGAATTCACACATATTGAATGCCAACACCATAGAACGAAATATCTTTTATTTCTCGAACATACAGGTTCTGAATATCTGTCCGGAACTTAAGTTTATTGTAGATATACGCTGCGTGATTATTTTGTGGTAGTAACTGTAAATTTAAATTCAGCACTGAGGATTCTCGCTATCAAATTATCCCCGAAGAGTAATGTATAAAAAAAGCATTCAAGGTTTTTGTCGACACTGCGGCAACAGCGCTTCTATCTGCATGTAAATATACCAGTTATTTCTTGGTAGAGATTCACTCACACTATTTTGGTACTGCGGAAGGTGATCGCCACATTCTGCGTTCTTGCGTACCTGCACCTGCAATTTAGAAAGTACGGGTGTTTTACACGGTTCCGAGTTGTACACGTACGGTGCGAGAGCAGTGCCTTTTTGACCCATTTCGCCAGTGACCGACTGCTTGCTTGGAAAATGCCGAAACGTAAGTGTTTCATTCATGAATGTTTGATTAGAGGGTGGTGAAAGAATACCGGATGATTGATAGGTATTTTGAAAGTAATAAATAATATGGGAAAATTCCGTTTTCTGAATGGTTGTTTTCAAAAGGTATACGAACGCATGGTATTATTGAAAAAATTAAAATTGTGTATAAAATAAGGTGTTTTTGCCAGCAACTGTTGTTTCTGTGGGAGTTAATTGAAAATTTTATAAAGTTCTAGACAATTGTTTTCGTGTTTCTTATTTTATTCATTGAAATTGAAGCTAATTCTGTCAAAATATTACCTACTAGAATTGACCTAAGCCAGACTATGTGAAACAATTTGTTTCAGAGACGAAAGTACTGTTTTATAACACATCCTTCGAAAAATTTACTTTTCCTCCTTAGTTTAGGGTTGAAAGTGGCACTTTTCCTGCCTAGGGAGAAGAACTAACTTTTCCTAAAATTTAAATAAAGTTTCACTAAACACAGATAATTTTTTAGTTTATATTTTCATTAAATTTAATTTTTCAACAAGTATATTAACAAAAATTAACAATTTTAAGTAGGTCTTATTAGAAAAATTAAATGTACATTTTGTAACATTGCTGAAGTTGATTGGAGACGAAAATTCGATGGGTGTGTATTCGTCTTGCAGTTAATAGAAATGGTAGAGGATAAAGTGTCGATGAAGGAGTTGCTTCTGTTGTTGCAATTTCTAAAATATTTGATAACCTGTCATAATTTGATTTGCAATTCGTTTGTTTCTTTTGACAGTTGACTGATCTACTTATCCCTCCGCCACCGCCAACGACCATGTTTTTTTTAATGTTATGTTTCCTCCCGCATTTGGTAAAAGAAACACACATGTTCTTCTCAAACTAATTCTGGCATATTGTTCTGGACTATAAAACTTCAAATATTTGGTTACGTTATATGATATTTTTTACACCCTGTACTGAGCATTTTGATTGTCCATAACTCACTCGATAACTCAAAAAGAAACGATGATGACCCGTTTTCTCTGGTCTCATAGCTGCATACGTTTTGAAGATATCAAGGATGTTAACATTGCCTTTGTATTGTTTGTAACAATAAATTCCCTCTATATCTTCATTTTAGTGTCTGGCAGTAGTTATACTATTAAAATAATATTACCCTTATCTTGTATATCGTCAACGGTCATATTACATAATACGTCACATCGGCATAACCACAGATCACAATTAAACAACCTACAAAATAATAACCAATTATTAACGAAGAACTTAACAATGACTAAAATATACCTACATCATTGACTACTGTTCATCTGATGCTTCGACAAGAAACTTATTAATATCCTCTCTGGAAAAAACAACAGCTTTCTTGTCCTTATATCCATATCCATTATATCTATATCTTCCTTTTTTGAAATCGTAGAACAGAGCATTAAATATTTTGAGCGTAATGTGGGAGGTAAAGGTCTTAGAAAATACGCCAAATTTACCTCTTCACTAATTCTTTTCATTATTTTTTCCCTCATCTAATTCAGTAGAATATCATACTCTTCTTCAATACGGGAATCTAAATTTGTCCGGAAATAAAAGACAAATTCAGTAATTTTGTATCTTTCTGTAGGTCGTCGGCTATAACATTTTCTTCGTATTTGTTTAATTTGTCAATATTTATATATAAATTTATTAAACTCTTTATCAAATGGATTTAGACGTCAAAATTACGGTCAAAAGGTTTGATGTTACGTAACTACGGATATTAATTATTAAACGTCTTCAAACGACTAGATTAACTGGTTTTTAATTTTTCCTTTTTTTCTCTTTTAATTTAATGGCTATTTTAGCTTCGTTAGTGGGTATTTCAAAATTGGGCTTATTTATTGTATTTATTGAAAAATAATAATTGCAATTAGTAACGGATGTCACAACTTGAGAGGTGTATACCTAATAGAGTAGTGGGCAAAGAATGCTTTCTTGTGGTACCCCTGTGTTGACAATTTATAATGCTGATATATTATTTTTGTAAACCATCCTTTGCAATCTGCTGCTCAAGAATGACTTTATTGATCTGCAAGCCCGATTAAAGAAACCACTGTGATCCAAAATTTTCTTCTAATTATCAAGATACTTGACCTCACCCGATATTGTTAAAGTATTGTCCACAAGGCCTTTCACCGTTATCAACGAAGTATTGAGTTGACTGCATCAAAATATGAAAAACTATTGTCTACAGGTACATCGACGGTTTCTGATCCAAGTTTGATTGAAGGATGCACATTTCCGTTGCATTAAACGTTATCAATTAGTCATGCAACTTGTTAGTTACAATAATTATGCTGTTATGAATTAGTCATACGTGACGGTAAAACAAAAACAAACTACTAAGTATACAGATTATTCAGGAGTATTTTACAATGTTTTCATCTTTTTGTTCCCGCGAAAATGAAAATTTTGTCCTGAATTACTGTTCCCTAAATAAACATTGAAACTGTCAGATTCTATCCAAAAAAAAGAAATTCATCTCGAATGAATTAGCCTTTTAATTCAATGAATAAGCACATTTTCGGATTCAGAAAGAATTTTTTTATAGGATCAATTACTATTCACGGGATTTACCATTTTTGAAATATTCTCAGGCGATCAAAGTCTAAAACTGCAATATTCAATATTTAGGGAAATCTAATTTTGCGAAAATTTTTATTTTCCATTTTTCAAAAAATTACAAACTTTCCTCAAACGTATCTCGACGAGCTGATTGCGAATAACTCCTCGAAAACTGAATTCGATAAAGGGGAAAACTGAAAAAGGGCAATTTTTTTACGAAAAAATGCACCCTTCCACAGAATCGTCATTTTCTCTACAAAATCGACATTTTCTAAATGAATTAGCATTTTAATTTGAAAAACAAGTACATTTCGGATTCAGAAGGAAATTTTCTATAAAATAAAATAATACTCGCGGAATTCCGCATTTTTGAAATATTCCCAGGTGATCAAAGTTGAAAAATGCAATATTCGATATTGAATGAACTCGAATTTTGGGAAAATTTTTATTTTTAATTTGTTTTAAAATTGCAAACGTCCCTCAAACGAATCTCGATGAGCTGATTCCAAATATCACCTCAAAAGTTCAATTCGAAAAGGGGCTAACTTTTTTCGACGAAAAAATGCACCCATCGACATAAAAGACATTTTCCAAATGAATGAGCATTTTAATTTGAAAAACAAGAACATTTTCGGTTTCAAAAGGAATTTTTCTATAAAATGAAGTAATATTCGCGAGATTCTGCATTTTTTGAATATTTTTAGGCGATCAAAGTCGACAAATGCAATATTCTATAAAGATGGAAAACGAATTTTGAGAAAATTTTTATTTTCCATCTTTTGAAAAATCGCAAAATTTCCTCAGGCGTAGGTATTTCGATGAGTTGATTCCGAATTTCACCCAGAAATTAAAATATTTCTATGATATCACCCAAAGATTGAATTCGACAAAGGGGTAACTGGTGAAGGGCAATTTTTTCGATTTTCTCTAAATGAATAAGCATTAAAATTTGAAAATTAAGTACATTTTCGGATTCAGAAGGAACTTTTCTATAAGATAAAGTAATATCGGCGAATTCCGCATTTTTGAAAATTTCCCAGGCGATCAGAGTCTAAAGATGCAAAGTTTTAAATAGAAGAAAATCGAATTTTGGAAAAAAAAATATTATCCAATTTTCGAAAAATTGCAAGCTTTCCTCAGACGTATCTCGACGAAATAATTCGGGATATCACCTCAAAAATTGAATTCGACAAATGGGTAACTGGAAAAGGGCAATTTTTTCGACGAAATAATACACACATCTACAAAATCGACATTTTCTAAATGAATTAGCATTTTAATTTTAAAAATAAGTACATTTTCGGATTCAGAAGAAAATTTTCTTTAGGATCAAGTAATACTCGCGGGATTCTTCATTTTTTAAATATTTCCTGGCGATCAAAGTCGACAAATGCAATATTCTATAAAGATGGAAATCGAATTTTGAGAAAATTTTTATTTCCCATCTTTCGAAAAATCGCCAAGATTCCCTCAAACTTATCTCGATTAGCTGATTCCGAATATCACTTCAAAAATTGAATTCGACAGAGGACAGAGGCCAATTTTTTCGACGAAAAAATGCACCCATTAAGGAAATCGATATTTTCTAAATGAATTAGCATTCTAATTCAAAAAACAAGTACATCTTCGGATTCAGAAAAAAAATTTCCATAAGAAATTCTGATTCCAAATAACACCTCAAATATTGAATTCGACAGAGTGGTGACTGAAAAAGAAGAATTTTTTCAATGAAAAAATGCATCCATCCGCAAATTGTGAATGAACTAGCCTTCGTATTAAAAAAACAGGTACATTTTCCGATTCAGAAGGAAATTTTCTATAGGATCAAGTAATATTCGCGAAGATTCCGCATTTTTGAAATATTCTCAGGCGTTCAAAGTCGAAAACTGCAATATTCGATATTGAAGTGAATCGAATTTTGCGACTATTTGTATTTTTCATTTTTCAAATAATCGCAAACTTACCCCAAACGTATGCCGACGAACTGATTCCGAATATCACCTGAAGAATTGAATTCGACAAAGGGATAACTAAAAAACGGCAATTTTTTCGACGAAAAAATGCACCCATCTATAAAATTGATATCTTCTAATCGACTTAGCATTCTAATTTGAGAAACAAATACACAAAATATTCTTGTGCTCTAAAAAAATTTCAGTCATATCATTATTATTATTATTAGTGAACATTTCTTCAATTAGCTTGTTTCACAATAATAAATAGCTTCGTAGTTATCTACGAATAAAAAGTTATTCGAATATGGATAATCATATTCAACAATATAACTATTCATAGATGCCTTCCACAACTATTTGTATATAAATGGCCCATCACCATCAGCCACATTCCAAAAGTGGTCTATGCCTCTGTATTGATTTTATTTTATCGAACACATCTTTTTTAACGGTATGCAAAGTCCTCCTGATTTTCATTGAACTGGTGAACCGAAGCAAAAAGTGTCCTTGCGGGGACAAGACTATCAAAAATAATAACAAGAATTAGAATCGGCAACAGGTATTTCAACTCGGTTTGAATTTGATCGTGCTTACCTCTATTATCGAAATAATATTTTTCCAGCATATAATTTTGATTCAAGTTCAGTTCTCTTCCCAATAATATTAGCCGAACCTCTTGCGCAAGGTCGAAAACAAATGATCGTATAGGAAGTGATCACTTATTTTTTTGCTTTGCTCATTTAAAGTCCAAGGTATACGACGTCTTGATTTTACGTCATTTTTATTGATGAAGAAGTGAGTTTTTCAGCAGGAAATTGTCTATAAGATGAAGTTATATTCGCGGGATTCCGTATTTTTCAAATATTTTCATGCGATCAAAGTCGAAAAAAATGCAATATTCCATAAAGAAAGAAAATTGAATTTTGAGAAAATTTTTTATTTCTCATTTTTCGAAAAATAGCAAACTTGGCGTTAGACGTATCTCGCAAGATGAATCCGAATATATCACCTTAAAAATTGAATTCAACAAAGGAGTTACTGGAAAAGGAAAATTTTTTCGACGAAAAAATGCACCTATCCACAAAATGATCATTTTCTAAATGAAATAACATTCTAATTTGAACAACGAGTACATTTTCGGATTCAGAAGGAAATTTTAAATAAGATGAAGTAATATTCGCGGAATTTCGCAGTTTCCAAAGTCGAAAAATGCAATTTTTTCGACAAAAAAATGCACCCATCTACAAATTCGACATTTTCTTAATGAATTAGCCTTCTAATTCGAAAAGCATTTACATTTTCGGATTCAGAAGGAAATTTTCTATAAGATGGAGTTATATTCGCGGGATTTCGCATTTTTGAAATATTCCCAGGCGATCAAAGTCGAAAAATGCAATATTCTAAATAAGTAGAAGGAAACTGAATTTTGCGAAAATTTTTATTTTCTATTTTTCTAGAAATCGCAAAACTCAATTCCAAATATCACCTCAAAAATTTAATTTGACAAAGGGGTCACTGGAAAAGGGCTTTTTTCTACGAAAAACTGCTCTCTTCTACAAAATCGATATTTTCGAAATAAATTTAATTCATTTTACTGAAGTTGCCAGAAAATGGTGAAATAAATTTTAAATGAATAATTTAATTCTGGTTTTCTTTCCCAAAAAGATTCATTCTCGTGAAAAACTACGCTATAAATCTCATTTTTGACACCGCGCACATGAAATAACATTTATCAATCTTTTGAATTAAGATACAAAGCCTACATTCCAACTTTCAAAACCATCAATAAACCTCTTTTTTTTATTTGTACTTTTATATAATATAACTTAACCTACTCCATATTTGTATCTATGTGATAAAACGATATTGTATTAGCATTGCTAAATAAATAAATTCAAAAAAACTGTTAGATGAGGTACCAGAATTTGTATCAAAGAAAGTGTTGAAGGTGAATATGGAGCCACATAAACTTTGAACAATCTGGAGTTTTTTCCCAACACAAGCCACTATTTTTTAACACCTCGACTCATTTTTCAGTCATCAAGTGACCTTCTTCAGGATGGAGGGAGGTTATAAGTTTTAGACATCCTCTTTTCCGGTCACAAACGTTTATTATATTTAGTTTAGAATCAAAACTAGTTCTTCCAGTATTTTATAAAGATTTGTAGCCCCTCATAGACAAATCTCATCCATAGCTAATGAATACTTTGTTCCAGTTGCTGCAACCATGCTGTCTGAAATGGACGAGCTACCCACCATCAGACTTGGCGAATACACTTTGCAATTGGAATTGGACGAGCTGAAACCGGAAGTACAAGAAATCGCCAGGAAAGAACTCAGGGAAACGCCAGACGTCAAAAGGGATGCAATCGTAGCGCTTAGGGATCTTTTGAAAGGTGAGATATGTCACAAACTGATCTGCAATTCCATTTTTCCGTATATACAGGGTGATTCAAAAGTACTTTGACAAACTTCAGGAGGTTCCTCACAATATTCTAATATGAATTGCCCAAATAAATATATGTCCGGAAACGCTTCGTTTCCAAGATACAGGGTGTTGAAGTTTTATTTTTATTTTGGATTTTTTTCAAATAACTCTTGAAATACTGAACTTAATTAAACAAAACTGGGTAATAAGAGGTTTTTGAGGTGTCGAATTCGAACCTGATGTTATTATTTCTCTTACTCGTAGGGGGCGCCACCTACACGTCTTTTTCTTTTTTGAAGATTCATAACTTTTTTGAGCGTACTTCTAACACATTTTTCAGTAAAAAAATCGATTCCTCTATCATATCTACGTAAAAAAGCTACCCTTGTTAAAAGTCGCTGTAAGCAACCGTTTTCTAAATATTTGGACTTGAAAATTTCAAGTCAAGATTTGATAATCGATGCATGTTGAAGTTATTACCAATATTTTGCATTTTTCACAAGAATGCTTTGGAAAAGAATTTGACGTTTAAGTAAGTAGTTTTGGTAATTACATATTTTGTGACAGTTGAACGTTTAATTAAGTTCAGTATTTCAAAAGTTATTTGAAACAAACGAAAATAAAAATAATACTTCAACACCCTATATCTTGGAAACGAAGCGTTTCCGGACATATATTTATTTGGACAATTCATATTAGAATTTTGTGAGGAATCACCTCTTGAAGTTTGTCAAAGTACTTTTGAATCACCATGTATAAATATGGTAAAATATCGCTTTTCTTAGATGTTTCTACATAATCGATGACGAAAACAAGAAATAGGAGTTCAGTCATCCGATGACGCGATTATATGTTACGGGTTCCCGCAAGGCTCAATTTTATGGATATTATTTTATTTTATTTTTCTGTTTGATCTCTATGCACATCCTATTTGAATTTATTTTATCTTTCTTTAGTCACCTGTTGCAGTTGGAAATGTTCTTTTTTCTAATATTCTAATAAATCTTGCGTGTTTGATAGTGTTGATTTGTTCGATCTCCATGAAAAGCTTTGGTTCGAGTTGTAGATACATCTAATATCGTGTGGACCACTTTGATAAGTTTCGAACTACTTCTTTATAGAACTTTCAAATTTTTTCTTGTTTATTTTTCAGAGGAAAAAGACTTACATGTGCCATTAGATAACGATATTTGGTTGGTAAGGTTCTTGAGGCCTTGCAAATTCTACCCAGAAAGTGCACTACAGCAAGTAAGTATATCAAAATGAAAAAGTTATTCAATACTTATTATCAGCATGAACCTCTTTTTAAGATTGGTTATCACTTGAATTTTGTTGTTTGAAGTATCTCACATATTGTTAATTCACTCAAAAAGAATATATTTAAAGTTTCCTATGAATACGTTTATTTCATCAAAAAGTCAATAATTTATTACCTTGTTGGATTATAAAAATCTTGCCGAGCATTTTCAAAAACTGCATCTGGATACAAGGTACACTCTGCATTACTCCTTTCACGTAAATTTCCGTTTGTTGAGTTCGATTAACTACATAATTGAGAAAAATCCAACGGGGTTAGATCTGGCGATCCAGCGGGCCTTTCCATGCTACCTATTCGATGTGTCCATCTGCTTGTTCACCTATCTGTTGTCACAGGTCTAAAGTAATGCGGTCCAAGGAATGCTGAATATTTCATAAAAATGTATCATAGTTCAGAATCTTAAGGTATCAAAATACTGATCAAGTGATTTGGTCGTTCAATATACGTTCAGTATTTGGAGATATTTACACTTTAACAAGATCTTACCAAAACTTGATGTATTATATCTTTTAGACCTAGAATAGCGTTTCCAAAGTGAATCTTTTTCACTGTAATCAAGGGTGTTTTATTATTTGTTCTAGATTAAAAATTATTACGCTTTCAAAGTCAAACATGCAGATATTTATGACGGTCTGATGCCTAGCAAAGAGAGAAATATCTTCCAGCAGGATATTTTGACTGTACAACCCAACAGGGATCAGTTTGGTAGAAGAATGTTGATAGTAGAATTAGGAAGTAAGTATTTTATTTATTTTTATTGTTTTTAGAGTTTTCTATCAATAAGTGGAATGTAAACAAATCACAAATAATTGCTTCACACGATGTTCTTAATTAGTTTATTTCAACACTCAATTAGTCGTATTTCAATTAATTAAGTAAGTTGTAGGTATTGAAATGATTCCTAAGTGAATTTACTGATGTTGTTTAATAGTTTTCTGTTGAATTGAAGATGCCAAAAGATAACAAACGAACAATGAATTTGAAACTCACGCCTACTATTTTACTTTAAAGATACATTTTTGAAATTCTCATTGATTGCCATTTGAAGCGAACATTGATGCAATCAATGTTAATTTCAAAATTTCTTCTCAAGTTGTTGAAATTTGTTCTAGGCAATAATCTGAATGTTAGGTATTCGTTCAGGGTATTTATAAAGTATTTGTTCAAATTCTAGTATATCTGATTCTTAATTTAGGAGTGTTGAGATGAAAAATGATCCATAATAAATTAATGTAATATTCTTGATATCGGAATATTCTAATCGAAACTATTGCTATATACATCCGGTAAATACTATGAGTTTATTAATCAAAAATGAAATTATAGCCAATTTTTTTGCTTTCTTTAATTATTATAGATCAAATGTCGAAATTCACACATTTTTGAAACAGACTCAATCAATGTGATAGTCAAATTTCATTTCCAAATCGATAAGGTTTATAACGTACGTTTTTAAGAACATCATTGATGTTTTCAGTTTTCGCACTGTGCTTTTATGGAACAGTTGTTCTAAATTCACATTACCTGCTATTTTACTACTTGGAAAAATATACATGTTTAAAATTTACATTGATAGGCATTTGAAGCGAACATTGATGCAATCAATGTTAGTATCAAAATTCTTCTCAATGTTCGCTTCAAAATTTCTTCTCGAATTGTTGAAATTTGTTCTTGGCAATAATCTTAATGTTGTTAGGTTTTCGTACGAATATGTTTATTTCAGGAGTGTTAAGATGAAATATGATTCATAGTTAATGTGATATTCTTGATATAGAAATATTCCAACCGAAATTTATGCCATAGGCCTTTCAAATATATAGTCAATAAACACTATGAGTTAATTAATCAAAATTAAAATTATAGCTAAACTTTTTTTGTTATTTAGAAAAATGGAAATGCAGCGAAGTTTCCTTAGACGAAGTATTCAAAGGCTGTGTATTGTTCCTGGAGGCCGCCATGTTGGAGCCAGAGACTCAAGTATGCGGTGCCGTAGTATTTCTGGACATGGACGGTCTGTCTCTTTCCCAGACTACAAAGTTCACTCCAAGCTTCGCCAAAAAGCTGCTAGATTGGCTGCAGGTAAGAAAATCGTATTGTACTGAAAGTTGATTTTTCTACTTTGTTCTCCACCTAAGTTTTCAGCTGATAAATTAGTGACTTAAAGGTTGTATTTATAATATGGTAAATTGAACAAAATTATACTCGAAAAAGAGACATTTCATCGTATAATGTAATGAATCGTCGGTCGTCTCAGGCTTTGAAACTTGGTGTGCCCCAGGGTTCTGTCCTTGGACTGTTACTCTCCATGTTATATGTGAGTTATCATGTAGAGCCAAATGGATCACTATACAGGGTCCTGCAACTGCTCTCCGGTGGTCCATAGCTTCTAAACGGCGCAACTTGAAAATTCCTTTCGAATGCAAGCATCTTCCCTTCTTGAGAGAGTATCTTTGAAAAATATTCCGAAGTATACAAGGTGACCCAGAAAAGTGCACCAAACCAAACTTATGTTTTTTGTAATGGAACACCCTATATTTCATGACATGGTTGAATAGAGATTACTTTGACCATTCAAAAAATATAGAGTCATGTATGTTCATCAACGTTATTTCCGGAGATATATCGATATTACTTCAAAAAACATAAGGTATTCAACACTCTGTAACTCCTCGTGGAAAAATAATTCCAAAAACTTATGGAAAGCGAAATGACTCCAATATGGTCTGGTTTTTGTAACATGACACACAGTTAAAATTTCATTACCTTTTGTGTACCGGATAGATCGAAACGCAAATTGAAATATATCTTGCTTTTTTTTTCAAATGGAAACCCATATATTCAATTTCAGTATTGGAAAGGCCATAAAATTTCCGTTCGAATGATATATCACACTTGGTATTTACTCCACCTTGAAAATAACGTAAATTTCCAATTGAAAAAACCAAGATATCTTTCAATTTGCGTTTCGATCTATCCGGTACACAAAATGTAATGAAATTTCAACTGTGTGTCGTGTTACAGAAACTAGACCATACTGGAGTCATTTCGCCTCCCAAAAGTTTTTAGAATTATTTTTCCACGAGGAGTTACAGAGTGTTGAATACCTTATGTTTATTGAAGTAATATCGATATATCTCCGTAAATAACGTTGATGAACATACATGACCCTATATTTTTTGAATGGTCAAAGTAATCTCTATTCAACCATGAGATGAAATATAGGGTGTTCCATTACAAAAACCTAAGTTTGGGTCACCTTGTATACTTCAGAATATTTTCCAAAGATACTCTCTCAAGAAGGGAAGGTGCTTGCATTCGAAAGGAATTTTCAAGTTGCGCCGTTTAGAATCTATGGACCACCGGAGAGCAGTTGCAGGACCCTGTATAACACCCTCGTTACTTTAGCAATAAATTCAGCAATTTTTTTATTAGATTTCCTGCCACCATCACATGTCGTCAGAACGTTCATGATTGAGAATAATGAAAGATTACATCGACAGAAAAAAATTCCTGAGCGTTGGGGGAGGGGGGAGGAGTTGGGCTCTGCAATTTTTTTATTAAAGGTCTTGCCACCACCATTCTTTGGAAGAGCGTTCATGATGGGAAATAATCAAAGAATAGAACAGACAGAAAAAATTTACCGAACGTTGGGGGAGAGTTGGGTTTTGCAATTTTTTCATTACAGTGCCTGCCACCAACATTCTTTGAAAGAGCGTTCATGATGGGAAATAATAAAAGGATGTATCGGCAGGAAAAATAACTGAACGTTGGGGGAGAGTTGTGCCCAGCAACTTTTTTATTTGAGGTCCTGCCACCACCATATTTAGTCAGAGCATTCATGATTGAGAATAATGAAAAATTTTGTCGACAGAAAAAAAAACTGAGCGTTGGGGTAAAGTTGGGATCAGAAATTGTTTTAATAGAGGTTCTGCTACCACCATTCTTTCTTACTCCTGATAGCATAGGGGTCAAGTGTTTATCGTTGAAAAGATGATTCAATTCTCCTTTCAACATCTGCATTTTTTCGAATTTTGTGCCACTTAGCCTGTCTTTATAATTCAATTGTATTTTAAAGGCATTCAAACATTTACTTCAAGTTTCATATGGTGGTTGTGTTGTGTTCTGCAAAAATGATTCATTTTTGCATATTCTTATTGGGGGTCATGCTAAAATTTTATTTAAAAAATCCAGCTTCAGTCCTACGTTTGATAAAGGGAGTAAGAATAGTATATTATTCAACAAGCGTATAATGATGGCTATTACCCACGAAGATGAAATTGCAACACGAGCCGAAGGCGAGTGTTGTAACATCTGAGTGGGTAATTGCCATTATACGCGTGTTGAATACTATACTTTATCCACAACTATATAAATAATTTGATTAAATTGGAAAGTTCTACGCTGAAAATTACGTTATTGTAAGAATACGTTTGTCATTAGATAGGTATGATCTGGCGCTTCTTTTATAAATTTACTGACTTCTTCGGGAGTGAAGGTTTTAGATTTTTTCGGTTGATGGCCCTCGGACTGACGTTTTAAAAATGCCTGCAACTTCATGTAAGTCTCTAGGTGGATACTATGGTAAATATTCAATATACTCTTCAGCATAGAATAATATGCCCACAATGTTGATGACTTGTATTTTTTAGGAAGTTCAACAAAATACACTAGGATAACATTTTCAGAAAAAGACGATGTTTTTTGTGCCAGTTGCCAATCCATAAAACTTTTGTACACCGCATCATATTTATCTTTTGACTTGTTTTTCTGTAGCGCTAGCCGCTAATTTTAAAATGTCTGTCGGTGTACAAGACATATCTTCTAAATGAGATTCACTATTACATTTCTCTAAAGATACCAGAGATAAGAATGTTCAGAACAAATAACTCACAAACCGTCTGACAGAATATCTACAAATACAGTGACAAGTAAATTTACAAATTGTCAAATTTGACGCAACGATTGAGTAATATTATTCCATCGAACTGTCATTATTATTCAATTCTATATGGTAATGCATAGCATTACTTGATAAGAATCGCATATTTAACAGATTTATTATTTAATAGTTGTGGATAAAGGGTTATACTGACTATCCACGTGTTAACATCCAAGGGTGGCGAGTTCTTACATTTTTTGGGTCCAATTTCACTTTGTTTCCCACTCATTATGTTGGGAAAAACACACTGTAGAGTTTTTTGGAATCGGTCGTATACGGAGTGGAGTGTATTGTAAATGGTAATTGCTCTTAGCGCTTCACAGGATTTTTCAGATCTCTCTCTTTTCAGTCTATCAACTACTTGAAATATCCTTTCCAACATTGCGAATAAATAATTTACATAACTCAGGTAGTACTTCGAATATTACTTCATTTGAGTGGTATTCAAGGTTCGCAAAAATCACATGGCTTGTAATTAATCGGTATATCAAAACACTTAATATGACGGAAAAGTCTAATTATTATGCATCATGTTGTACCTACAAACGCACTGAGATGCATGAAAAGTACGGCCATTGAGAAACAAAGTAATTTTTATTGCAGAGGCTTATCGTTTCTTGAAATTTCTGAAACACGCAATTAACAAGGTTTCTGCGCACGAAGTGAATGTTTCTATTATTCGAAAACTTATTTTTATAGACTCTGAAGTTATTCGATGAATACGATGAGGACTTCAATCTTGAGAATTTCCCATTTCGTAACAAGTATGTTTCAAATCATTCTTGGCAGGATGCAGGAGAAACATCTGTGCCTGATTGAACTAAATGCCACTTACTATTTTCTATGCCAAAATGGATCCTTGCAGGACACCAGCATTTATAAGTAGAGTGTCAGATGAAACTCCATTGATCACTTTATTGAAATATCTGTCTAAGAGAAATTTTCATTAAAAAAAACACACAACTGAGGAAAAGCATCAAGTCGGAAGCTTGGCATAGAATCCCTTGTGTCAAACGCAATCAAATGCATACCTTGGAGACATCCAAAGCTTCCGCCAGAGTTTCAATATATGAAGGCAAATATCAGCTCTTATCTCAATAGACTACCCCAAAATATTTGACATAATCAACCACCAGATTGCATTTGCCATTTTGCATTTTGTTGGCTGCTCAGCTGGTTCTGTACATTTTTTAACTAGCTACTCTCAGATAGATCACAATATGTGGAGACTAAGTCTGGTAAATTTTCTCTGATGCCTACAAACTGCGGTATTCCACAGGGATCTAATTTGGGACCGATACTTTTTTCCTTGTATACTTGTAACATTGTACATGAGGCATATCTGTATGCTGACGATACACAAATCAAATATACCTTTTTACATTTAAAGCTGCATATGGCTAACAATATTATCAACCAAGAACTTGACAAACTTGTTCAAACTTCTGAACATGTTCTCAATAATATCAACTCATCGAAAACCAATTATTTTATTTTTGGTAGAAATATAAAACAAGTGGGGAATGAAATTGATATTATAATAGATGGCAAACACGTATCTTGTACTAACGTAAATTGTCGATTCGTTTGAAGATTTTCACAGAATAGCGTAATTTACCTCCATTTGAATACATTAATGGCTGTAACAAGCGGAAAAATATCAACTAGAGTTATGATTATTTTTAATGATTTTTAAAGTAGCATGTAATTATTACCGAATATAATAATAGATAAATTAAAAAGACATTTTAAAAAATGTTGGAAATGTTAGGTAATGAAAACCAAACAAAATGTACATAGTTGAAGCGGATAGTAGTCGTAAAAAAACACGATACCAAGTTAGAGTTATTACTGTTTTCGGATTCATAACAGATAACATTAAAGATTCATAGTTTTGATTGATTACCATTATGAACGCTAGAAGTTATGAGGCTGATAATTGATTTCTAAGCTATTACGTCGTAAGTTCAACAAGTACAAAGGTTGAGTAAACTGGTCAGATAGTTTTTTTATACTTATAAATAAAAATATTTCATTTGTACTCTTTTTAGTTTGTTTTTTAGTAGGATTTCTTCAGGAAAATTTAGAACTTGGTACAGTTTCAATTTACGTAAATTTTTCACTTGTATTTCACCTAATCTCAGGCCATCTTGAATCTGATTATATTGAATCTCAGCTCATTGATGGCTGTTTGTCTGATGATGAGTAAGGTTATTCTGGACTAAAAATGAACAAAGAAAATTTTAATTCTCAGCAATTTTGAATCACGACGTTTCAACTGTTAAAATCTACAGTCGTTATCAAGTGTATAATGCGACAATCTCAAGGATACTTCTTATATGTGCTATGGATAATTTTGTGACATTAGCCTAGGAGTAATTTGCCGGTGTTCAGGTAAGCTTGTTAATTACAGTGCCGGTACAGCATTGTTAATTCTTATCGCTATTTCAATTGATCCATGTCACTAATTAAGGGTTTCCACACATTACGGATTTCTATGCTAGCTTGACTGAAGACTTTGTTGTTCATAATATATGCACTCTCTTTAAACTTCCTTCTATACCAGCCCTCTTCTTTATGTATGACTTCGGCTTCAGTCCATTTTATGTTGAGTTGGGTCGTCCAGACATGATCCGCTATCTCTGACTATGTTTCTCCTCGTTGACGCTAAGTGGTCTCTTAGTTTCTCCAAGATAAGCTTCAGCGCATTCACAAGGGATGCGGTAGGTGCAGTTTTTGGAGTCAATGTGAGCGTTACGTGGTCTCGTCTTTGTCAGTTGGCTGCGAATAGTGTTACCTGACTTGAATTTGAAACATGTCCGTATTTTGTATGAGGCGAATTGGGTCGAAATACAACCCTTAATTAGTGGCATGGATCAATTGAAATTGCAATAAGAATTAACAATACTGTACCGGAGAGGCCCGGCACTGTAATTAACAAGTTTACCTGAACACCGGCAAATTACCCCTAGGCTAATGACACAAAATTATCCATAGCATATATAAGAAGTATCCTTGAGATTGTCGCATTATACAATTGATAACGACTGTAGATTTTAACAGTTGAAACGTCGTGATTAAAAATTGCAGAGAATTGAATTTTTCTTTTGGTCGTAATGCAATGTACTTTTTAACTAACTTCAAGGCTCCTATTTCCCTTTCTTCAACAATGCTGAAACTTTTTGAGGTACAGGTCTTGGTTTCTGGTACCTTGATCAGTAAAACGGCTTCTCTGTCTTCAATGTCATCAATTGTCATCTTGACCATTTCTAACGCCCATCGGGCAACATTCATCTCTCGGGCCAAAGGCCCTGGGGTGAATGTTACCGGGCGTTAGAATCTATATAATGCACTTGGCGATATTTTATATGTACATAATTCACAAGTATTTGGTGACGATTTCTTTGTTACTGTATTTATAGAAACCTATTCTACTTTAATCAATTAAACAAGATGAATAAAATGATTATTGTTATTATTATTGCCCCAACTCTCTGCCCCAACTCTCATAGAATTTGGTTTATTTCCTCGTAACTGTGAATTTATGTTTTTTTTCTTTCACAAAGCTACTCTTCTTCTTTTCTTTGGCATTCGATCCTAGAGCGTGTCTGAGGTTTTAGCGTTTTCCACATATCCTCCACTTAAACACGGGGTACCTACATGATGTTCTCTGCAGAGTTTTCGGGTTGCACCATACACAAAAGTACCACAGTTTTCACACGTTCAAGGGGAAAGGAAACTTCCATCAATAATATCGATCAACAATAATTCGAAGTGTCATAATAGGAATACAAACTTGCTAAAAAGTTAGCGATGTATTTGTTTGCATAGAAATCAACTGGTATGCATGAATCAACCCACTGTTTATGAATCGAATCATGTTTTTTCAATGTCATCTCGAATGTTCTCTCCACACGATTTTAAATTTGTCCGTGAAAACGTATACTCGTCAGTAGAAATAGCAAATCTTGTTGAAGAAATTTACTATAATGAATCAATGATTTCCAAGAAACTGGGATTTTTACTGAAACGTCACCTAAATTCTTATATGAGATATAATGAGATTTACTGTTATGTGTTTCTGTTTTTTTATGGCATACCTGATGGGGATGATGGAGTTAGCTGAAGGTCAGTTCAATATCACTCATCTCAACTTTTCTCAAAAAACAATTGTCCAGAAACCATGAGGATATTTAAAAAAGTGAAGCAGTTAGACTGTCAGAAATAAAGAACAATTCTTGAGCTAATTTTAAATTTAATTAACAATAAGAAATACATAAATACTTCTCGCGACGAGCCTAAATATCATTTAAAATTTTATAATGTTACAAAATGATAGGTATAATTCACAAAATTTATTTTCTTCCTTTTAGTACATATAAATAAAAGCTTTTCTTTAAAAAGTTTATTTTTAAGTTTATTCATTTTAATTTTAAAAGCTTTTATTTAACTTGCTCTGTGTGTGTTAGACGGGTACAAATCTTGCAAGCCACTTACTTTTATCCTATGGAATTGAAATTTTACATGTTGGTTCAGTTTCGATAACAATTTTGACGAATTTGGACGTCAAAAATTACAGCAAAATTAAATAGTTGGAAAACTCGCGAAATTAAAATCAGAAAAGTCCATAAAAATAGTGAAAAATATCTGACCATCGAATATTATGGTTTAAAAAAATTTCATCCCCTGTCCTCCTTCAAAAACTAGATACAGAACGCAAGAAATTCGGAAAATGTTTTAACAGTTTTGGACATGGAAAATTATGATAAAAAAATCTATCGAGGGGCTTTCCTGTCACAAAAAAAATTAGGAAAGCTCGCGATATAGAAATCGAAAAAATCCGTAAAAATATTGAAAATTATCTGACCATTGCATAATACGGTTTTAAAAAAATACCTCTTTCCCCCTCGAAAGCTAGATAGAGAACACCTAAAAGTTTGGAAAAATTTCCAACGGTTTCATACATGGAAAATTATGACAAAAAATTTGTCTGCTGGTGGGCTCGCTCCTCCCCTCCTCTTTTCAAACAACTTGCGAAAACAAAATCGGAAAAATCCGTAAAAATGGTGAAAAAAATCTAACCATCGAATAATATAGTTTTGAAAAATGTTACCCCCTATCTAGATTGAGAATGCGTAGGAAATTGGAAAACTTCCCGATTGTTTCGGACGATGAAAATTATGACGAAAGAAAATATTATGCAGGGTGCTCAGATCCCCCTAAAGTAGCAAAAACTCATATGTTCACGTTACTGCTGAACGAGAGATGTTGCCAGTTATATTATGCTGGGTTTGATTTACTTTAAGGTTTATTTTCTTATTTTTAGTGCATTTAAATAAAAGCTTTTCTCTAAACAGTTTTTTCTAAGTTTATTTATTTTCTTCGAGGTCTGTTTTAACATCGTGACTCTGAAGGCACCGCAGCCAAGAAGGATTAGTAGTCTGCATCCTGGAAACAGCTCTAGATATCTTCGAGAATATTTTGCTTGCTAGTAATTGATACTTAGAATTTCGAAAGTTTGTGCACTGTATTTATCTGAGATTAGTTCTTCGCAAGAAAATATTGTTTGTCTGGTGATTTGTTGTCAACGATACAATGATATACGTGAGACTTCTTGGAAATAATACTTCAAATTACTTGTTAATGACTTTACGTCAGAACGGTTACTCGTGAGTCGACAACCTATCATTTTTATAATTTCCACTTATGATATTGTGACGGACTTTATTTATTTCGGCAATAGTCAATTGCAGTAAGAAACCTTCGTATAGCGGACAAGGTCAAATGAAGAAATAATCGACGATATTATGTACATTAGAAAATTAATCATTCGGTAGTATGTGTGACGCTTGCAAACGATGCCTTCAATGTCGTCACTTTCGCAATGCGACTAGATGGTTAATCACCTTTGACGTCATGTCCGTGTTTTAAATTCAACTCACGACTTTTAGTGGTCGTCGAAGAGCTCTGCTTTAAAAAAAACATCAGTAATGCCATATATTGATTACATAGGTACTTGATGAAGGCAATACGAGATTTGAAAAACGGTTTATTTCCTCTTCAAAGAAGAGGAAGAATTCTCGGTTTCTATGACCAATATCCTTTCTTTAACTCTACAGAGTCTTTGTTTTGGTTGAAAAACGTGAAAAATAGAGATAAAACTCCTAAAAATATAGGCGATAGCACGTAAAAAAATGCGATTGTTAGATATTAAAGAAATAATATGAAACAAAATGTATTTAGTTTTTTGTTAATAACTCAAAAACCATCAACATTTTATAAATTTTGAAAAGAGTTCCGTAAAGAAGAGGAAATTTACAATGAAAACTATATTCAGTGGAAAAAGAAGTTCTTTATTGCACTAGTGCAATAAAGTTTTTATTGCACTCATCTGTCATTCTACTTCAACGTGCTGTCATCTTGACATACATAAACGTTTAAACCTACTACATATTTAGCAGATATTCTGTGAGGTTGGCAATAGGTACTTCACTACGAAATATTCTTCCCTGGCTAATGCCACGACGGACAATGAACTACATCTGATTTTCCTGGCGGATGGCGCAGCGACTGACTTACTGTAAGTCACTGCTTCATCCGTAGGGAATTATTAGATAAACAATAGATGTAATTCATTTGGCAGGGACAAGACAACTCAAAGTTGTCGGGCCTGCCCTTGCACTGATGAGAGGCAACAACCTCGAAAAATGTCTGCAGGTGGTCATCCCCAGCCAAATTAAGGATAATCTTTTGTTTGTCTACAATAAGCACATGCAATTGAGACTTCTTGGAAGAACGTTTCACAAATATCTGTCAGATGTAGTTCAATATCCATCGGCATTAGCCAGGGAAGTACCTAGTTGTTTTCTGTCAGATTCTTGCCTAATATTTTCCACTTCGTGGAAATATTTGGAGATCATTTATCTGTACTCTCCTGCAAAACATTCGAATTTGTTCGTGAGTCTGGATATTTTTATTGTAAATTTTCTCCTCTATACGTAACTTTCTCAAAATTTCTTAAATAACACTAATTATCAACAAAAAACTACAGTTACCTTTTTTATCTTATTTTGTTAATAACAATTGCAATTTTTTACGTTCAAAATCTTTGAAAATCATTTTTCTACTGGTCATTCCGGATCCAATGAGCCACCGCAAATATTTTTTGGAGCTTTAATCTTTATTTTTCACGTTTTTCAACTTGGTGATCAGACTACTAGGTTAGTCATGATTTCCAATCCGTTTCCCAGAATGAGCTGACTCTGAGTCAGATTTCCGATACAATACCTTGGAATAACTTCTTTGATTGACGAATTGTTCATTTTGTGGAAATTCATGTTCACTTAGGATACACATAAAACACTTTTTGTCTATTTTCCACAATAATTTTATATTTGTTGAATAGTTTCGGTCATTACACCATTTTCAAAACTAACTAGATTATAAATACAGATTTGGATGTAATCTAGTTAGTGTTTTGAAAATGGTGTAATGGCCGAAACTAGTCAACAGACAAAAAGTGTTCTATTGTGTATCCTAAGTGACCTTGGAATAACTTACTTCGACTCATTAAGTTGGATTTTTACTATGTATTTCAAAAGTTGTTAATTTCTCTCAACGCTAGTGAAGCCCTGGACAATTTTTTCAGGCTGGAAATATGTTCATAAGTGTTCAAAATTGTAGTGTCGAGCATTTCAGACAGACAGACTAACAGAAAAGCATCCTGAGCACAATTTTAGGCAAATTCGAAATGTCAAATAATTTGAAGAAAACGTAAGATCACACCTATTGTTTCATAGTAGACTTTTGCCTTTTTGTAATTTTTTGTTTAACATTTTTTTTTATTGTAATTATTATAAAAAAAACACCACACACTCTAATTATTTTCTATTATTGTTTTCCAGGACAGCGTCCCTCTTAGGATCAAGAACATCCACATCGTCAACCAACCGTACGTCTTCAAAATAGTGTTCTCCCTTTTCAAGCCCTTCCTCAGAGAAAAATTGAGGGGGCGCATCGTCTTCCACGGATCGGACCGCAAATCGCTGCACCAGTACGTGAGTCCGAAATGCCTTCCGGAACATTACGGGGGCACCCTCGACCTGCCCAGGATCGACGGGAAACAGTGGTTGGAACTCTTGGAAAAATGTGATAATGAATATGTTGGTAAGTGGAAGGGGTAGTGTTTCACCACACCAAAAACGATTCGATTAACAAAAAATGTATCCGAGAGGATGGCTTAAACGGAGAGCGCCGGGTCACCGATATCTGAAGCCAAGCAACGCTAGGCAAGGTCGGTGACCAACGGACCTCTTTTCGAGACTCTCCTCGGATCGTGCTAGGAATCGCACGTAAAAAGGTTAGACCTTGTTAATTCTTGGAATTAGAATTTTGGAAGTGCTGCTTTTATTAATTTTGATATACTTTCCCAACGTATTATCTGGAAGGTATAATTTATTTGATTGTTATAAGCATTAACTTTATTTAGAACGTCATGACTCTGATTTAATTAACTCATATATGCATTAATTTTATTTAGAACGTCATGACTCTAATTTATTTGGCTGATATGTTCATTAACTTTATTTAGAAAGTCATGACTGTAATTTGTTTGACTGTTTTATGCGTTAACTTCACTTAGAACATCATGACTCCAATTTGTTTAAATCATATATGCATTAATTTTATTTAGAACGTTATAACTTCAATTTGTTTGACTAATATTTGCATTAACTTTATTTAGAACGTCATGATTCTGATTTGTTTGACTGTTATATGAAGTAACTTCATTTAGAACGTCATGACTCTAATTTGTTTGACTGTTATATGAATTAACTTCATTTAGAATTTCATGACTCTAATTTATTCAACTTATTTATGCATTAATTTTATTTGGAATGTTATGACTCTAATTTGTTTGACTGTTATATGGAATAACTTTATTTAGAACGTCATAACTTTCATTTGATTGACTGATTAAATTTATTCAGAACGTCATCACTCTAATTTGTTTGACTGTTATGCGAATTAACTTTATTGAGAACGTCATGACTCTAATTTGTTCGACTGTCATATGAAATAACTTTATTTAGAACGTTATAACTTTAATTTGTTTGACTAATATTTGCATTAACTTCATTTAGAACGTCATGACTCTAATTTGTTTGACTGTTGTATGCATTAACTTCATTAAAAACGTCATGACTCTAATTTGTTTGACTGTTATATGCATCAACTTTATTTAAAACATCATGACTCTTATTTGTTTGGCTGTTAAATGCATTAACTTTATTTAGAACGTCATAACTCCGATTTGTTCGACTGTTATATGCATTAACTTGATTTGGAACGTTTCATGACTCAATTAGTTTGACTGTTACATGCATAAACTTCATTCGTAACGTCATAACTCTAATTTGTTTGACTTTTACATGTATTAACTTTATTTAGAACGTCATGACACTAATTTGTTGGACTGTTGTATGAATTAACTTTATTTAGAACGTCATAACTCTAATTTGTCTCACTGATATATGCATTATCTTTTTTTTATAACGTCATTACTCTAATTTGTTCGATTGTTATATGCATCAACTTTAATTTAGAACGTCATGACTCTTAATTTGTGTTACTGATATATGCATTACCGTCATTTAGAACGTCATTACTCTAATTTGTTTGATTTATTTATGCATTAATTTTATTTAGAACGTCATGACTCTAATTTGTTTGATTCATTTAGGCTTTTTTTTTATTCAGAACGTCATGACTCTAATTTGTTTGACTGTTATATGCATTAACTTTATTTAGAACGTCTCATGACTTCAATTTGTTTGACTGTTATATGCATTAACTTTATTTAGAACGTGTCATAACTCTCGTTTGACTGTTATATGCATTAACTTTATTTAGAAAGTCATGACTCTAATTTGTTTGACTGTTACATGCATTAACTTCATTCAGAACGTCATGACTTTAATTTGTTTGTCTTTTACATGCATTAATTTTATTTACAACGTCATGACACTAATTTGTTCGACTGTTATATGCATTAACATTATTCAGAACGTCATGACTGTAATTTGTTTGACTGTTACATGCATTAACTTTATTTAGAATGTCATGACTCTAATTTGTTTGACTGTTACATTTTTATTTTTTTTTTCTTTCAGCGATCAATTCCTATGGTTGCAACAAGAAGGTGGAGCTATGAAGGAACCAGTAATTATTGTTGTTGAACATATCCAAGTCGTTCGTAGTCGGAAACATTGAAAAATTATTTATTTTTGTGAAATTTAGCGGTCTTTTAGTTGGAATGTGAAATTGTTAGGCGGTAACTCAAAATTCAGTTTGGTGATCATCGGATCGAAGAAGAAAGTTGCCGCTCCCAGTAGGATTTTGTACTAAGCATAAATACCTACATATGATATATTTTGTGATACTATTGTCATCACTCTCTAGTTAATGCATTCATGATGTACTTATGATTATAGACAAATTTATTATAATTTTGTTTTAAAATGTGTTTTATTGCATATGACGAACTCCCAACGTCCCCCATAGCAACCTTTCAATCTGATGACGTCAGAGGGGTTCTCAAGACAGCGACGTATCCAACAACTATTCAAAATATAATAGTTAAGTAACAAGGAATGTAAAGACGTGTTAACATTCGAGGTGAGCGAGTACGAGCCGAGGCTGGTCGCTTGCCGAGGATGTTAACAGTCGATGCATTCCGTGTTACTTATTACGTTTTTCCCGCTGCTTATTGACATTTCTCAAAATTTGCCTGGATTGAAGTTTGTTTTCTTATCCTTCCTTCATGATTATTCGTTCCGCTATTTCATTCCAAGTTGCTTGTGCGCGTAACTAAGTTACCGAATAAACAGACAACAATAATATTCAAAAAGTCTCCTAATAGTCCAGGAGCCCGGTAAAAATTTGGTCAGTCATTTCCTCTCAAGCGATATTTAGTGGAATGCATCAGAGAGTCGTATTATAAAGATTCGTGAACGTCAGCTGCGATTCCGTTGGTGGGGGGGGGGGGGGGTGATCAGCACAGTAGCTTCCTACGCACGAAGAAAAAAAATATATTCAATTATGTCCTCCTTCCCGGAAACATGTTAAATTAACGCAATCCGAATATAAGGTAAAATTTTATTTGAGAGAATCTCATAGAAAGTACAATTTTTTTTGTGTTCGACCAATTAGCTGTCGTATAATACACCATGCTATAGTCAGCTGATTTTTTTTTCTTCAAGATATTGCTTTAGCGATAATTTAACATGTTTTCAGGTAGGAAAACAAAATTGAATACATTTCTTTTTCTTTGTGCGTGGGAGGCTACCACCGCTTTCCCCCCCCCACGGAACCGCAGCTGACGTTCACGAAGCTTTATAATATAACTCTCTGATGCATTCCACTAATTTTCGCTTGAGAGGAACTTGGTCATGGAAATCTGTCACTGGCTCCCGGACTATAACCTAAAATTTGGTATAAATGAAGCTGAAGGCATTACTTGTCAAAGTCATTATTACCCTAGGCATATAAATGACACTATTTACATTCCGTTGTCAAGATGAATTAGTAAACGAATGATATAGGCCATTTACCTGTTTTGTTGCTAAGCATGTATGGACTATTTACAGTGTCGGCAGAGGGAAAAGTATATCATAAATAGTAAAAATGTATGAGAACAATTTATAAAAGGGACTGATTCGTTCACATAATCTTACGTCTCTAAATAATATTTATTTTTGTATCAAAGGCGTAAAGTAGGCATTTATGGCGTGAATAATGGCCCGCTGGCGTCAGCCGAGAGACATTACATAGTCTAGTTAACTGAACAATTTGAAAAAAAAAAATTGTATAGTCACCGAAAATTATGATCGTTATAAATATTGGAGATACAGTTTCGGGGATCATCATCAAAATTGCTTATCTTTCAGATTTTTTTTAACTTTTCGAAAATCTTTAATATTTTTCGAGATATTCAAAAAAACAATGCCCCCCTTTTTTCACAATTGTCTATAACTTTTGCAATTTTTTTCGGTCCCTTTTGGGACCTTTCTTTAAACTTTCTACATGACATTACGAATCGAATGACACCATGATAATGATTTTCGGTGACTATACAAACTTTGAAAAAATATTGTTCATGTTGACTAACACGCTGAAGGCCATAAACGCATTTTACGCACAAAATTTTATGCCGCGAATCACAAATACTGGCTCAAATTTCAAGGGCTACACGTTTCATACGTTATATTTAACTTCAATAATAAAGAGTAATAAAGATGTGCAATTTATATACAGAGTTAGTCAAACGTATCGAAAAAAAGTTCAAATGAAAGTTGAAGGGTATTTCACTCTGCACCGTTCTATGAATTTATGTATTTTTTAGATTTGCCATTAGTGGAGAAGAGACGTTATCGACATTTTATTGAATGGAACTACATGTCATGTTTAGTATCGCTAGAATGCTTGCTTTTTGCCCATTCCAGTAGTACTTATATTCTTTCAACTTTCTCGATGGGTACTGTGTGTTTCGTATTTTTGTGTCCACCTCTATAATTCACTTGCCTATTGCTTAATTTGTCGTAAATTCCTGAAGAGCATTTGCATTGTGTTCAAGGCATCATTCATAGATTATCTTATTGTCAAGAGATAAATGGACTGCAGTTTGAGCATTCAATACAGTAATTTTGTTTAAAAACGAAATAAAATGTTTTTTTTCTCGATATCAAATATTTTTTTAACCATCAATGGAATGATTTCTATTTTTAATACTTAAAATTATCTCAAACATTGTGAGTGAAATTTTTTTATGAAACAACTGTCAATGTGGCACATAAAAAATATTTTTTTTCAAACCTTACGTACGTCACTGTCAAATTGGCATATCGCTTTAAATATCCAACTGGCTACATTCCCCGATTGAGATTTTTTTAAAAGAAATTAAGCAATAGGTAACTGGATTACAGAGTAGGTAGACACAAAAATACGAAAAATATTGTACCTATCGAGAGCGTTGAAATAATATTGATACTACTGAAATGAGAAAAAACAAGATTTCTAGCGACACTTGGAGTTCCATCAAACAATAAATCCGATGACTTCACTACTCCACCAATGGCACATCTAATAAATATTCGAATTCATAGAAAGGTGCAGAATGGAATACCCTTCAACTTTCATCCGAACTCTTTTTCAATAATCCCCATATTAACTGAGAATAATGCGCGAATCCATACATTTGACTAACTCTGTATATTGAAGAGTCGATTTCAAATAAATTGAATATCGCTAAAGAACTCGCAAGCGATGGTGCTGGAACAATACCAGATAATAATTTGAACCAACTATCCACTCCTAAAATGAATACTTGTGTCATAGATATGAGGATGTTGTGAAGCAACTTTCAATGAGGAATAATTGTATTCAAGAAAAAACGGACTATCCCATCCTCAAAATTAGTAACTATATCAACTGCATAGTTGATTTAAAATTTTTAATTTTTATACTCTGGCTTGTGGCCTAAAAAATGTAGATTGTGATTAAATGTTGTTTAATGAGTATTTCTTCATTGAACTGAATTTGTTTCGTAGTAAGTCTTGCACGAATTGAATTTTGAATGTGGGCAATTTGAGAGCATTTCCAACTTTATGGCCCACGGGCCATAATGGGCCCGCGGGCGCTGAAGTGCCACTTTACGCCTGTAAAACCGGGCGATAAAGTTTACTTTACCGGTCGCAAGTGCAAAAACATTTTTCGTCATTCTAAATATTTTTTATGTCAATATTGTCAATTGTTTTAATTTTTCTCTCCAGCGAGGAAAAAATGAAAAATTAGCTCCTACTAGGACAAAAATTTATCTTCTTGACTCGAACACAGCATAAATAAAGATTTCTTCTGATACTTGTAGTAGAGGGAGAGAGAGAGAAATAAACTTTATTTTCGAAGAAACAAATTCTTATTGACAAAGCTTGTAAAATAAAGAATTTACTATTTCAATTTTAACGCAGTTTCACGAATATGTCATAAAGTTAAAAAATATTATTAAAAGTAAGGTAAAAAAAATCAATAATTTATGATTCAATTCACAAACTCGTGATAAGTCAAACAATTAAATTATAAAAATAATTTAAAAATAAACTCATAACAATTATACAAACAACAAATATATATACACTTCAACACCTCATACAATAAAAAAAAAATCAGGATTACACCAAAGTATCATTGTAAAATTCATCATGAGTGTAATAGGCTTTCTTTAATAGGGCTTGTTTAACACCATTTCCAAATTTATTGCACATATTCTCATTTCTAGGAGTTGCGGGTATTATATATTTTTTTACTTTCATAAATTAAATAATCTTTTGTCAAGGCCGACTTTGGGTTGGGAAGACATAGTTTTCTATATATAATTTGTCGGGTAATATGTTTTACTTGATCCAGAGATTCTGTTGTGTGGTATTTTTATAGAAAAACATAATTTTCTGTAGGGTTACAAAACCTTCCGACCTCCATGTGGTCTTTTGATACTTAAAAATATTCCGTTGACTACAGAAATACCTATTTATTTAGAGGTGTTTTTTGGTACACACGGGTTGTAAGTCAGATTTTTATTGAATAATAGAATTATTGGATGGGCAAAATAAAAGTATTCTAAACTTTATTTATATCTTTCTAATATGCACACTCGTAAATTTAATAAATATAATACAATTCTACACTTTCAGTTTTCAATATACTAACAGATTATTATACTTTTTACATCGATGTTGATATTTCAAAAACAATAGACTTATTAACGGTTTTTATTACAAAATTGCAAAATTTCAACGATGTATATCTACATCGTAAATTTTTAATAAATCCACACATGTACGGAATTTTAAGAAAATTAGGCATTTCCATAATATACAGGTTGACGCCAAAAGTATCTTTTTACTCTAACTTCAAAACAATCTATGGAGTAGCTATGCGGTAACACCCTGTAATTTCTTATTTATTTTGTTATCAAGCTACATCGATTCATTTCATGTAGCGGGCGTTTATTCCGAAAGTTACGTGAGAAAAAATGTAACGTTTTACTAAAATTATTGGATATTTTACTAAAATAGAGAGATTGTAATAAATAAAAAAAGTAAAAGTAATTTTTTGTGTAAAATCTGTATAATATATATGTCCATATTAGACAGATTTCCTTGAAACTCTAAAGTTTTGTGGATTCTTCATAAATTTACATAAACAATATAAAAACAAACAGTTATATCGGACTTGAAATAACAAACTTATTATTAGCAAACTTCACCAAAATTTTTGTTGTTCCGCTAATTTTGCCGGTGTATATCAGATCTGAATTAAAAAATCATCTAACTTTCAGAGCATTGCAGATCTTCATCACAAGAAATGCAAGTTATTTATTTTTCTGATTACAACAAGTTATAAACGGGCACAACTTTTACCTGTTTGATTCTAGATATCAGGCAGATTTCCATAAATTCGTTTTCGTCTAATCATACATTCTACAATATAAAAATAACTTTATTGTATCTCTACAGGCTCATAAAATCTTATGAATATAGTACTTTGGGATTTTATTGATTGGTCCATACGATATAAACAGTGGCCTAAAAGACTCTTGGAAACAAATCTAAGAAATGTTTAGTTGTTATTCCCAGAACGTTATATTATTTAAAAAAGTGTTTGCATATTTTCAAACTCTGAATACAGTCCAAACAAAAATTATGAAATAAAAAGGAAAAATCATGAAGGGAGTAAAATAGCACTAATGTTCAAAATGTTATTGTATGAAGTTATGGAACAAATATAAGTTTTAGAAAAAATATGAAGTTACAGTAAACTGTTCCAAAAAAATTAGTTACTTTTGGTGCTTCACTTTTTTTCTAATACCATTTGTGTAATGAAAAATGGTATAAAAATGATGAAAAATTGAAGAAACCATTATTTTTCATGCTCACGATTCTCATTTGATCTTTCTTTGTTTTTTCGTCATTTCTGTAACATATTTTCATCAAATATCAGCCGAATCAACTAAACAAAAAACTGCTCCATCTCAATAACATCGAGCATCAAGGAAAGATGCAGAACTAGCAATAGCAGCAAGTAGAAAATCCAAATTTCTTATTACCAATGAAAAAACTTGTCATTCCAAACTGCTTGAACAGGTCCTTTGTTTTTCTTTACTATTGAGCTTTCTTCACAATTTTCTTATCCTTCCTATTTTCTTATTGTTCCATTTGTTGTCAAAAAAATCTCTCGGTCACCGTATAAAGTTAAGAATGGCATTGGAGATGAAACGTGGGAGTCACCGTCTCCTTGACTACAGAAATGGTCTTGCTGGAGATCATTTGCTCTGAGCTTTCACTTTCGTTGAAACGTATCCGTACGTGTTAAACACTGAAAACAATAAAGTGAATCGTTACAGTTCAGGAGTATTTCTTTGAAATGGGCAAAGTTTACGCTCAGATATATAATAATAATAATAATAAGTTTATTGGCACAAAAAAATTGTAACACAATTAATTCTATGATGATGATGACGATAACATTTCTTTCAAAACAGAAAACCACAGAGTCAAAGACTGTAGTATTTGAATGATTAGATCTTTTTCACTATCTTTACGGATATTTCCGATTTTGTTTTCGCAAGTTTCCGTAACTTTTTTGAAAAGAGGGGAGGGAGCGAGCCCATCGGCAGACATATTTTTCCGAATTTCTACGCGTTCTCGATTTAGCTTTCGAGGGGGGAAGAGGGGTACATTTTTTTGATACCGTATTTTTCATTGGTCAGATAATTTTCACTATTTTTATGGATTTTTCCGATTTCTATTTCGCGAGTTTTTCAAATTTTTTTGTGGCAGGTAAGGGGGCGAGCCCCCCGATCGATTTTTTCATCACTATTTTTCATGTCAGAAACTGTTGAAACATTTTCCGAATTCCTTTGCGTTCTCTATCTAACTTTTGAGTGGGGACAGGTGGGGCGAATTTTTTTTTAACCATTATATTCGATGTTCAGATATTTTTCACTATTTTTACAGATTTTTCCGATTTTAATTTCGCGAGTTTTCCAACTTTTTGCGAGAAAAGATCCCCCCTACCTATATATAATAATAATAATAATACTTTATTAGTCCTTTATGATCACAGTTACTATGATATAGGATAAGTCGTAGGGAAGTGCGTAGCTGTAATGTATAGTTACAGCAAGTCACTAATCTGTCACATGTGATAAAATTACCTACGTAAATTTTTTGTTCAAAAATTCTGATATGTCATAGTAACATTCATTACCTAAAAATATTTTTAGTTTTCGTTTAAATACGTTAAAGTTATTTTCCAATCTCAGACAGGAAGGCAAATGATTTAGAAATTGTATTCCTTTATACATTGGGCTTTTTTCGTACAGTGCAGTTACATGTTTGGGAGGCCTAATAAGTTTAGAGGAACGAGTTGGATAATCATGGTAATCAGAATTGGTAGAAAAATTATGATAATTGCTTTTAGCATAGAAACCTTTTTTTGGGCGCTCTGTATTTATTTACCGCCATTTTCTATTGTTTATTGTACTAATGTCTAAGGTAAATAAATTGATTGATTGATTCAATAATCTATAAATAAATAGAGAATTCTATGTTCTTTGAAATGATTGCGACATGTTTCTCTATGGTCTAGATTGAACATTAATCTTATAATTCTCTTTTGAGAAATGAAAACTCTGGATGCGCCTCCTGCACCACCCCATAGAATAATATTGTACGAAATGTGGGAATAAACGATAGCATAGTAGACGCTGATCAACTGACTAGACACAAAAATATTTTTTAGTTGTAATATAGCAAAGTAACTACTATTCAATTTCTTGCAAATGTGATTAATATTAGAATTCCAACCTATATCATTGTCTACAAATACTCCTAGAAATTTGGTAGATTTTGAGAAAGGGACTTCGATATCGTTTACTGAGACTCTACTATTATTAGATATTTCAGTTCTGATGAAGAACTGCATACAGATGGTTTTAGTAGAATTGACTATCAGAGAATTCCTCCCACATCACGTGGTGAATTCTTTTGATACATTTTCGCAATGAGTTCTTCCGGCGTTTCTGCGTCAGTTGCCAAGGTGGTATCATCGGCATATAAAATCAAATGTTTTGTGCTGATGTAATTGGGGAGATCATTTACATACAGTAAGAAAATCAGCGGACCGAGAATTGATCCTTGAGGAACCCCAGTATCCACGTCATGTGGGAGGGATCTCTGGTCGTCAATTCTTACTATTATTTTCCTGACTTCAAGGTACGAAGCCAGCCATGATAGAAATTTATCGCGAAAGCCCAATTCACTTAGTTTATTAATTGTAATATTAGTATTGATTGAATCGAAAGCTTTCGAAAGATCAAAGAACAGTGCACCTACATACCTTTTCAAGTCCAACGAAGTATGAATATAATTGAAAAGCGCTATAGATGCACTTTCCGTTGATCTCCCCGGAAGAAAGCCATTTTGATGCTCGGTTATAACATTGTATTTTGAAATAAAGGAAATCATTTTTCGATAAGTTTAATCATCACACACTGCACCGTTATCAGGCGAAAATTGTCGAGGTATAATTGATTGTCTTTCTTGAAAATTGGACTCACAATTCCTATCTTGAGGTCAGCTGGAAATGAACCCTTTTCAACAACTGAAAAATTGATTATATCAGCTATAATACCCGATATATGGGGACCTACACTTTTAATCACCTTTGTAGAGAGACAGTCAACACCTTAGGAGTTCACATTTCTCAAATGTTTATATCATCGAATACATCTTCAGGGATGATATGGGATTGAAATAAAAGGTATTGTGAACATACACAGTTGTGAAATCATTGAATAATTTTTTTTGCTGTAATTTTTGACGTCCAAATCCGTCAATAAAACTTTTGAATCCCTACGCGTTCTCTATCTAGAGTTTGTGTTAAAATATAAGAACTAATGTTTTTGTAAACTTTGAATTTCAACTTCATACGTGGTAAATTGTTAATAAAGGATTTTTAATTAATAACTATGATAAAATAAATTGGATATAATCTGAAAATAAATAATAAATGTCATTTCATTTATAAATGTCAAAAATTTCAGGTGTAAATTCATGTACCTTACCCCAAGGAGGAGAAAAATTTCCGGAAATTTTTTCAGTTGCTATGGTAACGATACAAAATACGGGTTTTTAATTGGTCAAAGTACTGAAACTTTCAGGAAAAACGACACAGTGACTTATAAAGAGGTGAATAAATGTTTACTGGAAGAGCTGTGTCAAATTGAACAATTTTCTATGGGTTTTGCGAAAAAAAAATCAATCTTCCTCCTCAGGGCACTGAGAGTACTGCATTAAAATTAGGTAATATTTCACCTACAGTCAAAATCCTTTTCATAAAAGAAAAGCATATCTGAAAAGAGGCTGCCGGGGAAATCAGGAAATTCAGCTGTTCCTCCGTAATATTCAGGTAAACTTTCTGGCGATATTTTTTCGGTGAGAGCTTTCTTGTCTTCTCCGTGTATGAAAAACTAGAAGCAGAAACAGGAATTGAAAATTCAGTTGGTTTTCAAGGTGCATACTTCGATAAAATAATGCCTGAAACATAAACGAAAAATCCTATTCTCACCAATTTTTTCAGTTTTTCTCCCAGAAATGGTTTGAAAATGGCAAATCCCACACTGAATATGGTCGACTGATTGATGATATGGATGCCTTTGAGTCTTGTTGGATTGCATTCCTAAAATATCACTATTTGTTATTTTGAATCGTGGAACAAAATTCACTATCAGCTATTCTTCTGAGCTAAAATTTATTTTATTTTATTGTAGAAATAACTTCCAGTCAGAACAAGTTCTTGTATAAGGAAGTTACACTAACCAAATTCAAATTCTAATAGACTATCAAATAATACAAATAATTTATGAAGTTATGTAGTATTTTTAGGAACAATAGTAAATTTCTTTTAAATTTTTGGAAAATGAAATTATAGTTTTTGAATTTTTTATTTGTTCTGGTAATTTATTACATGTTTTTATGGAGTTGAAGACTGGATTTCCTTTTCTGTGAAAGTGGTTCAAGATCCGAGTATTATGAATTTTTCTGAATTCGTGTATTACTCTTTTGAATATTCTTGGTTAATTTGAATGTACTGTTGTATATTTAAAGTCCAATTCACTCTAAAATAATTTATTTAATGAAATACAATGATTCACAGTACTCTAATTTACATAACAATCACTCTACTATTTATATTCGACTTTCACTTCACTGACTGTCCGTCTGTTCGCTGCGTAGTTCTTTTTATATCCGACTTCTCCGAATGCTCTAGAATTTTCCATCGAATCGTCCAAATTCATCGAATCATCCAGATTCTTCTCGGTGCAAGCGCAAAGAGGTTAACCCGCGGCCGGGCGCCGGCTACGTAAGAGTTCAGGTCCGGCATCGCCCGCAGCTTCGCCACAGTACATATAGCTTTTTTAAAATCAATAAGTTGGTTAAATGTCATATTATTGGTGCTTTTGTGCAAATCTGAGGATGGTGTATCCCAAGGTTTGCCAAATATTACTTGTATTGCTTTATTTATCAATCTATAAATAATTTATTTTGGTTTTTGACTGCGTGATGACCACACTGTGATCATATATCCCTTGCTCGCACTAGCACTGCTTTTGAGGAGTTTTCTCCGAAAACCTGATGGGAGTTTCGTAAAAACCAATTTTACAAATCCTTGAATAGATCTGATTCGAGAGATAATAATAATATATGCGTTATATATTAACAATTGAATATTTTTTCTCAGGAACTGTATTCTTCTGATAACTCCCAAAATTAAAATTTTTGTTAATCATCAGACCCAAATACTTGTGTTTCTCAACGTCATCAATAGTTCTATTATTATTAATTTTTAATGTTTGATTTGATGTTTTCCATATTCTTTTGTTTAAATATCAAATAGACAGTTTTTTCTGAGTTAGGTAAATTTCATTTAATCACCTTTAAATTGTTTTTTTTTTTTTTCCAAATTTGTTTTTCAGGTTTGGATATTTTTAGATGTGTGATAGAGTACAGTGTCATCGGCAAAAGAAAAATGCTTACCAATTATTAGGTTGATATTCATAATGCTATTCACATAAATCAAATAAAGAGTTGGTGCCAAAAAGGAACCTGCGGAACTCCAAATTTTGACACTTTTTCGTAACTTTTGTATTGGTCAATAAGTGCATATTGTACACGATTTCTAAAATAATTTCGAAATATATTCAATGCATGTCTCCTTAAACCCAGGTTATTTAAGATGTCTAATAGAATTGAATGATTGACAGTGTCAAGTCAAAAGCTTTTTAAGATCAATGAATATTGCAACAACATAATTACTTGAATTGTTTGAATTGTTGGAATGCATATTGAAATTTATCAAAACCAATATTATTTTAGCAGTGATGAAATCAACTAATTGAATTTTCAACAGTTTTTCAAAAATTTTAGCAAACACATTCAAAAGTGCAATTGGACGATAATTTGAAATGTTTTTTCTTTCACTTCCTCTCAAAATTGTTCTCCTCAAATAGTCTTGAAAATACCATGATACATTAAAATTGCAAATTTCCAGAAAAAGGCTGATCAAAAATTCAAAGGTGTTAGTAGCAGGACTATACCGATTTACGCGATAAATAGATCTAGTGACTTTTCAAAACCCTATATTAATCCTAATAACAAAAATAACTTGATTAGACCTAGCAGTGCATATACTGAATTCTTGAATAGATTTTATCGTCGATTTTTTTGGGATTGGGGGCAGAGCAGCACATGATTTTGGCTAATTCTCAGGACCATAATAATATGAAGACCTAATTCTCCTGTAGTTAAATATATTTGCTCTAACATATCGGAAGAGCATAATATCTCTTAAAACATGAATCCCTTCCAAGAGTGGTTATCTTGTACGATGGAAAACAGCGACTAAATTCCAACTTTCAGTCGCAGATGATTCCACAACTGACTTTATGAACATCCTGTTCATATTTTCAATGAAATCAAAATCTCTTGTAAAGTTGTACCTTCAGGTCTCTCAGACCATGAGGCGGTACTTTGTTACTTGAAAATCACATCTGAACAGAATAAAGAATGCTGTAAACTCCGTACAATATACAATAAACAAAACGATAAATAAGAGACAAAATGTCCTGACGAACTCAATTGGACAATTGGAATATTCGGGTTGAAAATCTATTAGAAAACAGCAACTTTGCTGGCTAATACCACGACGAACATTGAATTACATCTGGTAAATTTCCGTGCAGAGTTCCTACAAGGTTTTCTCTGCAATTGCTTGTTGCATCCCATCGATATATTTGGATTACGGGATGTTGCCTCTCATCAGTACAGGGTAGGTATATGCAGACAACTACTAATGTCTGCAATAAATGATAACATCCCCATTTCAAAGGAAAAGCTGAACAGGATCAAAATGTATTCACTTATCTACATTACTAATAAATTTCAGAAAAGCATTACCTGCACCCAATCTAAAATCAGCTTGGCAGTCTGAGGAGAGAACTGGCAAATGTGGCTCAATGATAGTCCTGCCAAGTCGAGGATTACGTGAACGCCACCTAGTTGAGTTTTCGGTTCCAGCATGGCTATCTCTATGCTGACCATCAACGCTTTGAACAAGTCTTCCAAGGGCACTTCTTTCGGGTTCCAGTTTGCTGAAAAAACAAAAGCAAAAGGAGCATTAGCCTTGTTATTAATAATAATAATACTCCCGCATGAACATTCGAAGAGTGTACCCGAAGGCATAGCCTGTGCGGGTAGAGGACGACTATTGTTATTATTTGCCGTGGCGCTCCGGGGCGACTTACTGATTTTTGGTGAATGATCCAATCATTCTATCTTTTCGTGGAATAAAATTGACTCTTCGAATTTTTCAGTTGAATTGACAGAGCATTGTATAATTCAAAACTGAAGTAGTTGTGGCTTCTGAGTGTTTTGTGATCGTGATTTTTTTTAAGTTTTGTGGAAGGAAAGAATTGCTTCCAGAATATTTTGGTTCTTTTTTGTATTCTATCAGTTTGAATTGTCTGATGTGAAGGTGATGCCTGGAACGAGTATTGTAATTATGTAGGTAGGGGGGCTCGCCCTCCCTTTTCGAAAATAGTTGGAAAACTCGCGAAAATAAAATCGGAAAAATCCGTCCAAATAGTTAAAAATATCTGACCGTCGAATAAACTGTTTCGGACACTGAAAATAATGATGAAAAAAATCGATCGGGAGGGCTTGACCCCCTTTCCTGTTACGAAAAAACTTAGAAAAACTCACAAAATATAAATCAAAAAAATCTGTAGAAAGAGTGAAAATTATCTAACCATTGAATAATATGGTTTCAAAAAGATGAACCCCTCTTTCCCCCTCGAAAGCTAGATAGCGAACGCGTAGAAATTTGGCAAAATTTCCAAAGGTAAATTAACAGCCAAGCGAAGGTGCAACAATTGAAATAAACAGACTAAGAAACATATCCAAAGAAAATTAAAAAGGAAATAAATAAATAAACTTCAAAAAACTTTTTAGAGAAAAGCTTTTATTTGAATGCACTAAAAAAAAAGAAAATAAATTTCAAAGTGAATTTTGTTACATTATGAAATTTCAAATGATATGAAAACTTGTCGCGAGAATAAATCTTGAGGTAGTTTTAAATTTGATTTACAATAAGAAATACATAGATACATCTCGAGGCAAGCTTTCATAATATAATAACAATAATAATAATAATCTTTTTAGTGCATTTAAATAAAAGCTCTTCTCTAAAAAGTTTTTTTTTAAAGTTTATTTATTTGAAGTTCAGTTTACAGTCAAGCTGTGTGCCCATGAATCTTGTATGGGTTAAAGTAGAAGGGGAGCATCATGTAGTGGTAAAAATTGGTAGGAAATATGTTTTACTGTAAGAAGTTTTTGTGAAAGCCAGGTTGCAATATTTTCTAGGTATGCTTCCACTTCGTTTTTTCAATGTAGTCCGTGTTGTATCTTTGTAAAAACTAGCTGTGTCGTCTGCATAGGTTAATAATTGTCCAGTTCTCAAGATTGAAAATAGGTTATCGAGATAGATGTTAAACAGAATTGGGCGAAGGATGGTTCCCTGGGGTATCCCATAAACTATCTCTGAAGTTGCTTTTATTTTCTCCAATTTTCACTCATTGTTTCATGTTTTATAAGCAAAATACCAAAAAAAACACGTTTTCATGTATTTGAATGTTTATAAAAAATTAATAAATAACAGATGCGATTCCAAAACACAACTAGTTGTAGTAGTATCTTTTGATTTTAATGTATCAACATAAGCGCTTTGTCAAAAGGAATTTGTGTTCTTCATGACGTTAAAATATTGATGGATTGATAACAGAATATACATACGGACTGTATTTCAAGTTATAGCACAATCGGTATCCTACTAGTATTTTTGTTCCAAAAAAAAACCTCTATTGTTTGACCTATGGACTGTTCCAATCATATTCATCAGATCCAAACGGCAAACGATTCCACTGGAGAATTTCTGAATTGCGGTGTTCCTCAAGGATCGGTATTGGGTCCGACTCTCTTTCAGTGAAATATCAACAACTTGATAATATTGTAACTCACCTCCACCATTGACTACCATTATCCTGGAGCCGCTAGATGTCCTTACGGGGCAAATTTTATATATTTCTTTGTCGAACACATGTCGAACTGTGTGAGGTGTTATGTTGTCGCCGTATTTGGGGTGCTTCAATTTGAATTTGTAAAACTTTCTGATAATCTTCGCCGCTTTTTCTGGGTTGTATCGGCAGGGTCTCAGGAATTTCAGCATGAAAGTTTCGTCTTCTAATGGCACGTTGAGGGCTTTGTCAGCTGAAGGAAGAAACTAGTATAAATTCTTGATTTTTTTCTAATGACAAACGGGTTTTCTAAAATTCATTTTCAACATGAATAACATTATTGGAATCTGAATATTTACGAACATTTAAGGGGCTATTGGAGAAATTATATGTGATTATATATTTGAGGAAAAAATGAATTCTGTAGCAATTCACTGGAACTGATCCTAGTTGTAGTTTTTCTAATGAAACTAATTTTCACATTTTTGAAATTTTGTACAAATTCTGAACATAATTTATACATTTTTTCTATCCTATTTCTTTATTTCCATTGATTATTTTTTATTGACTTGCAACATTGAAAATTTGTTATTTGTTGAACTTATTCTGTTAAATTTCAATATGCGATGTTGAGGAATTACAAAATGTATGATAACATTTGAAAAACAACGAATACAAGCATTGTGCTAGATATGCCTATCAACCATAATGGACTACTATTCCAAAAGACAGATTTTTTGGTACATCTGTCAAAAATACATTTTTGCATCTTTATTGATGCATAAACGTTTTCTTTTTTTCTCCGCGAAAAAAAGGGGTTTTTCCACTGCCAAAATGGTGCACACAAAAAATTATTAACAGTATTTTTTGAAAATTTTTGTTATTTTCAACTTACTTTTTTGGAAAATTTTAGAACGATTTTACTGACAGAATTAAATCAATTTTCCAAACAGTCATTTGATCGTAGTAACTTATAATTGACAGATTTCCAAATATTGGCATCATTTTATTAGCATCTTTCAAATATATCTTCAAATAAATCTTTCAAATATATACATGATGCGCTTTGAACACGCCATTTGAAAAAAAAATATGATAACTCTAAAAAAATTATTTTACCACATTCAAACCCCGGGTTGTAGCAAAATATGGAAATCAAAATGGTAATTGCCCCCCTCTTTTTCTGGAAAAAATTTGGAAAACTTGCGAAATTAAAACCAGAAAAATCCGTAAAAATGGTGAAAATATCTGAAATATCAAATACCATGGTTTAAAAAAATGTCACCCCGTCTGTCTCCCCTCAATAGCTAGATAGAGAACGCAAAGGATTCCGGAAGATGTTTCAACAGTTTCGGATATGGAAACTCGCAAAATAGAAGTAAGAAAAATCCGTAAAGATAGTGAAAAATTACTGACCATTGAATAATACGGTTTCAAAAAAGTTTACCCCACTTCCCCCCTCGAAAGCCAGATAGGGAAGGTATAGAAATTCGGAAAAATTTGCAAGGGTTTCATACATAGAAAATTACGTCAAAAAATATGTCTGCAGGTGGGCTCGCTCCTCGACTCTTCTCAAATACTTTGAAATGAACAGACTATGAAGCATATCCAAGAAAAACTCAAAAAGAAATGAATAAATGCACCTTAAAATATTGTTTTAGAGGAAAGCTCTTTTTTAAATGCACTAAAAAAAGAAAATAAAATTTGAAGTGAATCACACCCATCATTTTGTCATAAAATTTTAAATGATATAAAAGCTTGTCTCGAGAAACTTTTATATCATTTAAAATTTTATAATTTAATTAATTTTTTTTTATAATTTTTTTCAAAATGAAGGGTTTTATCCACTTTAAAATTTATTTTCTTCTTTTTAGTGCATTTAAATAAAGATTTTCTCTGATTTTTTTTTAAAGTTTATTGATTCATGAAGAATATGACATAAGATGTGAAAAATCCTCATCAAGAAAAAAAATATACTTCAACAAAATATAAAAAGTGTAATAAAATAACTAGCACATTTTATTCAGAATTTGCCCACTATGTCAAAAATGTGAAAATATACAAGGTGTTTCATTCGAAAAACTACAACTAGGAGCATTTTCGATGAAAGCAATCGTTATTATCTAAAAAAAAACACATTTTAATTCTCAAATAGCCTCTTAATTTTTTGTCATTTGAATCGGATTATTTCTCTCACTCGGTATATTCATCATTCACAAATATTTATTTTGTAGTGAAGAATATCATAGAGTGCTTTTTTTTCACTTTAAATTTTTCATATTATAAAGGAATCGACTTTCACTTAATAATGACAGATGGACTGTAATCAACCCAAACTGCTGCATACCCTATGCAATAGAAAACAACCACTGCCCCCTACGAACGTTGAATTATATCTGTTAGATTATTGGCAAAGCTTCTACAAACACTGTTAGTCTAAAAATATAACAGCCAAACTTGTTCCGATAAAAATCGGGATCAAAACTTTCAATGGAACCGGTATGCATACAAAAATTGAATATCATCAGTGTGGTTACAAAGTCTGCATTCGCGTAATATCTAGGTTGAATTAATTATTCAGCCTATAAAGCTTTGAAAGTGTTATTGTATGCATATCGTATAACAGTTCAATGGCAGCCCAAACGTGGTAGTTGTTATTGTAATTCATAGAAAAAAACGACGAAAATTTTTGTTGGTCAATCAAATGGATCCGTGGCATGCTTTGATCGATTTCGTTTTTTGAACTAGTTGACTCATTATCATATAAACAATTCAAATGAATGAAATTATATTTATATCGGATGGAGCAATGAACTTCGTTATGAAAATCTATACGATTCACGTGAATACGGTAGACCAGGGTATTGATAATATCCTGCTAGACCATTACGATTTTAATAATTTTGTTTTTTGGTTCCTACGAAAATTCTGGTTATGTTCAGAGAACATCGTGAGAGCCAATGGAAAGCAGGTAGAAATTGTTGAATTCCTGAAAGATGTATGCCTCAGGGAACACTTCTCGAGGCAGTGAGTTCCAAAGTTTTTTACAAACAATATGACTACATCACTGAATTCGCTATGTTTTTAAATGGTTCATGTCAAAATTACGTAGAATTGCTCCCATTAATAAAACAGAGAAGTAACTAGAATATTCGATAAAAGACACCCAAATCATCCAGCCATAAATAACAGCACGGTACATAGAATCAACAAAGTATTTAGTCAGGATGGAGCAGTATCCTCATATATTTTGGAGAATATTATACGAAGAAGGATTGGAAATAATCAGACTATATTAAAATACTTCAGAAATAATCCGAATAATAGTTTGAGGGTGTCCAGCTCAGATATAAACTTACCTAGGGAGGTCATCAAGAAAAACATTTGAAATTTTGCCCATGGCAAGTACCTCAATGACAGACATTTTTTAAAGGATATTCAGTGATGAAGCTAGTTTCACCGAATGGAGTGGTTTCATCACAAAATATGCGCTATTGGGCCATTGAAAATTCTAAATGAGTGATAAACTGTAAAAGGAAGTACTCAGAAAAATTTTATATTTGGTGTAGAATTCTTTTTTGACACACACAATTTTTAAGGAATAAATTGTCAGATGCAATAGATAAACTTCCCCTTGCAGAAACAAAAATTTATATTTACAGTTAGATATCTGTGTTGTTCATAATGCAGGAATTGTGATGAGTTGGATGGCCACCATCCAGCGGAACTGTGCACACGAATTCAGCAAGCTTGTGCTATCAGCAAATATTACGGAATATGTCGGAATGGAGGTTGTAGCCTCCACTACAAATATTAAAATTGCCACTCATTTTAGTTTCGACTTCGTATCTTCTCCGTTCCTATCACTTATTTGCATTGATTATGAATTGAATAAGAGTTTGTTCCACTAGTTTGTAGCAATAAGAAATAATGTGTTTGTTGTTGATTGATTTGAAATTATTGATATTAAAGTTTGTTATCATAATCGGATTTATTCATATGGTTCAACATAGGATCAGAAATTAAATCTCCCATAAATTTTTTATGCATAAAATGATCTGAATTATATTTTGTTAAATACTATTCTGAATCCAGTGGTGTAGTCAGAATTTTGCTAGAATTCCATTAATTGAGATATTTTCCAAATTTTATTCATTTATAATTTTTTGATGTGATGAACATATTTCGATAAATTCCTGAAAAGTAATATTTTGAGACTTCATGAATCCACTGCTGTAGTCACAATTTTGATGAAACTTCTGAAATTGAAGTGGTGGGTTGATTGAAGGGCCTTTTTTTCAAATTTTATTCACTTATAACTTTGTTAATAATTTATGCATTTATACGTAATTTTGACATGAATCATTTGAATCATCAATCCAGTAGTTTAATCAGTTTTTTGTGAAAATCGCCAATAATTTTTTCACATTTTTGTTTTCCGATAATAAAAATATTTGACCATGAAAATAAAGACTAATTCATGAAATTCAAATTAAAATCGGTTGAAAGATATAAATTTTGTAAGGGTCTTAAATGGGTAACACTATATATTTAAAATCATTTTGTGGAACTGGTATATTTTTATGTTTTGTGGAAATGATATATTTTTATGAATAAAAATATAAGTAGAAAAGTTATTGGGTATAACCCTCAAAATGTTGTGCAACCGTAGACACGTGTTTCGAGCTTAAGCTCTCATCAGTACGGTAAAATCAAGTGCGATGTAAAAATAGAAACAAAGGAAGTCAACAACAGGAAGCCAACCACACATTTGTGACTTCGGATAGAAGACCTTGTACTCACAAGGCAACAACTAACGTCGCCACAAAAGTGTGGTTTGCTTCCTGTTGTTGACTTCCTTTGTTTCTATTTTTACATCCAAGTGTTGTACATCTTCGCACTTGATTTTACCGTACTGATGAGAGCTTAAGCTCGAAACACGTGTCTACGGTTTCACAACATTTTGAGGGTTATACCCAATAACTTTTCTACTTATATTTTTATATATTGCCCCTCGCTAAATCCATCTTTATTTATGAATAAATGTAAGTATGTATGTATTTGTTTGTCTGACATATCCTATGTAATTTTCAAGATTTAATGAATTTAATTATTATCAGATATCCCTGTATTTTCTAACACGATGACCTTACCTCTGAGTATTTCTTGTAGCTTCGTCAATCCGTATTGAACATTTTCTGGTGTTTCTCTTAGCTCTTCTTCCGCCCTTTGTTTATCTTTTCCACTGAGTTCTTCCAAATCGAGTCGCATTTGATGACGTCCCAGTTGGATGAAAGGAACATTGTCCAAACCTGTTTCGACGGATATCACCATGGCTCTTCCAATATTTGGACGGCTACGTTAGTTTAGGAAATATGAGGATTCATCCTGAAAAGACATAAAATTAGGCTTCAGGAAATTATAATTCAATAGCAATCAATCTAAAACATTTTACAATTTGAACTGAAGATGACGTAATAAAGACAAGAAACAAATATCACCCAGACAATTTCCCTCATATTATACAGGGTTTTGCTTAACTACGATTCCTAACTGCGGTGAGTGATTCGCTAGGTCATTTTGAGAAGAATTTAAAAAAAAAAAACGGTAATTATAAAATGTCATGAATATTCTAGAACCGATTCGGTTGAAATTCGGAAATTGATTGAAATTATAAGAACCAGTGGCATATCAGTGGGCACCACAGCCAAAAGTATTGTAAAAAAAAGTATGCCACTGACTTATTTTTTCGTAGATTTTTGATCTTGTAGATTAAACAACGGAAAATACAACTTTTTGGTCTCTTGTATTTTCTTCAGATCTAGCTTCGTTTTCGACGAAAATATTTAAAGCCATCTAATGCATACCATGAACACCTTCATTGTAGACCAGCTGACATTGATGATAGTAGGGTTTTTCCTACACATATTTAATTTCAAATTGAAAAAATTCTTTTTTGTTTTGATTATTGGTGATTATTTGTTCACCATCAGTAAGAATTCAATAGCATAATCCATGATAAGCGTACCTGCATACGATAATGAAAAATGGCCATTATATTCCGGTAAAGGAAGCTTTGTCAGTAGGCTAATACAAGAGTTAGCAAAACATTCATAGTTCAGACATCATACAGATATCTATCTAACCATCATGCAGTCTTACAATATTCAGTTAGCAGCTCGAATTCTACAGTTCTACGCTCCAGTCCAACACTTCAGTTCTACAATTCATCTCTACGCTTCAGTTCTTCGTGACAACATTATTGTCATAGCAGGAAAATTCACAGTTGTCAATTAGAAGTGATTCCATCATGAATAATTTTACTAACATCGAAATGGCTGACATGCACCTTATTTATGGATTAGCTAATGCAGTAATTCCTTGTGCTAAAACATTTAGAACGCTACATACAAGAATATGTGAAACTGGGAGTTTAAATAAAAATGCAGGTGGTGGAAGACCATCAGAAACGGTAACAACGCCTGAACTAGAAGAAGCTATACTTGATGCCATAGAAGAAGATCCTTCAAATAGTATCAGAAAGATTGCACTGCAGTTTGAAGTCCCCAAAAACCTTTTGGAAAGTTCTAAAAAGAAACCTATACCCATATCACATACAGCGGGTCCAAGCTCTACTGCCCCGGGATTTTCATCCAAAATTAATGTTCTGCAGGTGGTTGATTCGTATGATGGCACACAATAATAGCAAAATTATCAAGCATCACCTTTATGATTCGACGAGTAACAGCGTTAGTTTGCATGTACTCAGATCATGTTATTTTGGATTATTTCAAAGTCACATGGTGTATGGTATCTTGCTGTGGGGTGGCTCATGTCACGCACAGAAAGTATTTATACTGCAAAAAAGGGTAATTAGAGTCATGGCGGGAGAACATCATCGCGACCACTGTCGCCCCCTTTTGGCTAAACTCCAAATTATGCCACTTCCTACTTTATTTATACTTTCATCTTTACTTGAAATTCATAAAAACAAAAGTTCATATACTGTCCAATCAGAAATTCACCCTTACTCCACCCGCAATGGTAACTCTATTACAATACCTTGGTTCAGGCTGCAGATGTCACAGAATAATTCTCTGAATCTGCACCTGTATAAAAAATTGCCTTAAAAAATAAAGTACCTCAACCTATACCAATTTAATAATAGAATCAGGGCCTTTTTACTAACGAAATGTTTTTATACGATCAAGGAGTACCTTGATATGAGCTTGACAGAACTCGAACTCTTGTGATGGACGCTGCCCAAGTCATTCCTCATATTTTACTCATAGTGGATAGTTTTACTTTATTCATGTCTATATACACTTTTATGTTATTTATACATTGTACTTTTTGACGACCTACTATGTTTATTAGTTTGGAAATAAATATCTATCTATCCATCTATCTAATAATTTTTTACGAAATATTTTATTTACTGACGAGGCAAATTTTTCACGAAATGCTATTATGAACTTTCCTAATAACCATTTTTGGACCGACGAAAATCCCCACGGTATTAGAGAAAATCATTAGCAGCATCAAGTTTTGCTGAATGTTTGGGTAAGAATTATTGGTGACTACCTAATTGGCCCATTTTTTTTAACAGAAAGATTAAAAGGTCAATCCTACACGGACTTTTTGCGAGATCATTTACCCATTTTAATAGAGGCAACATGTGGTTTATGTACGATGGGGCTCCAGCTCATTTTAGTGTTCTTGCTCGCCAGCATCCCGACATCACCTAATAACCTACCCTAATCGCTGGATTGGACGTAAAGGACCTCAACATTGGCCAGCTCGCAGTCCTGATAAGAATCCTCTAGATTTCTATTTATGGGGTCATCTGGAGGCTCTTCTTTATAAAACTCCTGTACTAGATGTGAGTGTGAATGACTTGAGGAATCGAATAATTGACAATTGCGATGTAATAAGGATTAGTCCAGGAATTTTTTAACGTGTCAGACAATCAATGGCAAATCGAATGCGGTCGTGTATTTTAACAAAAGGTGGACGTTTTGCTGAAATATCACAATTGTTAATATTTTTATTTTTGGTTTTTGTTTTATGTTTTTTTGTTTTTTTCTCGAAAACGAAGCTAGATATGAAGAAAATACATGAAATCAAAAATCAATCAATCAATCAATAAAAAATCTACGAAAAAATAGTCAGTGACGTACTATTAGGGTTAAATGAGCGCCTCATTAGTTAAAGTTATACTTCAAGTAAATTTTCATTTTGCATTCTATTGCAAGCAGAATAACAACTTTGAAGGCCTTGTACATGGAATATTCCTTAAATAACCCAATTCGCTTCGGTATCTTTTCGAAAATGTTGAAATATGGAATTATTTGCTTTGATTCAGAACGTAGATAGTTTGACCTAGTTTCACTAAGTAATTGATTTTTAATGAGATATTACCGTGCGGTAGGCACCACTTATTGTTATCTTCAACAATTTTGAAACAAGAATTTCAGCAAACAGCGCAATCACATAATCCTTCATATTTTAAATTAATTCAGTAAGATTGAAGTAACTTTCTTGCGGATGTAAAACATACCTCGTTTGATTAACGAGAGAAAACTATATCTACATATAAGGTAAAAAATTCAAGTCGCTGTCTACTTCTTCCTATTTCCTATAATAATAATTTTATTTATTTCCTTCGATCAACTAGAGATTTTCTTTCTGAATTAACTAGTTTGACGATCAACAAGTTGAAAAACGTGAAAAATAGAAATAAACTTCCTAAAAATATGAGCGATAGGAATTGGATTCGGAATGATAACTATAATGATAGTTTTTGAGGATTTTTCCGCATGTAAAAAATTGCGATTGTTATCACCAAATTAAGATGAAAAAAAAGGTATTTAGTTCGTTGTTAATACGAGGATGTATTGATATCTAGTTAGCCTAGACCAGTTCCCTGCATAAACAAAATATTGCGTTACCATAGCAACGAACGATAACTTATTAGAAGTGTCAGTGTAAAGTTTGATGTCAAAAAAGTTAACCTGAGTTACGCAATAAAATAAAAGAAAAAATATGTCCACCGAAATTGTGAAAATCGAAAAATTGGAGTATCGAGCCATCATCAAGTACCTGTATTTAAAAGGGTTAAGAGGTAAGCAGATTTACGAAGATATGCTTAATACCCTTGGTGATCAATGTCCTTCGAATGCGACCGTGAAAAATTGGACTGCAAGCTTCAAAAGAGGTAAATTTTCCATTGAAGATGATGGCCGATCGGGAAGGCCAGTTTCTGTCCCAGTTTCAGTCCCCGAAAATGTCGATGCAGTTCATGACATGATTTTAACAGACCGTCGAATTGGGCTAAAACGGATATCTGAAGCACTGAATATTTCATACGAACGCGTTCATCATATAGTTCACGTCTTTGGACATGAGAAAAATTGCTGCAAAATGGATCCCCAAATGTTTGAATGTTGACCAAAAGCGTGCAAGGGTAGTAGCATCGCGTTCGATCTGTGCTCGATTTGAAAACGATGTAGACTTCTTGAACCGAATTGTTACTATGGATGAGATCCAGAAACAAAGCAACAATCGATGGAATGGCGACACTCCAGTTCTCCAAGACCTAAGAAGTTTCGTGTCCAAAAATCTGCTGGAAAAGTTCTTGCTTCAGTTTTTTGGGAATGCCATGGAGTAATCATGATTGATTTTTTGGATAAGGGTAGAACAATAACTGGAGATTACAATTCGACATTACTGACCACTCTACGGGAAAAATTTAAAGAGAAAAGACGCGGAAAGCTATCCAAAGGTGTTTTGTTTTTGCAAGACAACGCCCCTGCACACAAATCTCATGTTGCCATGCAAAAAATTCGTGATTTAGGGTTTGAATTACTAGAACACCCCCCTTATTCACCAGATTTGGCTCCGTCCGACTATCATCTCTTCCCTCAACTGAAAAAACAGTTTGAAAGGTCGTAAATTTTCTTCCAACGAGGAAGTAATTTTTTTTTTGAAGGTCTAGAGACGTTGCAGGTTCGCTGTAATAAATGGATCCAATTAAGAAAGAATATGTTGAGTAATAAAATATGTTGACATTAAAATTTTGTTTGGTTCTATAGTGGGCAAAGAATTTTTCAATATATCCTCGTAACTCAAAAACTATCGATATTTAAGAAATTTTGAAAAAAGTTCCGTAAAGAGGAAAAAATTTCCAATAAAAATGTCCCGACTCCCCGAACTCTATCTCTATTATTTATAATTTTAATTTAACGCTGAAAATAGTGCTCCGCGAGGCCGTTACAGCACGGGCGCACCGCTGCAAAACACAGTATATCACAGAAAATAATTTTTCTGTAGCAATAAATGTAAATTTAAAATTTTGAATAAATTATGGTTCCATGTGAACTTTTGAAAGAATAAATCCAGTGTCCGTTTTCATAAATAAAACGTAAAAAGTTAGAAAAGACAAGTGTTTGCCCAAAATTCCGAATAACGTTCTATCCGGCTGTTGTCTTTCCGGATATAATTCAAAATAAATTTGTGTTGTTTTCGTACTATTCCTATCAAATTTATAATAAAGTTTCAACATTTCTCGTTTTTCTTCATTTGAGAATGAGGACATTTCGATTGAAGTATTTGAGCAAACTTATGATGTTTAATGACAACTAGTGTTTATTAAACAAAATTTTTCGATGGAGTCATGATCATCTCAGATGAAGTTTTTTTTTTTTTAATATCTGTGGTTTCAGAAGAGCAAATCATAACAAATTATACATCAATGAAATCAGAATGAGAATCACTATTTTTCTGTATAAAAAAACAATATGGCAGAAAAAAAAGTTGATGATGAATGCCAGAAGACGAAACGTCGGATAGTAAATCTGAACATGAAAACGAGTAGCTGAAAAAAAGTATCAATGAAAATGTACTTTTGGTTTTGAGCTATGTTGTCAAATAACGATAGAAAAAAATAAAAACGAAAATTCCGATTTTCGGTTTTTTCCCGATATTTCCGGAAATACTCGGAATTTTTCAAGTTTCAAAACAGTATTTTGTTAAGCACCAGAATACGCAACTTTGCCCTAATTTAAGCTTCGACGTATCTCCTGTAGTTTAGGAGATCCCAATGGTGGGGGTCGAATTCGAATTGTCCTGTATACATGAAATTTTACACTAATAGCGATTTTGCGGTAGAAAAAATTACTATCAACCCCTTTCAACTCGATTTAAACTTTTAATTCGAGTACGGTTAGAGATAGACCAATTCTACGAACTCCAATCTATTCAGAATGCTCGAATTATAATATTCTGAAAATATAAAGTTAATCGAATGGAAAAATAAAAAATAACCATAAAAAATTTAAAAATCCAGAAAAATACAAAATCAGCAGATCTATTCGTATTTGCACTTTATACATAAAATTTCACGTTGATACGGAGAACACATGATTTTTATGCTCGAATATATGATTAAGCAGTCGAAAAAAGGACTAATAACCCCTTTCAACTAGATTTGAACTTTTCAATCCGAGTACGATTAGAAATAAAGCAATTCTGCGAACGCCAATCTATTCAGAATGCTCGAATTAGTATTTTCTGAGAATTTAAAGTTGATCGAATAGAAATCAAAGAATAACCCCTAAAAATCCAGTAAAGTACAAAATCGGCAGATCTATTCGAAATTTGCAATTTATAAAAAAAAAGGAAAAAAAATAAATAAAATCGATTCCTACTAGAATTCCAATTCTAAATGATAGTGATGTATAATCCAATTATATTTAATTGTATACCGTTCATACTGAATACCGCATGACATCCCGAATCAATCCAAAGGGCTGTACAAAACAAGCGCCTCGAGCGCTTAGGTGAACCCTTCGGATTATGAAAGGAAATCCTTATCAAATTGTAGTATATGTATTTGTTAAATCAATAAATCAATAAATCAATAAATCAATAAATCAATAAATCAATAAATCAATAAATCAATAAATCAATAAATCAATAAATCAATAAATCAATAAATCAATAAATCAATAAATCAATAAATCAATAAATCAATAAATCAATAAATCAATAAATCAATAAATCAATAAATCAATAAATCAATAAATCAATAAATCAATAAATCAATAAATCAATAAATCAATAAATCAATAAATCAATAAATCAATAAATCAATAAATCAATAAATCAATAAATCAATAAATCAATAAATCAATAAATCAATAAATCAATAAATCAATAAATCAATAAATCAATAAATCAATAAATCAATAAATCAGTAAATCAATAAATCAATAAATCAATAAATCAGTAAATCAATATAAAAATCATTTTTCTAGTGGTCACTCCGAATCCAATTTTAGGAGCTTTATCTCTATTTTTCACGTTTTTCGACTGGAACCTACTTTATGTAAAAAGATCCAAGTGATTTGTCGATAGTGGTACCATCTATTGATGGAAGTGCCAAGCGCCATTTCAATAATCATTTTACAATTTTTAAAAATAATTTGACCACATGAAGTCATTACTAAATAACATAATTTGGCGCTTGGTACCTGGTATCTTTTAGTTAAACGCTATGCAAATAATTCCTTCTCAAACTTCAATTTCAATTTGACACACTGTATATGATAAAGTTAAATTTTATTGTTGATCCTTGGCCATCGAAAAATAAATTCTGAACCGTACTTATCAATCAGCAAGATTCAAAATTCAATCACGTTTAGTCGTTTTTTCTTTTCTTTGGTGTTCTGTCATCGACTGCTATGGTCATTAGCCATTAGTGTTCTGGATAGGCCTTGTTACTAACTCCATACGCCACCTTAGGAGCAGCACTGTTAATTGGAAGGCAACAGTGAATCGTGCAGGACTCACCCCAGTGAGATTTGAATAATTTAATCGGTCAAATTAAATTAAAAAATCCCAGCCGCAAGTGGGGCTCGAACTCCGGACCTTTCGACCCAAAGTCAGACGCTCTAACAACTCCGCCACGCCCCGACATACGTTTAATTGTTCCTTGGAATTCAATTATTTATTCATTAGTTGTACTGATGCTGCAAAGTACACCATTAAAATGCGATTTGTAGATTAGTTTTTGATTAGGTTGTCATTTTATGGACGCATTTAATTTTTTGCAATCAAATTATTATTTCGAATTCAATTTTTTTGGGGTGATATTCGGAATCAGCCTGTCGTGATAAGCTTGAGGATAGTTTGAGATATTTTGAAAAATGGAGAATAAAAACTTTCGCAAAATTCGAATTCATTCTATATGGAATATTGCATTTTTCGATTTTGATCGCCTGGGAATATTTCAAAATGCGGAATCCCCGCGGGTATTACTTGACCTTATATAAAATTTCTTTCTGAATCCAAAATTGTACTTGTTCTTCGAATTAGAAGGCTATTTCATTTAGAAATTGTCGATTTTGTGTATAAATGTATTTTTTTGTCGACATAATTGCCCTTTTTCAATAACCCCTATGTCGAATTCAATTTTTTTGGGGTGATATTCGGAATCAGCCTGTCGTGATACGCTTGAGGATAGTTTGAGATATTTTGAAGAATGGAGAATAAAAATTTTCGCAAAATTCGAATTCATTCTATATGGAATATTGCATTTTTCGACTTTGATCGCCTGGGAATATTTCAAAAATGCGGAATCCCAGCGAGTATTACTTGACCTTATATAAAATTTCTTTCTGAATCCAAAATTGTACTTGTTCTTCGAATTAGAAGGCTATTTCATTTAGAAATTGTCGATTTTGTGTATAAATGTATTTTTTGTCGACATAATTGCCCTTTTTCAATAACCCCTATGTCGAATTTATTTTTTTTGGGGTGATATTCGGAATCAGCCTGTCGTGATACGCTTGAGAATAGTTTGAGATATTTTGAAAAATGGAGAATTACAATTTTCGCAAAATTCGAATTCATTCTATATGGAATATTGCATTTTTCGACTTTGATCGCCTGGGAATATTTCAAAAATGCGGAATCCCCGCGGGTAATACTTGACCTTATATAAAAAAAATTTCTGAATCCAAAAATGTACTTGTTCTTCGAATTAGAAGGTTATTTCATTTAGAAATTGTTGATTTTGTGGATAAATGTATTTTTTTGTCGAAATAATTGCCCTTTTTCAGTAACCCCTATGTCGAATTCAATTTTTTTGGGGTGATATTCGGAATCAGCCTGTCGTGATACGCTTGAGGATAGTTTGAGATATTTTGAAAACTGGAAAATAAAAATTTTCGCAAAATTCGAATTCATTCAGTATGGAATATTGCATTTTTCGACTTTGATCGCCTGAGAATATTTAAAAAATGCGGAATCTCCGCGGATATTACTTGATCCTATAGAAAATTTCCTAGTTCGTTCAGAAAATGTCGATTTTGTGGATGGGTACATTTCTTCGTCGAAAAAAATGCCCCTTTTCAGTTACCCCTCTGTAGAATTTTTGAAAAATGGAAAATAAAAATTTTCGCAAAATTCGATTCATATCATTATAAAATGATCCCGGGAAGTTCGTTGCTCAGCAACACTAAAATACTAGATTAGCGTATTTTGGGGTCTGAAGTTGTTCCGAGAAAGTATAGGCATTTTTAAACAATTTCAAAAAAAGGGTATTATCATTTTTAGATTAGAAAACTAAAGTATTGGAAAAATCATGTATACACCTTAAAAATTTCAGCCTGTTTTTTTGCACTTGCGAGGTTTCATAACTCGCCTACGGCTCGTTATAAAAACTTCTCGTGCGTGCAAAAAAGATTGGCTCATTTTCTTGTTGTATGAATAGCTATTTTGAAATTATTTTCTAAAAAAAACTTAGTTTTGAAAGCTCTTCCACACAAAATTGTACAACGCATTGTATAATTCCACCTAAAAAATGATACAATTCAAAGAAGCTACTCACATAGAAGTCCTGCGGTGTACAAACTGAAAGTGAACGCGACTATTCCACGACCACTTCACCAACAACAAAAGCATTTCCGTTTTCATGAACTTCACTTAAAAGGTGATGCACATTGAGTGCTGGTTGGTGGGATATGGTCGGTTCGGAAGGTTACCTCGATGCATCCTCTTTTGTTTGTTTACTATTTGATGATTGGCATATTTAGGTGTTTTTTTTTTATTTGAACACGCTTGAAAATGTTCATATATTGCCTATAGAGACTGAGATGAGATCTTGTCTTTGGAGCTACTGATGGGTCACTACTGATAGACAGAAAGGGATGGTGAGTCTATTGGTTTATTTGTAAGATATACAAGGTGTTCAAACCCCTGGAAGAAGTTAGATGTTACCCTGACAGTTTCTCTCATATTATATAAACCAATCCAATGCCATAATTTTTGGAATTCAAACCAATGAGAAAAGGACTTCTCGAAAACACTGTCTCCAGCCCGTGATATTTTCAGATCGGTGTTTCGCCTCTTCCCCGTTTATACGTTTCCATAGTTACAACAATTTCTGTGAATAGAGAAACGTCAGTTTGACGGTTCAACTTAAGATGGATAAAAACCCTGGTGTGTCAAGTGATTCGATTTTGTTTTGATTTTTCAGAAGACAAATAAACAAATGAAATAGTGGTCTGCTTCTTCAATCGGTCCCAGAGATGGCGCCTTTATAGACTTTTAGTCCTGTCAATATTCCAGGGATATGGTGATTGACGACTGTTGTCAATTTTATGGAATTTCAACAAACTTCAAATACTGTTCAAAAAAGAATAGTTGTGACGGAATCTAAATTTCATAGTGCAATTTCCCTGTATTGATGAATATTATTAATGTGTTTGTCCATTTTGCTGCATATTTTCTTAGAAATTCATCATTCTTTCAATGATAATTCAATTTGTCTTTTTGACTCGGCCGTTACTTGATAAAGATCCATAGTAATTTTATAAAATACACAGAAAACGATTCGATCTCCACAAACTTTATTCAATCAGACAGTGAAGAAGCTGCAGTGTTGGCGAAACATTGAATAAAATTTGTGAATATCTAATCGTTTTCTGTGTAGTCTGTACAATAATAATTTGATCATGTTCCGTTTTTGTATCATTTGTGGGCAATTCAGAGAGACGAACAAAATAATTCATCTATATCCAGTACCGAAAGTGAGCACCACCATATTATGAAGATTATCACATAGTATATCTTGTATTATTAGAAAACATTTTGATGAAAATAATGGCACGAATATATCTCACGGAATCCCGCAATTCATGATTATATTAGCACAAGATTGACAGGTTCTAATGGTGAATTTTCATGAAGCTTAATTTCGATACTTCCAAATGAAATGCGTGGTTATTATTGTAGTTAATTGCATTTCAGTAAAAAATTATAAAAATAAGTCGAAAATGTAACAAATAAAACTGATTGGTGATAGTGATTTAGTAAATTTCAATAATTAGGTTTCTTTATTCAGTTCATCCGTCGACAATACTTGAAAACTTCTGTGCTTGTAAATTTACCCTAACAGGAAAACCGACCGTGGCGGTACACGCAAATGCGGAATATTTGGGAAACAGGTCACGATTTCATTTGTTTTCTCTTAATCAAGCTGGCGAATTGTCTCCCGTTATCCCACAGTTTTGCAGGAATGAGTCGACACACCAAGGTTTTTAGACATCTTACACTCGAGCAAGCTCTCGTGGTGTTTCTAAGCAACACAGTTTTCGTGACAGCAAGGTGAAAGTATTTTTTGAAAATTCAGCATTTTGTCGGGATATTACTACTGAAAATTGATTTCTATGGATATCACAGAAAGCTAAACTGACACAATTTTATTGAATAGTCATGTTGAATCGAAAAGAGTTGACCCCTAAGTTGAACCCACACTGCACAATTTAGGGACGAACATGATTTTGAAATAAATCGAAACATTGAAAATACAATTACTTATTTCAGAAATTACCATTTCAACTGTTATAAAGTTGAAAGTACTCAATCCATTGTTCCGACAAAAAATGCTTTAATAAATGTTGAACATGTATTCGTTTGTTTTAAAAGTGGGTCAAGCGGATACAGGATGTTTTAACGCATGTTTTTTCTTGCGATATTTGGAAGTAAATATGTTTGCTATTCGGAAGAAAGAATATAACTGCGAAAGTCATGCTTGCAAAGGATCCTTTGAAAAATTGTCAAATCAAATCCAAACAAATTTCAATTCGTTCCTTTTCACCAAACATATTGGGGTCATAAAAACATCCTCATATATACAGTGTGTCCCACTTGAAGCAACCACCCCCTTAAATTTCATTGAAAATAAAATAATTTGAAATAAAAATTTCTTTAAATTATAGTACGCAGGTATACCTATACCTTTATGTTGATGAAACATTCGTATATCCATTTTCCACGGCTAACAAAGACCAATTTAATAGTGAAAACATATTAGCGATTTTTTCATCACAAATTTAACATCGGATTCTGTTTCAGTATACCCTCAAACCCCCAGATCTCAATGCGTGAATCCATTGATTATACAGGGTGTCTCATTTGTATATGGCAATATGATTAACTCATTTTCATCAGTAATATTTCCTTAATTTTCAAAATGTCTTCATTTTTCACAAAATTCACAGAAATATTCGATTAATACTGAGAAAAATAACCAAATATTACTTTTCCATGGCAAACTGTGACCACTTGAATAGAGAAAAATTGGGAAAAAATATATTAGGGGTCTTTTATTAAAAAATTAACAAGAGGCATAAGATGTCCGGAGGACTGCTCACTGCTAATATCCATATACAATAGGAAAGTTGGGTCGAAAATCCATCAGAAAACAACTACTTTCCTGGCTAATGCCACGACGAACATTGAATTACAATCTGATGAAATTTCCGTGCAGTTCCTACAAGGTTTATCTCTGCAATTGCTTGGTTGCATGGGAATGTTCATGGAAACATTCGGACCACCTATATATCGATTTCGGGGTGTTGCTCCTCATCGGTATAGGGTAGGTCTATCAGTCAATAACTAATGACTGCAACGAATGAATCGACGACCAAACCCATTTAAAGACCGAAACTGAGATCGCGCCCGCACAGTGGATTAACTCCAAACTGCGAGCGCCATCCCAGCCTCTTGTCATAAGCTCATTGTGACCTACAGTTTTTTTTTCTGTTTTATATACGGTCTTGGCGATCGTGGTCATGGGTATTCTTGGTTGGGCTTCCGGCGCTGGGATGGCGCTCGCAGTTTGGAGTTAATCCACTGTGCGGGCGCGATCTCAGTTTCGGTCTTTAAATGGGTTTGGTCGTCGATTCATTCGTTGCAGTCATTAGTTATTAACTGCTAGACCTACCCTATACCGATGAGGAGCAACACTCCGAAATCGATATATAGGTGGTCCGAATGTTTCGATGAACATTCCCATGCAACCAAGCATTGCAGAGATAAACCTTGTAGGAACTCTGCACGGAAATTTCATCAGATGTAATTCAATGTTCGTCGTGGCCATTAGCCAGGAAAGTAGCTGTTTTCTGGTGGATTTTCGACCCAACTTTCCTATTGTATAGGATATTAGCAGTGAGCAGTCCTCCGGACATCTTATGCCTCTTGTCATAAGCTCATTGTAACCTACAGTTTTCTTTTTTGTAAAAAATTAACCCCAACTCCTGGTATCAGAATGTCCCAGAATCCCAGAACTCAATGCAGAATCATTGAAATATACAGGGTGTATAGAACTGAGTAGAAACACACTCGAAATGATCAGTAAATGAATAAACATGAAAAAGTATCTTCTTTCATATGAAAAATTAAAATCGTTTATGTATAAAAGCAAAATGCTATATGAAAAAAATCAATTTCACTAACCATATACTAGCTGATAAAAATTTCCGGATTTTTTTTGTTGTCTATCATGGTAACAAAACAAAAAGAAATTTCTGATTGGATAGAAGAGTGGATTGTGAAATTTTACGGTTATGCTCGTAATTGCACAAGTGCATAAAAATTAACGATAATTTTGCAAGAAAGCGTATTATCAAAAAATTGCTTGAGTTCATTTTCATATTTTGGCGAGAGAACCCGAGTCCGAAGGAGGGGGGCTCTTTTACAAAATATAGAAATAACCGAGTACATTTTTTACAGACAGTACGCTTGAATGTGAAATTATCTGGTAATTTTCATGCACGAGTGTAATTCTTTGAAATATTTCAAGAATAAAGAAATAGTAATTTTTTTCTGAAAAATACCATAGTTCCTACTGACAAAGACTATAGATAAAATTGTGATAGACACGCAACAATTTGTCAGTTTTTGTAGTTTAGGTGACAGTTTTCAGTATTGTTTGTGGTATCATGGCGACGAAATGTTTTCGCAGTGCAATTATATACGAGGATGTATTGATATCGAGTTAGCCTAGACCAGTTCCCTGCATAAACAAAATATTGCGTTGCCATAGCAACGAACAATAACTTATTAGAAATGTTAGTGTAAAGTTTGACGTCAGAAAAGTAAACCAGAGTTATGCAATAAATTAAAAGAAAAAAATGTCCACCGAAATTGTGAAAATCGAAAAATTGGAGTATCTAGCCATCATCAAGTACCTGTATTTAAAAGGTTAAGCAGATTTAAGAAGATATGCTTAATACCCTTGGTGATCAATGTCCTTCGTATGCGACCGTGAAAAATTGGACTGCAAACTTCAAAAGAGGTAAATTTTCAATTGAAGATGATGACCGATCGGGAAGGCCAGTTTCTGTGTCAGTCCCCGAAAATATCGATGCAGTTCATGACATGATTTTAACAGATCGTTGAATTGGGCTAAAACGGATATCTGAAGCACTGAATATTTCATACGAACGCGTTCACCATATAGTTCACGTCAATTTGGACATGAGAAAAATGGCTGCAAAATGGATCCCCAAATGTTTGAATGATGACCAAAAGCTTGCAAGGGTAGTAGCATCGCGTTCGAACTGTGCTCGATTTGAAAGCGATGTAGACTTCTTAAACCGAATTGTTACTATGGATGAGACTTGGGTACATTTCTACCATCCAGAAACAAAGCAACAATCGATGGAATGGCGACACTCCGGTTCTCCAAGACCTAAGAAGTTTCGTGTCCAAAAATCCGCTGGAAAAGTTCTTGCTTCAGTTTTTTGGGATTGCCATGGAGTAATCATGATTGTTTTTTTGGATAAGGGTAGAACAATAATTGGAGATTACTAATCGACATTACTTAAAAAATTAAAGAGAAAAGACGAGGTGTTTTGTTTTTGCAGGACAACGCCCCTGCACACAAATCTCATGTTGCCATGCAAAAAATAAAAAATTCGTGATTTAGGGTTTGAATTACTAGAACACCCCCCTTATTCCCCAGATTTGGCTCCGTCCGACTATCTCCAATCCAATGATTATTCAAAAAAGCTAATAAAAAAATATTCTGAGAATATATTCTAGTGGCTGCGATATCATTCGGCCACAATATTCTCGAGAGTGTAATAAATCATGTAGGTAGCGCCATCTCTTGACAATATAAAATAAATTGAATTTATAAATTTATGGGAATCCACGTTTTTATGTATTTGGAACGCTTGAAACGTAAATATATTGTGTAAATAAACATATCGGAAAGCAAATTGAAAAATATTGCAACAACTAATGTTACAAAATTTTATTTATTTGCAAAAACTCTTTTTACCCTAACGGCGCTTCATAAACCACTACCAAAAATTGAGAAAAATTAACCGGTGACAGTTTTTCCATAGCACGACTGTCTGGTCCTTTAATAACCTGTAATTTTGACCAATACACAGTCCCACCTTTAAAAAATAAATAATGAAGAACTCACAGCACACTGCAGTAATTCCTGCTTCTAATGTTTACGAACTACACTCGAAAGACAATGTATTATCACTTCTAAAATATGTATCGACTTTTCAGTTAGTGATTTGATCAACGAATGACATTCATTCAATTATGAATGTATTAGTTAACACCGGGCTCACCTTTGACCTGTGCCACTTTGATTACGGTAACAACGTCTGAACCGCCCTATAAATATATATGAGGATATAGTTTGATATACCTGAGCATAAGAAAGAATACTATGAATACTTTTTGAGAAACATTCATCTCCTACAATATCCTACAATACCACATGCACCTCCAAAACCATGTTTTCTGAACTAAAATAAAGAAAAAGTATACATTTTTTTGTCATCTCTCTTCAGATTTTATTGGCAGATACTTTCTTCGGTGTCTGGAATATTTATCTCTCCTTCATTTTCGTGTTTCCTTTCTTCTATGGTCAAGCAGCAACCTTTTACGAAAAGCTGGGTCAAAATGTTTATGGAAAACTACTAACATTTCTTATTTTATTTTGAAATGTATGTGTTAATCTGTAGTGCTATTAATCGCTAATTTTAGCACTAAATTTCCTAAAATTACAGCTTCACTGTTTTCGATGAAAATGTTTGTGCCATGTAAAATTTGAATTTTCAACTTAATATTAATGATTCAAATGGCAACATAGTGGCTCGTCTCAACTGATAAAACAAAATCATTAGGGAGTCTTTAAAAAATTATTTTTGGTATCCTGGACCTACGATAGACCGATATGTTGAATACACCACCCTGGTACGCCATTTTAAATCCCTCGGTCTCCAACCATAGCCCACTTGTTGGCCTTCGTTAGACTAGTGTATACGTACCTTTAGTGAAATCAATTTTTCAAACAATTCCAATAAATTATTAGATCACTTTATGAGTGAATGCCGTGAATCCATAGAAATATATATTATATACTTACTCTAGAAGGCTAATCCCCATGTCAAAAGTGTTGTAAAAAGTTCAGGCTAGTCCGCAATGCGCATGCGCGTCATTAGTGATTTTGTATCAGGCCCGGTTTTAGTAAAATATTGTGGTACTTGTGAAGATTAACAAACGTTAAGTCTGAATCTCGGTTGGAAACCTCATTGTACCTGTTATTTGTATTTAGCCGATTTGAATACATATTTTTACATATTTATGATCCCAAATATTCAGCAAAGGCCATCAGAAAGAAGAGTACGGTTATTATTTATCGTTTTTTGAATTGATGTAGCCGATACTTGATGAAAATCCATATTAATATCCATTATAAAACTATGTTTAAAAGATTTTCACTATAAATAGGTTTACGCAGACACAGTATTGGTACTGCACTAGGTTTCAAATTATTTTATTGTCGTTTTCACATGAATCTTCATGAGGAAAATGTCTGCCACAAATTACAATTTTCTCACAAAAATGTTCTGCTGGGGTCTCTTCTCAAAAACAATAACCAAAAATCATGGCTTTTTTGTCGAACTAAAATAATATTTAAGCTATTTTGAGCAAAGCATATAGCCACATAAAAAATTTCATTATCTACCAAATATGATTTATTTCAGGTATTTTTCCTTTACATAACACTAAACAGTTCATTGTTTATTTGTAGGAAGAAACGGCTTTATTAGAAATTGTCTTTAAAGGAACAAGATTAATGCAAATTCACGAATGATGAAAGAATAACCAACGACAACAAACACCACACAAAACGATAAGAGAAAATCTGAAATTCTAATGATCTCTAACAAGAGTGACAGATCTAAGTGACAAGTCTTCCTGTTGATGAAAACGCACTGTTGCACGGTCATTATAATTACAATAGTATAGGGTACATTATTGTTTTAAATAAGTTTCTTTCGCTCCTAAAATTCGGAGTAATCTATCTCTAAAAGGTTCTTTTCGGTTTTAAAATGTCCTAAATGCGCTGTCAAATTCCTCTCTTCTAAATGGCATGTGTTTTATTGCCTCATAACAAAAAACTCTGAATTGGAACACCAAATTATTTTCAAGCTTGGCAACGATCTACCCACTGATGACGAGCATGCGCACATCGTAAACGGGTCGCATACGCGGCATGCTTTTCGCCGTGAAAATTGGCGGAATTAGCATTCTAGAGTATGTATACAGGGTGGGTCACGGTCGATGGTACCTTAGACGTTTATGGAGAACAGGACATAGGATCATTATGAAAATTTGGTTTCTAAAGTAGTTGCTCTTGGTCTATCGATCTAAAATATATTCAGCAATCCAGCGTTGCCGCTTATACCAGAAAGTAGCAGCATTTTTGTTATTTCAAATGGGTCATCCTGTATATTACCGCATTTTTGAACTTGTCATTCCTTTCTGATTATTTCTGCCCCATACTCCCCTATACCTATCTCTAACGGTTTTTGAGATATTGGATATTTTCCATATTTTTTATCCAAAACATAGTTCGAATTGAATGTTTATTTCTGTGGTGTTTGAAATCTTAGGAAGTTGCAATTTTTGGTTCATCAGGATCATGTACATTGATTCTGTATAGAGAAGTTTGTTCTGCGTTATACAGGGTCGTTCAAAATTCCTGATCTTCCTGCTAGATACGAAAAGGGTTGAAAGTGCGTTTTTTTAAATGGAACATCCTGTATATTATGAAATATCCTGAAAGATGACTAAATTCCCTTCGAATTGATATATCATGTTCCTATACCTAAATAGCCAGAATTTCGAGATAATAGCAATTTTCACTTGTAATCTTCCAAGTGCTTGAATTATTGCCAGAAATTTTTCGAGAAATGTTTGACATGTGACATTTGACATGTGACAAGTTGATATCTAAGGAGACAATTATGTATTACTAGATATTTGGAATGTGTCTGAAAATATTTTCTCCACGATTATTGCGGCCTATGAGTCGCTAGGTCGATGGTTCAATCCACGATAGGAACATAACTTTTTTATTTTTTTTGTTCCAAATTCAAACACATTTATTGATGAAAATTTTGTTAAAAATAGTTCAGGTGAAACCATCGTTAGTTATTTCTTGTGAATTGTTGGATGATTTTCATTTCTCGGTGTGAAATTTTCTTACCGAATCCCCCTCGTGCTTGAATTAATTGCCGTAAACTTTCAAAGAAAATTCATGTACTCGAAAAATTTCCGGCAATAATTCAAGCACTTGGGAGATTACAAGTGAAAATTGCTATTATCTCGGAATTCTGGCTATTTAGGTATAGGAACATGATATATTAATTCGAAGGGAATTTAGTCATCTTTCAGGATATTTCATGATATACAGGATGTTCCGTTTAAAAAAAAACGCACTTTCAACCCTTTTTGTATCTAGCAGTAAGATCATGAATTTTGAACGACCATGTATAACGCAGAACAAACTTCTCTATACAGAATCAATGTACATGATCTTGATGAACTAAACACAAAATTGCAACTTCCTAAGAATCCAAATACCGCAGAAATAAACATTCAATTCGAGCTATGTTTTGGATAAAAAATATGGAAAATAACCATTATCTCAAAAATCGTTAGAGATAGGTATAGAGGACTATGAGGCAGAAATAATCAGAAAAGAATGACAAGTTCAAAAATGCGGTAATATACAGGGTGACCCATTTGAAATAACAAAGATGCTGCTACTTTCTGGTATAAGCGGCAACGCTGTATTGCTGAAAATATTTTAGATCGATAGACCAAGAGCAACTACTTGAGAAACCAAATTTTCAGAATGATCCTATTTCCCGTTCTTCGTAAACGACTAAGGTACCATCGACCGTGACCCACCCTGTATAATATATATTTCTATGCATGAATCCCGTGCTTTTGAAAGAAATCTTTCATCTTCACTTGAAAATATATTTAAGGCCATTATAGCAATTATACAAGCATTTTCTTTTATTCATTCAGAACCCAAAAACACAGGAATCAAAATAAACAATCGTGTGAATTACTAAAAAGCCATGAATTCACCAAATTTATTCACAAATAGCAGAAAACTGTTACCTTTTGATAAATCTGAAACAGTTGTTGCCTCCACAAAAATCCAATCGGATAGAAAATTGGCAATTCAGTTTGCCTCTTCTAAGTATGGCAAATGTATTCCTACATTTTCCTGGAATCGATATGTCCTTCCGATGTTTTCATACCGTTGTTTTTACGTTCTCATGGTGACATGGTGGAGCCTTCTTGATCACAAAGTCTCAAGCTGCTTCCGCGACATCAAATCAAATGGATGATGCACTGTCATCTATGGGTTTTCTGATGTAGGATCAAGTAGGTATACAGGGTGTTCCAAATTAAGTCGGCACCATTGCCAACTTCGTTATTATTGATGCTAACGAATTCGGTTAAATGGGCAAACTAGTAGCATTTTTAATGGCCTTCTCGATGCCGAAAACAAAAAAAATTGACAGTCGCGTTTTCAAAATATTTCTTGAAATGTTTATTTTTCAATCGAATATTGTCAACAACAAAGCTCATTTGACTTTTTTTCGTAAAGGTGAAAATAAGACAGTTTTATTAACAGGAAACATTTATAACAAACGGATTAGATAAAGCGCTATAAAATATCGAGTAAATGTTCATGAACACCGCCTTCTTGTTGAACACATATTTGGGCCCTTCTACTGACACTACGTGTGGCATTCAACACAGTTTGGCCATCAATTCTATTAATTATAGTTTCAATATAATTTTTCAGTTCATCTACATTATTATGTTTTATTTTGTACACCTCATTTTTCAGAAATCCCCAAAAATAAAAATCTAGAGGTGTCATGTCTGATGAACGAGGGGGCCACTTAACAGGACCATTTGTAGCAATTCATCTGTTTCCAAAACAGCCTCGCAGCATTCTTTTTACGCCACTCACATTGTGTGCTGGTGCTCCACCCTTCTGAAAATAGATCATCTGATCATCGAAAAACTCTTCTAACACTCTTGTTGATAAATTAATGTAACGGGGTCCGTTCAAAGAACCATGGTAGAAAAATGGACTGATAATTCTGCCTCTAAATAAACCACACCAAACATTAATACTGAATCGTCTTTGCGGATTGTGGGGATGGACTAAAAATGGATTATGTTAAAATTGTTAAAATTGTTTTTTCCGTTAACGAGCTGTCGTCCCCTTACGAACGGCAGCCCTCAAAAGTCGAAACTTGTGCGAGCCAAGGATTAACGAGGTCTTACCTTTTAACGTGCGATTCCTAGCACGATCCGAGGAGAATATCGAAAGGAGGTCCGTAGGTCACCCATCCAAACCATGGCCTCGCATAGCGTTGCTTGGCTTCAGATATCGGTGAACCGGCGCTCTCCGTTCGAGCTATCCCCGCTATCCCCGAGCTATCCCGCGGATGTCTACTCCAATAATGAAAATTCTTTCTATTATACATCCCACGATTTGAAAAATTAGCCTCATCGCTCCATATAATATTTCTATAGAAGTTTGGATCTTGCCTAAACCTAAACCACCTAAACCACCGACAAAACCCCAATCGTCTCTCAGGATCACCAGATTCTAGTGTTTGCACTGGTCTTAACTTATAAGGAGAAATCTTATGTTTCTTCAGAATTCGTTGAATACCAGACAGTTGAACAGCTATTTCTCTAGATAAATCTCTGATGGCATTATTTGGATATACCTCAAAGTAGGATAAAACGTCAATTTCTGTATCTTCAGATATTACAAAACGTTTGGTAAAGGTAAGCTTATCGGGCTCATTCTCGAAACAAAAAGGAAAGTGATCTTACTTACGTAGTTTTATCTCTTGAACACGAATCCGAAAGCATTTCGTGGGGGTCTCTTATACTTTTCGAGTTATGACCTTTTGAATCTTGAAAATCGACCATTTCAAACCCGATTTTTTCGGTAAAAACTCGAAGAAATTGCCTCCTTCTTTTTGTTGGCACTTTTTTCAGACCGTAATCAATTCATATTTCACAGTTACAAGCACTATATTAATTTTAATGTTATCCTACTTGTTATGGTTTTAATTACACAAATTTCTTGGAAAAACAATAACTTATGAATTTCATAATTCATAATTCATTTCAAAATTCATAAGTTATTGTTTTTCCAAGAAATTTGTGTCATCAAAACCAAAACAAGTAAATGCAAGTAAATATCTAGAATTAATAAACAACAAAAGTAGGCAAATTTGATAAAGAGTGCGGTTGCATCTCAGATAAGTAGTAGGTTGAGTAGGTAGATTCGGAATGTTAGATAATTTGATAAGAAATAGTGGTATAAATAGAAGTAAGTTAGGATAAGTGGTTTAGTAAGCTTTTAGCTCCTGAAGATGCTGACATTGTTGGCGAAACGCGCTTCGAGTGTGATTGTGACGTAGTTTTGGTGTTTGTGTAGTTTCTTTTTTCTTGAATTGTATTCACACCAAAGATTCCAAAATATTCATTTGTTTGATGTCGAAGTCTATTTGACGAAAAAATAATGCGGAAAATCTTTGCTTAATAGCATGTATATGTATTGCTTATTGGATAATTCTTAGTTAACTCGGAAATTTCGCGTTATTGGCAACATCGCACGTATATAAAGACTATTTTTATTCACTTTTCATGAAGTTACTGTCAAATGTACGATATATTGAAAAACTCTTAGCCTACTGTAGAACAAAACAAAATGTCAAAATATTTTATTACTCAACATATTCTCCTCTTAATTGGATACATTTATTACAGCGAACCTGCAACGTCTCTAGACCTTTCAAAAAAAATGTTTCTTCTTGCTCTACAAACCAGACCTCCACAGCTTTTATTACCTCCTCGTTGGAAGAAAATTTACGACCTTTTAAACTTTTTTTCAGTTGAGGAAAGGGATGATAGTCGGACGGAGCCAAATCTGGTGAATAAGGGGGTGTTCTAGTAATTCAAACCCTAAATCACGAATTTATTGCATGGCAACATGAGATTTGTGTGCAGGGGCGTTGTCCTGCAAAAACATAACACCTTTGGATAGCTTTCCGCGTCTTTTCTCTTTAATTTTTTCCCGTAGAGTGGTCAGTAATGTTGAATCGTAATCTCCAGTTATTGTTCTACCCTTATCCAAAAAATCAATCATGATTACTTCATGGCAATCCCAAAAAACTGAAGCAAGAGCTTCTCCAGCAGATTTTTGGACCGGAGTGTCGCCATTCCATCGATTGTTGCTTTGTTTTAGGATCGTAGATATGTACCCATAGTAACAATTCGGTTTAAGAAGTCTACATCGTTTTCAAATCGAGCACAGATCAAACGCGATGCACGCTATTGGTCAACATTCAAACATTTGGGGATCCATTTTGCAGCAATTTTTCTCATGTCCAAATTGACGTGAACTATGTGATGAACGCGTTCGTATGAAATATTCAGTGCTTCAGATATCCGTTTTAGCCCAATTCGAAGGTCTGTTAAAATCACGTCATGAACTGCATCGATATTTTCGGGGACTGACACAGAAACTGGCCTTCCCGATCGGTCATCATCTTCAATGGAAAATTTACCTCTTTTGAAGCTTGCAGTCCAATTTTTCACGGTCGCATACGAAGGACATTGATCACCAAGGGTATTAAACAAATCTTCGTAAATCTGCTTACCTCTTAACCCTTTTAAATAGAGGTACTTGATGGCCGATACTCCAATTTTCCAATTTTCACAATTTCATATTTTTTCTTTTAATTCATTGCGTAACTCTGGTTTACTTTTTTGACGTCATACTTTACACTGACACTTCCAATAAGTTATTGTTCGTTGCTATGGTAACGCAATATTTTGTTTATGCAGGGAACTGGTCTAGGCTAACTACATATCAATACATCCTCGTATAGTGGTTATGCATTTTTCTTTTGTACAAATTATTGTGAAAAACAGAGAAATTCATTTTTCCAGGGATAAATCCATAAAAGTTGGAAATAGTGGAAGAATCAATTTCTTCCGCTTCAGGAAATTTTGAATTTTCATGACAAATATGTTTTGATTACTCGACAATTGTTGAGTGTATTTTCGCGTGCAGAAAAATTAAACCAACCAAGTCATGTGAGTGTATTACTGAAGAAATGGAATCTTTCCATTATTCATCATTTGAAGATAGTTTTCCGGCGTATAAAAAATTAAAGTTTACATGAAAAATATGTTTTGTTCATTTGAAATTTGTTCAGTGAATTTTGAGGCCAGAAAAAACATACTTACATAGGTACATCGCGGAAAATATTGAATTGTTGTATTATTCTGTATTACGTTTTTTTCGCTACTGAAATCTTGGAGGTTTCATGACAATTTCATTTTGGCCATTCGACAAGTTTTCAATAAATTTCAGACCGAAAAAATTATAATTATTCATCATTCCTGGAAAACTACTGAATTACTCTGTTTTTCTCAATAAAAATTTCAATTGTTTCAAAGAAAAGAAAAAAAGAAAATCAATTGATTCAAGCATTGGGATCTAGGGGTTTAAGGGTATTCTGAATTTGATGTTAATTTTAGTGATAAAAAATCCTTAATATGTTTTTCCCACTTTCTCACTTTTCAATTAGTCATAGTTAGCCGTGGAAAATGGATATACGAATGTTTCATCAACATAAAGGTAGGATATTCCTGAGTGCTATAATATGAGAAAAAAAATTGTTCAAATAATTTTATTCTCAGTGAAATATGAAGGTGGGACACACTGTATATGAGGGGAATATTCCCATAAAAATTATATAAGTACCTCAAAATTTTCCAACACTTCAAAAACAGTTGATTCGTGATAAAATGTTTTGTATTGATCTTGAGCATTCCATTCAAGGACTCTGTACTCAACTTATCGTAAATTAAACCAATTTTGGTTTAATAAACCTTCAATGAGGTAGTGCCCTTTAGTCACCTAATATTGTCCCATACTCATGAATATTTAAGAACAGAGTATAACTATTTTTGTTTGAGTATATTTTACATAAAGTTTGAGAAATATACAGATTCGGATATTAAATTTCTGAAATTTTTTCTACAGCAAGAAATATTTCAAATTATTTCTTAAACAGTCGCACTAATACAATTAATGAATAATAGAATGCTAGAGTCACCAATGCATCTTAAGCCCACAGACATTTAGATCAAATATCGACCTTTGATCCAGTTCTAAAACTAATACCTCTTCTCGAATTGAACACAAAAACAAAGTTTCTCGAAACAGGTAGAATATGTGGTAACAATTTTTATTCAAAATACACTGTCATAGTTTTGAACATTATTCTTACAAGCTTATAAAAATATTTACACATTGGTATTTTAAAAATATGTGTGCCTTGGAATGATTATGCATGGAACTAAGTTACTTATAACATATCTAAAAATTTAAAAAAATACAATCATTGGTGGATTTAAAATCATCAATGATACGAAACACAACTTCGTAGAAGCGATTTCATATTCTTGCACTTTTTTTTTCACCTCCAGTACGTTTATTCTCACTAGACGCTTCAATGAGCAGCGAAAAATAACAAAAACTAAAAAAAATATCACACTACTTTTTTGTGAGTCCAAAACTGTTCCAGGTTTTGATGTGATCTGTGTAATGTTCCACCACAGGGAACCATTCTTTCCCACTGTAGTTGATCGCTGGTAACTCTCCGTCATAGTCTTTCGGTAGATGGGAAGGATTCATTTTTTTGTGCAGAGATGACATTTTGCTACCGTGGAAGAAAATCTGAAACAAATTTAATTATCAATAGTTATAGAATTTGTTGAAACAGATGGATTTGCGTTCTTTTCTCCTATATGTGTACTGATGTTAAAAATGTTTGGTCCACGTACAATACTTTGACTTGTGGAGTATCAAAATAATCGACCTTGATAATTTATTTTAAGAACTCTTTACCACTTCTTAACTCATGTGATGACGTTGATATTGTAAGGAAAAAATAGACTCGACGGTAATTGTCTGTATAGACAACTACCAATAATAATTGCAGAAGATATGTCAGAATGCCTAACAAAAATTGAAATCATACCAACAGAACAAAACGTTAAAACACTTTTTCAGACTCCTCATGATAGGCGACATACGGTACTTCTTCACACTAATGGGTCACCTTGTATATAATATGGACTCTTCCTTATTTCACACTGTATATATATATATATATATTACAACAACTTACAGTTGATGTCCTGACTGCCAAAAGCAGTTTGCCACAGGGACACAGGATACCTATCAACAATAAATGCATAAGAAAGAAAAAACAAATGAAATATTGGGATATAAAACAACGCTAACAAAAAGTATTATATAAATGATTATTCAGGATGGCCACCGAGTCTTTGATCACTGAATCGACGATTTTATCCATTAATGATTTGGGCAGCTTAAAATATTTAGTGATATCAATAAAGAACTGTGGAATTGTTCCTCGAGCTTCAATCATCAATCCTATCACTTCGTCTTTACTTAAGCCATATTTGTCTTTGAAGTATGGAATTGTAGGATTATAAATTTGTTTTATTTTCATATCAACTTCTTTAGGTTGCATAGCGGATAGTTGGATCAAGGATGTAACCTTCCTTCTTTCCCCGATTGATTGCAATGATATCAACTCTTTGGGTTGAACTATCAATAGCTACACAGCTGACCTCCTCATAAACTTCCATATCCATTTTTCTCAATCCATCTGCAATAAGTGTTCTTACACGATGATGCCTCGCATTCCGAAGCAAACAACCTTTTCTGCAGTATCCAAGAACGTGTGATAAAGTTTCAATCTCATTGCAATCAGGTGCAATTCAGCCATTTCCACCGATAGAATTTTTCCCATAAGATGTGTGGTCCTTTGTGAAAAAATATTTTTTTCAATTTACTTCTCCATACCGTCTTTGGAAATGAGAGTGTGACCAATTTTTATACTAACCCTGGCTTTGAGCTTCTGCTTGATGAAAGGCTTGAATATTTGCCACACCATATTGAAGACGAACGGTTCTTTCACCATATGGACCTCCTTCAACCTCAAGGGCATGGCGTCTTGGATGAACGAGAGTAGCAGCAAACTGAAAGCTGGGCCCAAACCTGAAATCCAGTTGAATAAAGTTAGTAAGTACATATGAAATTGCAAATATAGGCCGAGCCTAACGACTTCACAGATGTGAGTGGGTGGTTGCTAACAAAATATTGATGATATGTGACGGAATATATCGTTCATGAAAATTAGGAACAGTAGTGGCCCAATATCTGATCCTTGGGGCACTCCCGAAGATGTAGATTTATATACCGATGGCGACGTATTGTTATTCCGTGATTCGTATTGAGTTCCCTTACGTATGTATGACTTGAAAATGAATAAACCGTAGAGTTCGAACTTATCAAGTAACTATCGATGTAGTATGACACAGTCGAATCATTATTTATATAGAAGTAAGATAGTTAGTCAATGCCTGTGTAATTGGTGTTGGACGCAAACGCGAGTGTCATCTAGCGTGATTAGTTACAAACATGAATATTTGACGTCATTTTAATGCAGGTTCCTTCAAAAAACCCTGATTTTAATGCTGTCCCATTGTTTCAATCAAGTTACGACATGACTTGGAGGCCAGATCACTGAAGTTACGACATGACTTGGATGCGAGCTCACTATCGCCATCTACATGTCGCATCCATTTTGATCCAATTATAATCCCATAAGGTTGACTATCTTCTATATAAACAATGGTCGAATGCTTTGCTGAGGTCACATAGCGTTACTGCAGTTTGTTTACCACTTTCACAATTGTGTGTAAAATAAAAAAATCTGTAATCCGTATATTTCAGGCATAGAACTGTATCACAAAGTAATCATATAATTTGGTAGAGATTAAAAAAAAATCATAAAAGTTTGGGTTCTAGTTGATATAAGAAGGTTCTTAGCATCTTCCGGTATAATCAAAAATGTTGATTCAAAGAAATTATTTTACATGAATCCAGAATAGCAAGAAAACTCAAGCTATCAAATTTCATTTCGGAATAACTGATAAAGATCGATGATAAAATATAAGAATGTATTTCTACTGATCGACTTACCTTTGACTTGTTTCATTCCCATGCCGTTGTAATCCATAATAACTACGACGCCTTTTATTTGAGTTTCTGGTTCCAAAACGGCAATTTCGTGAATTAGGTAAAACATCCTGAATATTTGGTCTGAGGTGACTTTGGATGGATCCCATATTGCTGTAATGAAAATTTTAATGATACCATAAATATGCATGTATCTAATATACAGGGTGGGTCACGGTCGATGGTACCTTAGACGTTTACGGAGAACGGGGCATATGATCCTTCTGAAAATTTGGTTTCTCAAGTAGTTGCTTTTGGTCTATCGATCTAAAATATTTTCAGCGATGCAACGTTGCCGCTTATACCAGAAAGTAGAAGCACCTTTTTTGTTATTTCAAATGGGTCACCCTGTATATTACCGCATTTTTGAACTTGTCATTCCTTTCTGATTATTTCTGCCCCATACTCCCCTATACCTATCTCTAACGGTTTTTGAGATATTGGTTATTTTCCATATTTTTTATCCAAAACATAGCTCGAATTGAATGTTTATTTCTGCGGTATTTGGATTCTTAGGAAGTTGCAATTTTGTGTTTAGTTCATCAAGATCATGTACATTGATTCTGTATAGAAACGTTTGTTCTGCGTTATACAGGGTCGTTCAAAATTCATGATCTTACTGCTAGATACGAAAAGGGTTGAAAGTGCGTTTTTTTAAATGGAACATCCTGTATATTATGAAATATCCTGAAAGATGACTAAATTACCTTCGAATTGATATATCATGTTCCTATACCTAAATAGCCAGAATTCCGAGATAATATCAATTTTCACTTGTAATCTCCCAAGTGCTTGAATTATTGCCGGAAATTTTTCGAGTACATGAATTTTCTTTGAAGATTCATGTGTGAGATAAATTTACGGCAATTAATTCAAGCACGAGGGGGATTCGGTAAGAAAATTTCACACCGAGAAATTAAAATCATTCAACAATTCATAAGAAATAACTAAGGATGGTTTCACCTGAACTATTTATAACCACTGAAATATTGATATGTAAAATACTTAACAAAATTTTCATCAATATATGTGTATAAATTTGGAACAAAAAAAATAAAAAGTTATATTCTTTTCGTGGATTGAACCATCGACCTAGCGACTCATAGGCCGCAACACTACCGCTGAGCTACGGGACTTGGGATAAAAACTTGTGACAAATGGTGTATTGAACTTCTTCTGAAATATGATAATTATCTCCTTTCATATGAAAACTAGACCTCCATTTGTACATTAAAGCAAAATATCAACTTGTCACATGTCAAATGTTTGACAGAAAAATTTCCACTTATTAATTTCGCCCAGGGTACCGAGGAGGATAAAAATTTCCGGAAATTTTTGGGTTGCCATGGTATCTAAACAAAAACCAATTTTTTGATTGGCTACAAAAGTGAGGTGTGAAATTTTCAAAGAAACTCGATTTATTTTTCTCATATTCATCTAAGGTGGCTAATAAATGTCATGATGGTACATGACATTATGAAAATTTGACAATTAGTGCACTATTAATAATACCGTTGTGTTTCTTGACGAAAGTGACTAAAAAATAATTGAAATCTATTCAAACGAAGTTCTGATGAAATTGTTTATTCTTCTTGGAAAATGTGAGTGAATTATAGCAAGAACGTGCAGAAAATTCAATGAAACGTACCCTGATTTACAACCAATGAACAGAAGGAAGTTTGTGCGATTACAACATAATTTCAATCCACGAAAAGAACAAAACTTTTTTTTTTGTTCCAAATTTAAACACATTTATTGATGAAAATATTGTTAAGTATTTTACATATCAATATTACAGTAGTTATAAATAGTTCAGGTGAAACCATCGTTAGTTAATTCTTATGAATTGTTGGATGATTTTCATTTCTCGGTGTGAAATTTTCTTACCGAATCCCCCTCGTGCTTGAATTAATTGCCGAAAATTTATCTCGTACATGAATCTTCAAAGAAAATTACTCTCGTCGCTTCATGTACTCGAAAAATTTCCGGCAATATTTCAAGCACTTGGGAGATTACAAGTGAAAATTGCTATTATCTCGGAATTCTGGCTATTTAGGTATAGGAACATGATATATCAATTCAAAGAGAATTTAGTCATCTTTCAGGATATTTCATGATATACAGGATGTTCCATTTAAAAAAACGCACTTTCAACCCTTTTCGTGTCTAGCAGTAAGATCATGAATTTTGAACGACCCTGTATAACGCAGAACAAACTTTTCTATGCAGAATCAATGTACATGATCTTGATGAACTAAACACAAAATTGCAACTTCCTAAGAATCCAAATACCGCAGAAATAAACATTCAATTCGAGCCATGTTTTGGATACAAAATATGGAAAATAACCAATATCTCAAAAACCGTTAGAGATAGGTATAGGGGAGTATGAGGCAGAAATAATCAGAAAGGAACGACAAGTTCAAAAATGCGGTAATATACAGGGTGACCCATTTGAAATAACAAAGATGCTGCTACTTTCTGGTATAAGCGGCAACGCTGCATTGCATATTTTAGATCGATAGACCAAGAGCAACTACTTAAGAGACCAAATTTTCAGAATGATCCTATGTCCCGTTCTCCGCAAACGTCTAAGGTACCATCGACCGTGACCCACCCTGTATACAATGTGCAATATTGAAAGGTTTTACTTCAAATTATTCTTCCTGAAACGGTTAATGACCTTATATTGTCGAAAATATCGAATATTATTTAAACTGTAGGTCCGAGTTCTCCCTTGCTAGCACAAGCTCTGCTTTTGAGGGGTTTTCTACGAAAACCTGGGAGTTTCGTAAAAACAAAAAAAATATCAACCAAAGATTCTGCTGGATTTTTCCAGTTTTCAAAGTATTTCAAATAAGTATTTGGCATCAGTTAAGATTATCGACACTCAACCTAAAAGTCATAACATTCCATGTGCCTAATATAATTACCCTTAATTTGTTCAATTTTATGTTGGAATCACTTGAACATTTGCTCTTATGTTTTTTTTTCTATGTAGTGACCCAATAAACCATGATATCATTTAAGAAAATATTATTACACAATAAGTGTTTTTCTTCGTCAAAATCATGTTGATTGGTTTAATGTTTTCCTAGATAATTCAATCAGAAATGGATTCTAAAATGATACTCCAATATAAAATTAAACAAATTAAAATTACTTATTTTCAGTTTTTCGCAAATATTATTTCAAACCTTAACTCTCATTCAAGATAAGTATTATAAATTTGAAGCTGGGTTTGTTGATCAGTTAATCTTTCAAAACAATCATGCAAGAAAGTATGGTCATTGGTCACAATCAGTGAATTTTCTACATGGATTCTATCAAATGATTTAACGAACGAAAAAAACAGAGTTTGTTGGTCTCATTCTGATTACCCTGATTATGACACACAGGAAATCATGTATGTACTCAGGATTTAACTACAGTTTTTTTCTAATATCTCAGAAACCTCCACTTTTAGGCATATGAAATGTTTATGACTGTCAGGTGAGTCTAACTGATGTCAAACGCTCATTTGTCCATTCACTAGTCTAAAGAAAATATGAAGGAAAGTATGGCCATATACCACCGTAACTACGCCACTGGTACACGAAAATTATAATTTATAACTTCAAATAATTATCACATTGATAATCCGATATTGGTGTACCTGGATTAATATTTTTTTCCTTCAGTAGTTTTGAAAAAAAAATTAATCTTGATTTGTTTCGTACTTTCGGCACCCTGTATCTCATTTTAGGACATACATGAAACTTTTCATCTCGATATGAGGTGAGGAATCTGTATGAGGAGTTTGTCGGTCTTATTCTGACACACCCTGTATAAAATTTCTCATAAGAAGAATGCAATTATCGAAAAATGTTAGAGGAAATTTCCCTCACGTGTAAAAACGTCCATAAGAGGAATGCAATTACCGCTGGCTCACAGCGATAATTGCACTGTAGTGACGCGTTTCGCGTCACGTCAGTGCAATTATCGCATTAGATGTCAATTCAAGTGAAGTCGCGCGATTTTAATGTCAGAAGTGAGACTTCAAATGTGTCATCTACCTACAAGTGTTCATATAAGAGTGAGGTGTGAAATTTCCTACCGAATACCACTCGTGCATTGAAAATTAACCAGATAATTCTGAAAAAAACGTGTTTTTTTTATAAAAAACCGCACTCGGTTATTTTTTCGTTGTTTCAAAAAATTGCCCTCCTCCTTCGGAGTCGGGAAATTTATGCTTTGAAACAACGAAAAAAATAATCTCGTGCAGTTTAAAAAAAAAACACGTTTTTTTTTCAGAATTATCGGTAATTTTCAATGCACTTGTGGTTTTACCCCCGGTAATTGCACTGCGAAAATATCTCGTCGCCATGACACCACAAACAATACTGAAAAATGTAAGATAAACTTCAAAAAATTTCAAAAATATCGTGTGTTCAGCACAATTTTATTTATACTATTTGTCAGTGCTACGATATTTCTCAGAAAAAAATCAGTATTCCTTTATTCGTCAAATATTTCAATGAATTACACTCGTGCATAAAAATTACCAGATAATTCAACAATGAAGCATGTTATCTTACTTTTTTTAACAACAATCTTATAAAAATTGCACTCAGGTATCTCCATATTTTGTAAAATAAAATATGAAAATAATTTCGTGCTATTTTTAGATAACGCGCTTTCTTGCAAAATTATCGGTTATTTTTATGCACTTGTGCAGTTATAAACGAAGAGATTCCAGATAATTTTTTAATCTTCGATTTTCTCATTTATTTAATTCAAGTTCATTTTTACAGTGACGTTACTTTCACTTCAATTACTTCAATGTTCAAGAATAATTGTGATGGATTTATTCAATTCTACACACAATAAATAATATAGGCCCTACGCTAGAGGCTTGCGAGACACCTATTTCATTACACTATCACTATTTTCGCACGATCGATTTGATAGTGCGACACGATCAAAAATAAATTTTGCCCTTTATGGTCAATTAAATCTATGTAAAATGTATATAAACTTTTACATGACTACAATAAAGATTATTATAAATCATTTTTGTAGATGTTTTGCTATAATCATTTGCAGTTACTACTCACCTCCAGCGTTGACTAACAATACCCTTCTGCCTTTGTCATCTCTATTCGTCATAACGTTAACAACGTTATGTTCTGTAAAGGCAACTTTTTCATCGTCCGGTAGAAGGTTATCCAAAATTTTCTTGTTTTTTTCCTTGAAAGCTGCTATCCGTTTCATCTAAGAATGAAAAATGGGTAATTGAAAAATTGACCAATTATACTATTATGGTATTTCAAAGTATTTTGTATCTCATTGAAAATTATTTCTACTATAATGTCAGGAAATTGTCGTGTTGTTTATTGTCGGTCGAGTTACATTGTTATATCATTCTAACCTAATTGGAAACTAGTTAGAAGAATTACAGTGATATTTTGCAAAGATGAGAGCCTGAAGAAAATAACAGTTTTTGGCCAGTATCAAAGGATGAAAATGGTAAAGAAGGGATGAAGAAGGGAGTTGCTGGTTATGTATTGTTGAAATATTTTCTTGAAAATCTAAGCCAATATGAAATTTTACCATAATAATTCAGTATCACATGTGACATCAAAAATATTATCGTTATGTATGGGTGTCCCACAGGGATCCATTTATTGATACCATTTTTTTCGACATGTAGAATTTCGTTTATGTTTCTATTATGTTGAACTTATTTTCTTTTTAAAAAAACTCGTGTGATGTTCACGTATGCGGTTTCTGAACGATCTACTTGTCTGGCCTACATATACTTTGGGGCAAGACCCACATTTCAATTTGTAAACTACTGATTTTTCAGATTTCTGTGTCCTTATTATTTTTAATGAACCTTCCTAACGTTTTATCTGTTCTATAGGCTATCCTTGAATTTTGTTCATGCCAAAATGAGGTTAATTTTTCTGTAGCTGTACCTGAATAGGTTAAAGTTCTGTAGTAATTGTCAACGTTTCTAATACTTGGGTAGACTTCTTTGATAGCCTTATTGTGTAGTTTTTGAGCCAAAATATTATCTATTAAATCAACCCGGTATCCAAAACAGTTCCCAAGAACCTCACATAATCTGACTGAAGGTGCATTTAGTCAACATCATTTTAAAATTGTGCTTAAATATATGTTAAAAGCGAAAGTTGAATATGTTATATCAGATGGCACCATTTATAAAACAATTTTAAGTTTATGCTAAAAACCTTTGAGTTACCATTATGTTTATGATAATGCTTGTGCAAAAGTTGACTAAATCCACCCTGAGTTAAATGTTCATTCCCATTATTAATACTGATATTCAGTCTTTGCGCATACTTCTGTTCATTATGGAATCTCACAATTTGAGTTTTATTGGGATTGAGGAATAAGCTGTTACTAGAGAACCAACCTACAGCGCGGTTCATAATCTCCGATGTCATTATTGCCATTTAAGATGTTAATTTTCTTATCGCTAAAGACAATGGAAATATCGTCTGCATATAGAATATACGAGATGTTAACAATTAGTTCATCTAGATCATTTATATATACCATGAAAGACATGGGGCTCAACACGGATCCCTGCGGGACACCCAGAGTTACTATTATTTTATTAGAACTGAACTTATTTTCTTTGGCACCATCACAGTAGAAAAAGAAAATTATATGATGTATTCGATATGATAAGAATGGATTCCAATTTGGTGATCTTGTACATGTGAGCTTAATGTGATTATTTTTTTGCTTACCAAATCGTGCGCGCTCTTGGCATACCATTTACAGGGCCTCAAATAAATAGTCAGGGTGGCATCGTCGTCTTTGAAATAAATGGTAGGGTCGTTCTTCAGCAGCTCTCTGAGTTCCTTCAAAGCTTGCTCGACGATTTCGGGGGTTTCCCGGAGTTCTTCCTTGGCAAGAGCGAGGGTTTCGGCATCTGGGGGGGAATGGTTCAAGGAAAATGGCGATGTCATCTGCGAATATATAAATGAAATGTTGAATCGAATTTTCGGAAATGTCAAAAAGCTGTTTTTCTTCGCATGAATTTTTGAATAGTTCGGATTTCGGAGTTTACTTTCGTTTTCATTTGAACTCGTCTTATTTTGAATGGACACAAGGATGAATTGGAATAAGCAGGTTGGTCAAAGCTTTTACAAGTATTCACATTACGAGGGTGAAGTGATATCTAACATGTTTTATGAGTCCGTGACTTAAAAAGAAATGGCACCCTCTTGGGACCTTTTTGTTAGATAGATAGATGATTTATTGGTGTTATACAGTATTCACACAAGTCATTGAAAAATACTCGTACACACAATCACACGTAAGTACATCCGTACACATATAAAGTATATGATGAATTCATTATATCTTTGTTTTATAATACATTTTAATATTGATATAAGGCAATAAATATTTCAATTTTAAATGTAAAAATGATGAAATCTTTACAGTGCGGCTCTTTTTAGTTTCCTCCTGTTAACTTTTGATCAGTTTGACGTACGAACATGGAACAAAAACCGTTTTGTATGGTTTCACCGACAATTCTTTTTGAAGTAAAAGACATTGTGAAATATCAAGTATAAGTGCGAATCTGAAACACTGGGACAAAAAATATTTTGAACGGTTTTACCCACACAGAGACAAAATACTGCAGCAGGTTCATGCACAACGTTGTGTAAGACACAGTTGTGTAGATATTTTACATAATTGTCCATTTTTTCATCACACGCGTTTTGTGAAATTCAATAAATACTTGTGCAAGTCAATTTGTGTAGTATTCATGCACTTCCACATTGTCTAAAAATACACAAAAATATGCACATCTACCATAACACAATTTATATGGAAAACATCTACAACGCATTGAACTCATCTAACACCTGTTGTGCACTTTCTATTTGATATGCACAAATTGTATACTATTTCAACACAATTGTGTAATTTGCCACAACTTGACCAAGGCGTCGTCCCACCCAACCAAATACGCATGCGCGGCACTCCATATGTCCAGTCCATCATTGTTTGATTATTTCATGCTGATCGAAGGGCGAAGCTGGTTAAGTGTACTTATCTATTATTCATTATTTTCTCATGTGTATATGGTTTTGTGTCAAATGGAAGTGTTATATTTGCAAACTGATACTAATATTTGAAGGTTGGTATTGGTATTATTTTTTGTTATAACATCTAACCTACAAACTGACTAATTTTCATCATTTTCAACGATTTGAAAGGTGCATCCTCATACCTACTTCCTCCTGAATAAATATAGTATGACACGAAGATTACTTTAAACTTTATTATTATTCAACGTGTTCCAAAATAACAAAATGTATTTCATTATGTTCAAAACATAATTCTGCTGGTTGGTCATAGAGGGCACTTGCAATTGCGTCCTCTGATGTTTTGAGGAACGTTGCACAAGTAGCTGTTAGATTTAATTCAATACCCGTCGTGGTCTTAGCCAGGGGAGTAGTTGTTTTCTGACAGGTTCTTGCCATAATAAGCCTACATAGTTAGGTGTTTATGGGAGTAAAGGGTTCATCATCGGTCGGTAACGACTGTTCGTTAGCAAACGATCTCCCAAAGATTTCTGTCATGTTCATTTATGTTCAGTTTGGTGTTTTGAGTTTCTGTTATTTTATTTTGTAATAAGAGTTTATAGTTCAGTTATTTTTGTTATTAGTTCTTTGTGATGAAATAAACATTATTTGAATGATATTTAATTTTATTTCAACCTTCTGGAAAATGAAGCTCATAATTTCTGAAGAGAATAAGATATGAAGAAGCGAGGAGGTTGAAACTGATGCTTATTCTTATCTTATTCCGTTTGGATATTATGTGACTCAAGTGTTTCCTTTCTTAAAATTATAAATGGTACCTATAAAAATTGGCTTTGCTTTGTACACAAATGTGTACAATATACCTACACAATTCATGTATGCGGAGTACACAAATTTGTGACATTTTTTGCATACCTACACAATTTGTACAAACTAGGTACACAAATTGTTGCCATTCATTACAATTTATGCATAAACAGTACACAAGTTGTTGACATTCGTCGCACAACATACCGATTAATTTTGTATATTTTGTGTATAAAATTAAAACAAAACTATTCAGAATAATACAACACTGAAGTGTATCGTTTATACACAATATCTCTAATACAATATTATAGAAGAAAAATGAACAAATTGGTGCTGTCAACTTTTTAGAAACAAATTGTGCTGAAATTATTCACAATTGTGTAGAAAACATACATTTATTTCTCTCTGTGCAAGGAGAAATAATGTTTAGTCTCCTTGGGTTTTACCGACACTAGTTTTTGAGAGAAGAGACATGGCGATTACTCGACAGATGGTGCTGGGGTTACATCACCTTGAAAATTTAGAAAAGCAAATATATCAAAATTATGAAGGTACCTATTGATTAACGAAAATAAAATAAATGTATATGGTCGAGACGAGAATTGAATTCTTATTTCAACGACATGTAATTTGACCCCCATGCCATTTGAACCCCCTTCATTGTGATAAACCACAATATCTTTTATTTCAAAAAGTGGTACCGGTGATATCAATCAAAATGATTTTTGTTCCATGTTTGTATGTCAAATCGTTCAAAAATTAACAGGATAACAGGGGAGGGGGACTGAACAAAGCCTCACTGTATGTGTTGAGTAGGATTCAAAGACTCACCCTTCGGAAAAAAATCAATGTATCCGAGGTTTCTTCCAAATATCTTAGTATTCAGAAATAATCAATTTATTCCATTCTATAGAAATCTCTGCTTTTAAATTCATTCGATAACTTAATAATCTTGGAAGTACGTTTGAACCTTGTCTTAGGGTCGAAGATAACAGTTACACTGATAAAAAACTTGTTTTCTGGAATTACTTGTAGAGACCATTAATTGAATTTCAAGGTAATTGTCCGATTCTATTCAGATCTTCAAACTTTATTTTTTTTTTATATATTTCCTCATCTTTCTCAAGATGTTTTTCAATTCAAGGTGATAGTCATCGTGTTCAAAAAATGTACGTTTCAACAAACGTATGTGTCTTTTCATTTACTGAATAACTAATTAGCCCATACACGAGCCAGTTGAACCATCGTATGCTCAAAATGTTTTTGAAAAATAGGCAATAGACCTGACAATACTCGACAGCAAGCCTTTAAATGAATCAGAAACAAATATATGTAAAATCTAAGGTGTCCTCAAAAATAGAAAGTTCATTGAAATTTGTATTATATAAATGATATATTAAAATTTAAATAATTTCAACAAATTCATTTCATAAACTTTGCTAATTATCCGCAAAAAATGCTCATACACTTGGAAAATATGAGTCGATCCCTAAGATCAAATAACAAGGTCCCATTTTTTTAACAACTTTCTGAAGAAAAGATATTTTGAAATTGCCCTTGTAAAACTTCCAAGTCGTGTAATCGAGGTGTAATATTGATGCAGATCTTAAACTGCTTCAAAATTAAATAAATCTGTTTATCAAGAAAATGTTTTATTCCACTTCAAATTTGAATACACAATATTAAAATTATTATGTGTATTCAATAACAGTGCTTACCATCGATAGCCCAACTATATGGTTTTTGAATAATGGTATCATGAAAATCTCGAAAATTAAAAGAAAATTTATAAAAAAGTGGCATCAACAACAGAAACATACGATACTGTCATAATTAACCATTTTATATTTGAAAATACTAATACACCATCCACCTATAGAAGTAGTTTTGGTCGATCTGGCACAACTTCTCGAAGTTACAGATCTTGAAGGTGTCAAATATTGGCTATGAAACTTTGGTAATTGATTTGTTAGCACTGTGTAGAGTTTTTTCTGTGATTGTTGTTGTTAAAATTGTTATTTCCGTCAACGTATTGCACCCCTACGCGCAACCCTCGGATGTCTTCAAGAGACTTGTGTGAATTACAGAAGACGCAGCCCTTACCTTTTAACGTGTGATGCCATGCCATGATAATGAATTGCTTGTATACATATCAAGCACGTAATCAAAATTATTATTTTCTTTCGCATATGTTATTTCGTGAACACATGTTTTATCTGTTATTTTACTGTTTCTTAGAAACAAAAGGTTATAAGGTGAATTTTGATGATAATATGGAGTTATTTAACGTTCATCCACACTTTTGTATGTTGTTTTGTTGAAGACAAATATCGTTCGATAGAATTCATTGTTGTCTCGATATCTGTCGAAATATCGTCAATAATTGGATTATCTGTGTTTTTTATGGTTTCATCCGCAGTCGGATTATTATTTTTCAAATAGTAATCTATAAACATTCAGTTCTTGTTTATCGAATTGCTTATCTTCAAATTTATGTTCGTTACCAATACCTTCTTTAAAAAAAACTTACAGTTGTGTATTATCAATGGCTCTGTCGGATTATACTACTTCACCGGAAAGATTCACTATGCACGAGGACCCCAAATAAAGAATGTTCTCGTGAACAAAAGTACCCCTACTTTTAGCCGATTGTTTATCTTATCCTCGTTATTTGTTTCGAATCAAAGTTCATGATTCAAACAATTTTGAATTATCTCGATATCACGTATAATATGGTCATTATTTATAAATGACATAGGCGGGGATTTAGTTTCCAACTAGAACAATCAAAAATATATACATACAAGCGCTTCAAAAGAAGCTATTTGTAGTTGCGATTTTTTTAAAACGAGAGCCTTTTATTTTTCTTCATTGTCTTTTCTGCTCCATTCGCGTGTTTCATGCACAGTAGTATCCGATTTCGATCAACGTTCAATGTTTGTTTCACTGAATCCGAACTGACTAATTCAGTCTTACCACCCCTAGTCGTTAGCCTGAGGATCTGCCAATAGCCGATCTATCAGGACGCTTTCACTAAAATGATGTAGGTCTGAAGCTTGCAATTTCTGATTTCTAAAAATATACTTAACTGAGAAGTACCTCAAGGATCAGTGCTTGGCCCAATTCCTTTTTTCATCTATATTTACTCAGTTTGCCAATGATACTATCTTACTTTTGCATAATGGAAATGACATTGATCTTCATCAACAAATAAATAATGATGCCAATATGCTTTAGACATATCAAAAACTAACATCCTCACTTTTAAATGTCATCTGCCATAACTTTATCTGGGTAATGCAGTTATCAGCAGTAAGAGAACAACAAAGTTCCTTGGTGTATCCATTGATGAAAAGTCAAAGTTTGTGGATCATTTAAAAACGTCGGATAAAAAAATAGCCTCTGGGTGCGTTTCCATGTGAAATTCATGGATTCAGTTTCATCTGGATTCAAGACTATTTTGTTCTTCGCTAAATACGAGACGACATATTTTTAAATAAGAGCTACTATTCTCTGTCGTAATATTCCAACGATTAATTTTAGTTTAGTTTCGCATTTTCTCGCGTTGTGTTTTGTCAATTTGTTAATTTTTCAAACACTCTCTCATGCCTTTACTTTTAATTTTTATTTACTGATGTGCGTCTACTTTTATTTATTTATATTCGCATTGACAGTTTCTATACTTCTTATGCAAGTCTATGAAATAAATTTACTACAAAAAGATTGTAAAAGTCATTAAAGACTATTATGATTCGACTAATAATGTTTGTTATAATAGGAAGGATATTAATAAAAATTCAAGATTAGTAAAATACGTACTTTCCAGGATTTTCAATATCTCTAGTATGTTTGGATGATGAATGAATTTTGAATTTGTAGAAATAAAGAATGAATTGTATTGAGAAAACAAAAATAAAAATTGCTTCTGTTTGTAATCAACATTTCTACCCCACTTATTGTGTTTAAAATGTTACATAATTTTTCACAAAGTTTAAAAATTGTTTATATGGCAAGATTGAAATTCTTAGTTGTGAGAGATTATTTCAAACAAGTTTCATTTCAGAACGTTATAACGTACTCACAAACGATCCATTGAGAATATATGGACATTTAATCTTTTTTATTCGGTAGGCCTCTTAAAATAGGCTATACCAAATTTAAACTGCATATTTTTCTTATTGTAAGTATCGTGTAAAAAATCTAACTTCCAATCGTTTTTTCTGTACCTACATATATCCAATAATTCATTTTGGTGTATTATTTTTCACAACAGAAAAATCACAACACGTCACACATTGCACCAAGCAATATTTGGTGTCAACAAATCTGTCGCTCTTTAACTACTTAGTTGTTATGTTTTGTTTCGCATGAAAGATTATCATTTATATTATCCAGATGATTTGAATTATAAAAAATGCAAAATCATCAATTACTTGAAAGTGAAGGATAATTCAATTTGTTTGGCTTGATCAGTTCTAGAAGGTGTTGTAAGAGGTATTGATGCAGTTTTTTGTCATGTTGCATGATGCAAACTGGAACTTTTTATGCGTTGTAACTTTACGATCGCTTTTAGCTCCTGATCATTTGTAAAATTGAAACTAATATCGGAAATACAAAATCTAAACAATTTTTCGGGTTTTCTTGAACATTGTAGAATTTCCGACTATCTCTAGATTGACGAAATGGTTAAAGCTTTCGCGGCCGAAGTTTTCAGTGTCACAATTTTCACTCGGGTTCAAGGCCGTCGTTTTTTAGAATGTTTTCCTAACGTTTCGCTAGCGCGAGTGGCTAGCTTCTTCAGAGGCTTATACATCATGAATAATCTCAGATTACTGGAGATTCCGTCTGCGGAGATTGTATTTATTCTGATTTAGGTAGTCTTGTTCGTTAAATACCGTATCTGGATTTGGTACATTCTCACTAACCCTAATTGACCCCTTATTACCTGCCGGTTTATGTCGTTGATATCCTTTGTTATTTTAGAATTGCTTATTACCGTAGTAGTAGTTCTTTGGGGAGACCGCAACCGCAGCCGGGCAAGTAGCCATCCCCTGTTCTCCACTTATCTACATTGATCCTCCTAGTTTTCCTTTTCGAACCTTAGTGACCTAGTAATGAAGGTCAGTATGTCCAACACTCGCCGAGGAAGTGAGATTAAGTTTCTTCGTCTTCTTCGCATTTGCGGCAAGTGGGGCTGTCTTCCATACCTATAAGTGATAGGTGTCTGCCTAACTTGTTATTTCCTGTTAGTATTCCTATAAGGAGGCGTAATGCTTGGCGGTTTCTGCCTAAGAGCCTTGTCGTCCTTGACTTATTGGAGCCGGCCACCAGCCTCCAAAGTTTATTCAGCTCTTTTTCTGCCCACTCGTCTAGGGCTGAAGAGGTTTGGCTTCTTGCGATGCCTATAGTACAGGCTCCGGCCCACAGAACGGCGTTGCGGATCCGGATCTGGCAAGTCCGTCTGCCACCTCGTTTCCGCGCACCCCTCTGTGACCCGGGACCCATACCAGCTGAACTTCCTTCGTTTCAGCTAGCTTCTCGAGCGCATCTCCGCATTCCTGTACAAGCGATGAGCTTGGTTTAGGATGGCAGATGGCCCTACTATTCGAACAGATATAAATTATCTGTTCGGACCCTTCTTTCACATCTTCTCTCGTAGCTACGGATAGGATGGCGAACACTTCAGCTTGAAAAATGTTGTATATCTGCCCTAAGCGTAGCTCTCTTCCCTTCAGGTAGATTCCAGCACCCGAAGCCTGTTTGTAAGTCAGACGCGAACCGTCCGTATGACTTATTAGGCTTCCTGTGCCAAACTCCACCGTGTTTCCTTCCCATTAATCTCTGCTCGGAATGGTGAGAGTAAACTATCTATTCCATCGCAGTCTGTCTTGTGCGCTTTTCTCTCTGAGGGCAGAGATCGGGATCTCCTGCTCCGTCCACTTCGCGATTTCCGCATGACAGCCAGCGCATGATCTCTGGAGTGGGTGCCCCAACTGCCGCAGTTACCATAGGATTGCGACCGACTTTTAAATAACCCCATCTACGTGCGGCCTCCATGAAAGTTTGGAGTCTAGGACCACCCCCAGGTATTTGACCTGCTGGACTAACTTCAGCTCTTGCCCAAACGTGGCGGTGGCCTGAATCCATTTTTCTTCCTCCGTTTGGTGAACAGGATCATCTCTGTTTTTGTGGGATACACTGAGAGCCCTGTTTCACCGCACCATCTCTCAATTATTCTGCAGGCAGCCTGCATGCGGTCGCAGGCGACTTATTACCGTAACTGGGTTAGGCATATTTTCGATAACATTAATTGGCAGCTTTTTACCTGCTCTCTTAATGTCGTAGTTTTCTTTTGTTATTTTGGAATTTCTAAGAATGGGATTCCATATTCCATATTCGGGATTCCATATTCGGTAGAGGTTCACAGCTTCTTCTTTTCTGTTGAAATTCTTCATGTGTTTGTGAATCTCTATTGCCTCCCGTACAAGTCGGCTATGGTATCCCTGGTTAGGGGCAAGAAGTTTTACGTCCTCAAACAGAATCTTGTGGTTTCCTTCACTGAGCGCGTGTTCTGCCACTGCCGACTTCTCCGTTTGGCCTGATCTGCAGTTCCTCTGATGTTCCTTCAGCCTTGTTCCCATGGATCTTTTTGTGGTTCCGATGTATACCTTTCCGCAAGTGCATGGTATGCGATATACTCCCGCTGCAGATAGTGGGTCTCTTTTGTCTTTTGCCGACCTAAGGCTTTGTTGTAATTTCCTGGTGGATGAAGACCGTTTTTATGTTGTGTTGCCTGGGTTTTTCAATTCTGCCTGTGACCTCAGGAATATGTGGAAGATACGCACGTGCAACTATCTGAGCCTCCTCCCAACTTCGTCTCGTGGAAGTCCTCGGTTTCATGGCAGACGGAATCTCCAGTCATCTGAGATTATTCATGATGTATAAGCCTCTGAAGAAGCTAGCCACTCGCGCTAGCGAAACGTTAGGAAGAAATTCCAAAAAACGACGGCTTTCAAACCCGAGTGAAAGTTGTATCTCTAGTTTTTCTCTTTGTCTCTGTACATGTTTTTCATAAACTCTCTCGGTTCTATTGAATCCTGGAGACGGTGGTATGGTGAATTGGTTCACGATCTGGATGTCTCCTGTTGAATTCTTCAGCGGCTTCCCTCATTGATGGAGCGTTGTCACCAATCTCAATTCCCTCGACTAAGTTGAGATTTACCATTTTGAAAACTCCCAAAGACCATTTATAACTTATTTCACCAAATACTCGTGGAAAGTGTTTTGAGGATAACTGTCAAAATTATAACAAAGAAAAAACAGACAACTTATTTTCAAAGCCAGCTATGAAAAACATAGTATCTGGCGTATTGATCTAATCATATGAATTGACCGTATAAAGAAATCATGAGAATTTTGTCTAAATTTGTCACGGAATTTAGAAAAATGTTTCGAAAAACGCATAGAACTTAAGGGGTACTTTTACAATCGTTGATTGACTATTTAGTATGCTAAAAAATTAAACGATATGGACAATACTTTTTCAACTTTTGATTATTGGTTGAATCAAGGGAAGTACAGGTTACGATGATAGAACTTCGTAACTGAATATTCGATGTGTTTCTTATTTGAATGGCTTCCACCTTCTCTTAAAACAGTTTTTCATACAGGGTCAGTCAAAAAAGCGTCAATTTGGAAATTTGTCATCATATAACTAGCACCCTATGTGAGATATTGGGGTGAAACTTGGTATATTGGTTGTATAAACTAAAGACGATTTGATCTTCACAAACTTTTATTTCACCACAACATGTTTCGCTATCACAGTAGCTTCTTCAATCACTTGAAGAAGCTACTGTGATAGCGAAACATGTCGTGGTGAAATAAAAGTTTGTGAAGATCAAATCGTCTTAAATAGTTATATGAGAGATAACATTTGTAGACTTTTCATATTAGTATGGCAGAATAATAATTATCGGAATGAATAAAAATCGGGTTGTTTATTTGCGTTTATTTCATCAACAACTTCTCCACCACTGGATCCATATATGATACGGTTGGAAATAGTAACAAATAAAAGTCATATTTCAAGAGCTATCTTTCCTCGATACCATTTTGAATGATTCACATGTATTTAATTCGATAAGTTTTATCTTGATTTATGCTTTTGTAGTTAGTTGCATCTTGAACTACGAACTTTTGTACTGGAGGGATAAAGGTGATCTCGCTTCACACAATGGAATGAATACATCCCACCCTGAAGAAAAAATTGATATGTATGTAACCAGTTAAGAAAGGCTTCATTTTTTTTCAAAATGTTATTTATACAAGATTTTTTCTAAATTATATTTGAAAAGACATAAATGAAATATAAATATGAATTTTTTTATTTAAAAATCTAGAAATCCAAGTAGATATCTGTGTAGGTATGTTTCCATAGTTACCTCTTTTACTGATGATCCTAACATATAAGTTCAATCTCTGGTAGAAGTCCATTTCTGCTAAAAGACGAATTGGGAAGAAATATCACAAAATCATCTCCACAACTTTAATTCGAAAGCAATTATCAATAAAGTTTCAGATCCAGCAAGAATCCATCTTCAGTATTACATAAGTTATGGAGAGAAAAAATATATTTTTTTCTATATAACTGTAAACGATTGTAGGAATCTTTTTTTTCATTCAATTAGGGAAACTTTGTCCAATGCCCAACAAGCATGGTTATAGTTTTTTGAAAAGATATACATATAATTAAATAAGTGTCATTTTATTATATTGTTAGTGCTCTTTGTCCTTCCACCAACAAAATATAGTAAACTGCATTCTTAATCCTTAATTGAAGGTTGGAATGTGACATTCAAAAATTAAGTTTCCTACAATCGTTTACAATTATACAGTGGAACAAACTCATATTTTCCGTAATTTTCGACGTAGAACCATGATATTTTCAGTACCCATAGATACACTGAAAATAAACTCGCTTCACAAAAATGGTCATCCTTCCTGATATACACTGCAACTCAGTAGCGATGGAACCATTCATTTTTCCATCGCTGCAGGCGTGCAGTGTATTTCACGTTAGATGACCCCTTTTGTACAGTGAGCTCATTTCTAATGTATATATCGATCCTAAAAAATTCATGGTTCTTCGTCGAACATTACGGAAGATACGGGGGTATTTCCATGAGAAGTGAAACAAATTCGAAATTTTCAGGACTAAAAATTTTTCTGGAGACATGTGTGTAGTAAACACGAATCTGATGGAATTTCGGGCCAATTTTTACCCGTAATTGATAAAATTTGTGTTTTTATAACTTAGGTAAATAACTATTTCTGATTTAGTTCCGTGTTCTTAAATAGATCAACTAATGTAACAAATACTTGAACTGTTTTTAGATAACGTATTATTATCATCGTCTTTAAATCAAAGAGCTGCGAATGATTGATTTTTTTTTGTTAAGTACGTGTTGTTCGTGGAATATTTTCCTAAACTCTTCACAAGGATCAAACACTCAAGACAATTTCGTAACTTAATGAAATTTCAATTGTGCACTGCATTTACCTTCAAAGATTATATTTTTAACAGAATTAGGTGATATCTGAACCTGTCGCTTTTTTTATTTTGACTCAGAATTCACAGACCGAGTATAATTAATGATAATAATATAAGTTTCTTTTGAGAATTCATGGAAAAACTCAAAAAATTGTTCATGCGAAACATCTGTGAGATCAAAAAACTGCTCACCATCAGAGTTTGTATAGTACAAAATGAAGGATCAACTTACACCACTGTCTAAAACTTTCAAATGTTCCAAACAGTGCACTGCAAATATTCAATGTCATGTTCTATCACTGACGAAGCTTATACATTGAATTGTAAATGACACTTACTTGATGATTAATGAATTTATTAAATGAATTGTAAAAGGACGAAATATATTCTATTAATAAAATTTATAATAAACAATTGGGCTTTAGGGTGTTTCACAGTCTTAAAGGGCTCCTTATCTCAACATAACAAAGTCATGTGCAAAGCGTGTTCGACAACAATAAAGGAAAATTTTATCACTCAATCGCTTCACGACAATTATCAATTGTTGTCAATATTTATTTATGCATTTTCTGAATTATACGTGCTGATATTACGTTATAGAATTAATGAATGTTATGATATAAAATTGTCGTTCATTTCAATTACAATAATTGAAAAATACGTACAATTGGACACGCAACTTCTCACGAAAGATTTCACGCAAGTAGTAATTTTTAAAAAAAGTAGATATACTTACCATTAACACTTTGATAATGACTGATTTTTGCTACATTCCTATGATAATGTTTTTGTTGGAAAAAGTCCTTTTGCACGTATAGATAATATAGTGCGATAATTGTTGTCGTTTATCGAGCAATTTTAACAACGTTTACAGTGTTCTTTAATATTTCTCAATCACATTCCAACGGACATTTTGAAAATCACTTTAGTTTTGAAAATCCTTCCTGTTTATGGAAATGCTAAAGTCGAACATTATCAGGACCGTCATTTTTCGTTTCGATTCAATAAGAATTAATAGCCAACTCCTATAGGTTACTCGGGTAACTATACTGCTTACTCATTTTGTGGCATTTTTCTCAGATTGACAATAGGGATTTGAATTGTAAATTTTTGAAATATTCGTCGTGTTATTAATATGATATCACTAAAGTCCCCTTTGACATATGCAGTTTTTGCTGGCACCAAAATACGAACGAGATACCTAAACTGGATAACAATGTAAAACATGTTAAGAAATCATTTATATTGAATTATTTATTTGAAGTCTCATGTGTGCTATTTTCGTTTAAACAATAACCATAATCTCCTCTCTATTTTTGAGACAATGCAAAAACCACAGTGATTACTTTCTCTAAATTAGTTCATCTACTTCCCAGTAGATGTCCGAAACGAAAGATCTTTTTTGGATCTTCAGGTTCAACAAAAAAGAAACTTTGTATTATTTAGAACAAGTTGAAAAGATTTCCGTTTGTCGAAGGGGTGAAAAGTGGGACAACAAGTCTTTCCTTCAGGTTTTCTGGCCTTTGAATGATGCTCCATGCAAAATTTGGAAGCTTAAGATTGAACCCAAGAGCAGTTTTCGATTTTTCATCTTAGCCGCTCCCACGAGTTCTTCAGTTCTTTCATTTAGGCAACCCTGAGGTCGGGCTCTACTGAAAAAGTGTTCCCCTCGTATTTTCCCAAAGTAAAGACCAAAATAAGGTGAAGGAACACAAAATTAGGCATATACCTATGAGACATCGAATTTTTGCGATGATCGATTTTGGGTCCCAAAATTGTGTCAACCAAATCGTCTTCCGCTTTGTCAGATGATTACTAGTCACTTTCTAAACAAAATCATCGTAACGAAAAACATAAATCGTCGAAAAAATCGATAGACATTTTTTCCTTCGTACTGGAGTCGGCCCTGACCAATTTAAAAAATATTTGGAATTTGGGGTTTCCCAGGAATGGACTTTCATGTCACCAAATGGAAGAAGACGTATATCTTGTTAGCGGCTCTCTCCACAGAACACATACACACACATACAGTGCTGCTTTTTTAGTCCCCCCCCTCCCGTTAACTTTTGAACGGTTCAACCAGTCTCTATAAACAATGGTTCAACGTTCAAACATAAAAAAAACCGTTTGGAGGGTTTCTTCGATACTTCTTTTTGAAACAAAAAATATGGTGTTTACTCGACAGGGGTCGCGGGGGGGAACATCAACTCAAAAATTTTAAATGGTATGGGGGGTCAAGTGTCGCATCGTTGAAAAGAGAAATCAATTCTCTTTACAACCATCTAAATATTTTTGAACTTAGTTGAGAATTTTTTTTCCAATTTCGATTTTTTTGCCTTTCGAAATTTTCGAATTGATGTGCCCCCAGCGCCATCTGTCGAGTAATTGCAATGTTTCTTCTCACAAAAAGTAGTATTGGTAATACCCTTCGAAATGTTTTTGGTTTCATTATTCCACAACAACCCGGTCAAATTTATCGAGGTATGAGTAGTTTTCGGATCCGCCTTTTTATTTGATATTTCGAATTTTAATTGCAAAAACAATATTAACGAATTTCAAAAAAAAATTAGATGGTTGTGAAGAGAATTGAATTCTCTTTCCAACGATGTGACACTTGACCCCCCATGCTATTTAAAATTTTTGAGTTGATGTGCCCCCCCGCGCCCCCTGTCGAGCAATCACCATATTTTTTATTTCAAAAAGTAGTATCGGTGAAACCCTCGAAACGGTTTTTTTTTTCAAATCTGTACGTCGAACCGTTCAAAAGTTAACAGGGGGGGGACTAAAAAAAGCCGCACTGATATGTGTTTTGTGGCTCTCTCTTATACTCAAGGGACCCAAAGGAATGGTGGTGTTTTCTCTAATCTGGACTGATGTGTAGATTTATTAATTTCAGTAAATATTATCATTTTATTGATGACACTCTGTCTATAGTTGTAAAACTTCTGACTCTTTTTTGACTAATTGACCAATTTTATTCAAACGTGAGGATTGAGAAGTCAAACTATTAAGCAATCGGTCTTGGCCATCTAGTTTTGAAAATTTGAACTAATATTTACTCAGCCCCTGTCATCTAGTATTGAGAAGTCAAACAAATTCTTGCCACCTAGTATTGAAAATTAAAACTAAAAATCACATAAAATAGAGTTCTGTAAAAAAACTGAGGGATAGAAAGAACTCTGTAAGAGTTCGACCGATAATTTTTGGAACAGAAATCCTTATTGACACTCGAGACGCCAAACGTCAGGCGAATAATTCGTTATTTTGATTTTAGAAAGTTTTGTTTGAAATGAATTCAACGACTAGTGATTTCACCGAACTAGGAAAAACGTCAGAAAATGATACATATCAGAGAGGTAGTCTCAGTTCGGTGAAACGTAGACCATTCTTTCCGAGAAAGCTAGTAAATTTAACCCCCCTCAATTTGAACGAGATAAAAAAAGAAGTTGAAGCTGAGAAAAACAGAAGTATCAATTATACTTTCGATGATAGCGACAACGATAGTGAAAGTACAACGGAGTGCGAGGCATCGGAAGTTTGTGATAAAACTTTGAGGGATATATCGAACACTGTAGACACTGCGGTAAAATCTGAAGTGGAATGCATCCCAAGTTTGAGAGAGGAACATAGCAAACCGTCGAATGGCGCGGAAACTCAGTGTAAGGAAACTAAAACTGAAAGTAATACCCAAAGGACCCAAAGAAATGATAGTTTTGACTTGGACTTTTCTGCTTTATCCTTGTCGACGCCTGTGAAGCAAAAAGAAATGACTTTAACGACTCCTAGAGTAAACACACTTCCTGTCTGTCACGAAGCACAGGTATCCAAATTTGAAAGATTTGTTACACCAAAGGTGAAAAACATCTTGCCTGCTAGAACTCAGTTGAGTGTTTCCAAACAGAGCTCGTTTGTAACGCCTAAAAATTCTTTGAAAAACCACCAGGTGAAAGCTGCCACCCCTTTTGGCACCAACGCTAGAGCCAGTATTAGGAAGGAAACCACAGTTGACAATGTTTTGTATACAATGCCGAAGCAAGTCCTTACAGACAAAACATTCAACAAGATTGTTGTCAAACAGGTGGAGTACCTGGTACTTGGTATCCTTGGGAAAGGAGGTAGTTCCGAGGTATTCCAGTGCTATAATCTCGCAAACAAACAACTCGTAGCAATTAAATGTGTATCCTTGCAAAACACTGCCTCAGCTAGTAGTTATATAAACGAAGTAAAGCTGCTACAGCAACTGCAATACTGTGATAAGATAATAAAAATGTATGACTTTGAAATTCTGAATGCCGAAAAAAAACTGTATATGATTTTAGAGAAAGGGGGAGATGATTTGTCCACGATTCTGAAAAAACTAGCCTCACAGGGCACCCATATCCCCATATACACGCTCCTCTTCTATTGGATGGACATGCTGCATGCAGTCCGACAGATACATTCCCATGGCGTGATACATACCGACCTGAAACCTTCTAATTTCATTAAGGCTGATGGTGGGTTGAAGCTCATAGACTTTGGAATAGCTTCATCTGTACAAAACGATGAGACAAGTGTTTTTAAAACCAATCCAGAGGGTTCATGCAACTATATTAGCCCTGAAGCATTGAACAACGACTCCTCCACCAGTGCCTCCAGTCCTAATGTCGGCCAGGCGAGGTATAAGGTTCACTACAAGTCCGACGTTTGGTCCTTGGGGTGCATCTTGTATCAGTTGGTGTATAGGAGGACCCCCTTCACCCATTTGAGCCATATGTGGACAAAGTTGGCGTTTATTTTGAACCCGGATCACAAAATTGAGTATCCTGAGGCGAACTGGGTGTCACCGAGAATTTTAGATACAATAAAGAAATGTTTGCAATATAACGTTAAATCTAGGCCTTCTGTAGATGAGTTGATAGAAGAGTATGAAGCAAAATTGCTTAATATTTAGATTTGAACAAATATTCTGAATCAATTGATCTTCAATATGAAGCAAAATTGCTCAATATTTATATTTGAACAAACATTCTGAATTAATTAATATTGAATAAGACTGTCTCCTGTTTTATTTGTAAAAAGGATTACAGTGAAAAAAGGAAATTTCCTTCCAGTGATTTTTGAGATATCTCAATAGGTTGAAACCCATAAATTTTCGGTTCCCTTTTTCGAATTGTAAATGATAAGAGCAGTAGCTAGTGTCCTAATATTTTTTTAGTTTTCTACTGAGCAATAAATGTACTGACAAATACTTTAAATCAATAGTAGTGTTAAAAATTTGTTATTTTATTAGCTTAATTGATGTTGTGTTATTATTTATTTATTTTGTGTCAGGATGATTAAGGCAATTCTCTCTTCACCCTATATGTATATATTTATATCTTTTTAAGTGCACAAGCCAAACTTTATATTTTTCGACTAGGAGTATTTTTATGTCTGTTCATGTATTTATTTTAAAGATTTATTCTCTTATCGTCTGCTGTATATATTTTTTGTATTTATTGTATTATCACTTGTGATTTGTATTCTCAACAATAGTTTTGTATTTTTTCTCTTGTCTTTTCAGGGAGTTATTATATTTATAGTACCCCAAACGATGATTCAACATTATCCCTTACATAAAGGAGGTTTGGTGTCAGTAAAAAGAACTGAGTTGTGGCAATTCAGACAGTAAAAATGAAGAGTTTCAACAGAAATATAGTTCATCCAGGATTAAAAGTTTAACTGCATTTTTTTCAGTTTTGTCTGGTTTTCTGACAACTCATTTCTTTAACTTGGGAATCCTGGTACTTAGACCTCCCTGTATTTATTTGTTTTGTATATATTCTGATTTGTAAATTTCGTGGCTCCCTTCTGAGTAAATCATTGTTCATGATCCTAATTCTATTGTGCTCCGATACTGTTTTTATAAAATGGAAATAATAAAGTTTTCTATTTACTTGTATTGCTTAGTTTCTTTTTCTGTTAGATCAAAAATATTATCAGTTTTTATTATTCAAATTATCTATTTATGCTATTCTATTAAGATAATAGAAATTTGGGAGTTTCTAGTTGTATTGCATCCTCGCACTTCTGTTATCCTGATAGCACGCTTCCATTCTAATCTCTAAATTAAAAAGTGAGCATTGTTTCTTCTGAAATCCACTAGCTGCTATTCTACGAAATGTGGTTACGTGTGTGATGAAGTGCGAGGAGGTAATTAAGTTGGAAACTCCCAACACCTTCAACTTCTGATATCCTGGTAGCACATTTCCATTTTAATTTCGAAATTGAAATCCATTGTTTTTTTCTAAAAACAACTCATTGCTATTCTATGAAAAGTGGAATTCCTATCAGTATAAACGAAGTGCGAAGAGGTAATAAAACTGGAAGCTCTTAACACCTCCTCAAACTTCTGTTATCCTGACACATTTTTTTCACAACACCTCAAAGTTGAACGTACTTCTATCCTGATACATTTTTGTGAAGTTCCTAATTGTAACGAAAAACATTTTTGCATCGCGTTTCTATTTTCCTGTTACCGATTTATCAATTTGACTTGCTTTCGATACGAAAATGTTCATCAGAACTTCACAGAAATGAAGTTCTTAATGGTAACGAAAAATATTTCTGTATCACGTTTCCATTTTTCTGTCACCGAATTTTCGCCATTAAGAACTTTACAGAAATGTATCAGGATAGCAGTATGTTCAACTTTGATGAGGTGTCCAACACTTCAAAGTTGACCATACTGCTCTCCTGGTACATTTTTCTGAAGTTCTTAATGGTAACGAAAAATATTTCTGTATCACGTTTCCATTTTTCTGTCACCGAATTTTCGCCATTAAGAACTTTACAGAAATGTATCAGGATAGCAGTATGTTCAACTTTGAGGAGGTGTCCAACACCTCCTCAAAGTTGACCATACTGCTCTCCTGATACATTTTTCTGAAGTTCTTAATGGTAACGAAAAATATTTCTGTATCACGTTTCTATGTTTCTGTCACCGAAATTTCGTCATTAAGAACTTTACAGAAATGTATCAGGATAGCAGTACGTTCAACTTTGAGGTGTTCAACTTTGAGGAGGTGTCCAACACCTCCTCAAAGTTGACCATACTGCTCTCCTGATACATTTTTGTGAAGTTCTTAATGGCAACGAAAAATATTTCCGTATCACGTTTCTATTTTTCTGTCACCGAATTTTCGTCATTAAGAACTTTACAGAAATGTATCAGGATAGCAGTACGTTCAACTTTGAGGAGGTGTCCAACACCTCCTCAAAGTTGACCATACTGCTCTCCTGATACATTTTTGTGAAGTTCTTAATGGTAACGAAAAATATTTCCGTATCACGTTTCTATTTTTCTGTCACCGAATTTTCGCCATTGAAAACTTTACAGAAATGTATCAGGAGAGCAGTACGTTCAACTTTGAGGAGGTGTCCAACACCTCCTCAAAGTTGAACATACTGCTCTCCTGATACATTTTTCTGAAGTCCTTAATGGTAACGAAAAATATTTCTGTATCACGTTTCTATTTTTCTGTCACCGAAATTTCGTCATTAAGAACTTTACAGAAATGTATCAGGATAGCAGTACGTTCAACTTTGAGGAGGTGTCCAACACCTCCTCAAAGTTGACCATACTGCTCTCCTGATACATTTTTCTGAAGTTCTTAATGGTAACGAAAAATATTTCTGTATCACGTTTCTATGTTTCTGTCACCGAAATTTCGTCATTAAGAACTTTACAGAAATGTATCAGGATAGCAGTACGTTCAACTTTGAGGAGGTGTCCAACACCTCCTCAAAGTTGACCATACTGCTCTCCTGATACATTTTTGTGAAGTTCTTAATGGTAACGAAAAATATTTCCGTATCACGTTTCTATTTTTCTGTCACCGAATTTTCGCCATTGAAAACTTTACAGAAATGTATCAGGAGAGCAGTACGTACTGCTATCCTGATACATTTCTGTAAAGTTCTTAATGACGAAGGAGGTGTTGGACACCTCCTCAAAGTTGACCATACTGCTCTCCTGATACATTTTTCTGAAGTTCTTAATGGTAACGAAAAATATTTCTGTATCACGTTTCTATGTTTCTGTCACCGAAATTTCGTCATTAAGAACTTTACAGAAATGTATCAGGATAGCAGTACGTTCAACTTTGAGGAGGTGTCCAACACCTCCTCAAAGTTGACCATACTGCTCTCCTGATACATTTTTGTGAAGTTCTTAATGGTAACGAAAAATATTTCCGTATCACGTTTCTATTTTTCTGTCACCGAATTTTCGCCATTGAAAACTTTACAGAAATGTATCAGGAGAGCAGTACGTTCAACTTTGAGGAGGTGTCCAACACCTCCTCAAAGTTGAACATACTGCTCTCCTGATACATTTTTCTGAAGTCCTTAATGGTAACGAAAAATATTTCTGTATCACGTTTCTATTTTTCTGTCACCGAAATTTCGTCATTAAGAACTTTACAGAAATGTATCAGGATAGCAGTACGTTCAACTTTGAGGAGGTGTCCAACACCTCCTCAAAGTTGACCATACTGCTCTCCTGATACATTTTTCTGAAGTTCTTAATGGTAACGAAAAATATTTCTGTATCACGTTTCTATGTTTCTGTCACCGAAATTTCGTCATTAAGAACTTTACAGAAATGTATCAGGATAGCAGTACGTTCAACTTTGAGGAGGTGTCCAACACCTCCTCAAAGTTGACCATACTGCTCTCCTGATACATTTTTGTGAAGTCCTTAATGGTAACGAAAAATATTTCTGTATCACGTTTCTATTTTTCTGTCACCGAATTTTCGCCATTAAGAACTTTACAGAAATGTATCAGGATAGCAGTACGTTCGACTTTGAGGAGGTGTCCAACACCTCCTCAAAGTTGACCATACTGCTCTCCTGATACATTTTTGTGAAGTTCTTAATGGCAACGAAAAATATTTCTGTATCACGTTTCTATTTCTCTGTCACCGAATTTTCGCCATTAAGAACTTTACAGAAATGTATCAGGATAGCAGTACGTTCGACTTTGAGGAGGTGTCCAACACCTCCTCAAAGTTGACCATACTGCTCTCCTGATACATTTTTGTGAAGTTCTTAATGGCAACGAAAAATATTTCTGTATCACGTTTCTATTTTTCTGTCACCGAATTTTCGCCATTAAGAACTTTACAGAAATGTATCAGGATAGCAGTACGTTCGACTTTGAGGAGGTGTCCAACACCTCCTCAAAGTTGACCATACTGCTCTCCTGATACATTTTTGTGAAGTTCTTAATGGCAACGAAAAATATTTCTGTATCACGTTTCTATTTTTCTGTCACCGAATTTTTGCCACTAAGAACTTTACAGAAATGTATCAGGATAGCAGTACGTTCGACTTTGAGGAGGTGTCCAACACCTTCTCAAAGTTGAAAATACTGCTCTCCTGATACATTTTTGTGAAGTTCCTAATGGTAACGAAAAATATTTCTGTATCACGTTTCTATTTTTCTGTCACCGAATTTTCGCCATTAAGAACTTTACAGAAATGTATCAGGATAGCAGTACGTTCGACTTTGAGGAGGTGTCCAACACCTCCTCAAAGTTGACCATACTGCTCTCCTGATACATTTTTGTGAAGTTCTTAATGGCAACGAAAAATATTTCTGTATCACGTTTCTATTTTTCTGTCACCGAATTTTTGCCACTAAGAACTTTACAGAAATGTATCAGGATAGCAGTACGTTCGACTTTGAGGAGGTGTCCAACACCTTCTCAAAGTTGAAAATACTGCTCTCCTGATACATTTTTGTGAAGTTCCTAATGGTAACGAAAAATATTTCTGTATCACGTTTCTATTTTTCTGTCACCGAATTTTCGCCATTAAGAACTTTACAGAAATGTATCAGGATAGCAGTACGTTCGACTTTGAGGAGGTGTCCAACACCTCCTCAAAGTTGACCATACTGCTCTCCTGATACATTTTTGTGAAGTTCTTAATGGTAACGAAAAACATGTTTGTACCGAAAGCAAGTAGAAAATTCGGTAGCAGGAAAATAGAAATGCGAAACAAAAATATTTTTCGGTACCATTAAGAACTTCACAAAAATGTATCAGGAGAGCAGTATGGTCAACTTTGAGGAGGTGTTGGACACCTCCTCAAAGTTGAACGTACTGCTATCCTGATACATTTCTGTAAAGTTCTTAATGACGAAAATTCGGTGACAGAAAAATAGAAACGTGATACAGAAATATTTTTCGTTACCATTAAGGACTTCACAAACATGTACCAGGAGAGCAGTATGGTCAACTTTGAGGAGGTGTTGGACACCTCCTCAAAGTTGAACGTACTGCTATCCTGATACATTTCTGTAAAGTTCTTAATGACGAAAATTCGGTGACAGAAAAATAGAAACGTGATACAGAAATATTTTTCGTTACCATTAAGGACTTCACAAACATGTATCAGGAGAGCAGTATGTTCAACTTTGAGGAGGTGTTGGACACCTCCTCAAAGTTGAACATACTGCTCTCCTGATACATGTTTGTGAAGTCCTTAATGGTAACGAAAAATATTTCTGTATCACGTTTCTATTTTTCTGTCACCGAATTTTCGTCATTAAGAACTTTACAGAAATGTATCAGGATAGCAGTACGTTCAACTTTGAGGAGGTGTCCAACACCTCCTCAAAGTTGACCATACTGCTCTCCTGATACATTTTTCTGAAGTTCTTAATGGTAACGAAAAATATTTCTGCATCACGTTTCTATTTTTCTGTCACCGAATTTTCGCCATTAAGAACTTTACAGAAATGTATCAGGATAGCAGTACGTTCAACTTTGAGGAGGTGTCCAACACCTCCTCAAAGTTGACCATACTGCTCTCCTGATACATTTTTCTGAAGTTCTCAATGGTAACGAAAAATATTTCTGTATCGCGTTTCTATTTTTCTGTCACCGAATTTTCGCTATTAAGAACTTTACAGAAATGTATCAGGATAGCAGTACGTTCAACTTTGAGGAGGTGTCCAACACCTCCTCAAAGTTGACCATACTGCTCTCCTGATACATTTTTCTGAAGTTCTCAATGGTAACGAAAAATATTTCTGTATCGCGTTTCTATTTTTCTGTCACCGAATTTTCGCTATTAAGAACTTTACAGAAATGTATCAGGATAGCAGTACGTTCAACTTTGAGGAGGTGTCCAACACCTCCTCAAAGTTGACCATACTGCTCTCCTGATACATTTTTGTGAAGTCCTTAATGGTAACGAAAAATATTTCTGTATCACGTTTCTATTTTTCTGTCACCGAATTTTCGCCATTAAGAACTTTACAGAAATGTATCAGGATAGCAGTACGTTCGACTTTGAGGAGGTGTCCAACACCTCCTCAAAGTTGACCATACTGCTCTCCTGATACATTTTTGTGAAGTTCTTAATGGTAACGAAAAACATGTTTGTACCGAAAGCAAGTAGAAAATTCGGTAGCAGGAAAATAGAAATGCGAAACAAAAATATTTTTCGGTACCATTAAGAACTTCACAAAAATGTATCAGGAGAGCAGTATGGTCAACTTTGAGGAGGTGTTGGACACCTCCTCAAAGTTGAACGTACTGCTATCCTGATACATTTCTGTAAAGTTCTTAATGACGAAAATTCGGTGACAGAAAAATAGAAACGTGATACAGAAATATTTTTCGTTACCATTAAGGACTTCACAAACATGTACCAGGAGAGCAGTATGGTCAACTTTGAGGAGGTGTTGGACACCTCCTCAAAGTTGAACGTACTGCTATCCTGATACATTTCTGTAAAGTTCTTAATGACGAAAATTCGGTGACAGAAAAATAGAAACGTGATACAGAAATATTTTTCGTTACCATTAAGGACTTCACAAAAATGTATCAGGAGAGCAGTATGGTCAACTTTGAGGAGGTGTTGGACACCTCCTCAAAGTTGAACGTACTGCTATCCTGATACATTTCTGTAAAGTTCTTAATGACGAAAATTCGGTGACAGAAAAATAGAAACTTGATACAGAAATATTTTTCGTTACCATTAAGGACTTCACAAACATGTATCAGGAGAGCAGTATGTTCAACTTTGAGGAGGTGTTGGACACCTCCTCAAAGTTGAACATACTGCTCTCCTGATACATGTTTGTGAAGTCCTTAATGGTAACGAAAAATATTTCTGTATCACGTTTCTATTTTTCTGTCACCGAATTTTCGTCATTAAGAACTTTACAGAAATGTATCAGGATAGCAGTACGTTCAACTTTGAGGAGGTGTCCAACACCTCCTCAAAGTTGACCATACTGCTCTCCTGATACATTTTTCTGAAGTTCTTAATGGTAACGAAAAATATTTCTGCATCACGTTTCTATTTTTCTGTCACCGAATTTTCGCCATTAAGAACTTTACAGAAATGTATCAGGATAGCAGTACGTTCAACTTTGAGGAGGTGTCCAACACCTCCTCAAAGTTGAACATACTGCTCTCCTGGTACATTATTGTGAAGTTCCTAATGGAAACGAAAAATATTTCTGTATCACGTTTCTATTTTTCTGTCACCGAATTTTCGCCATTAAGAAGAAGATTCAAAATGAAATTTGATTAAAAAAAAAACAACTTGTAACCACAATTCTTTATTGAAATTTCAATTGCATTTATTTCAATTGTTACAACGGTCATAAAACAATACAAATATAATGGTTTATTGAACAACTTTTTTGTAATATGGGTTTTTTGATAATTTTTATATAAAACGTTTTAATTAGACATATAGGTAATAAAGATAAGAAAAAAATCACAAGTTCAACTAATTTGATACAATTTTCAATTAAATAATAAATCTAATAACTTACCCTCTCTATTCTAGACTGCAAGCACAATTCTGATACTAATATACGGGGAATAATCAGTACAAAAAATAAAATATAGTTTTAAATATACAATTTCACAAATAATGTTCAACAGTCTCGTCATCATGACTCTAAAAAGACATGGTATAACACAGGGTGCCCCAACATGGAGGCCAACACAATTATTTTGAAATAGAAAAACTTTGAGCACTGAATTCAAATGATCACATTGAAAGCTACTGAAAATGTGATATTACGAGAATCTTCTCGAAAGTTCATCTAAGAGCTGATGTTAGCGAGAGAAATTGGCTTAGCTCTAGAATATTTCAGCTTTTGTTCAACTATTCAAACAAAAATAAAATTGGGGCACCATGTTTCAACTCGTAAATTCGAATCTAGAATCAAATGTCTCGAAAATAATGTCTGCGTGACAAGTGACTTTATTCATTCGAAAACTCGTTCCCTCTTGTTAGAAAAACCATTTGATTGTAGAGCCAAAATAAGCTATAAATGAAACAAAAATTGTATCACATTCGATTACTCCTACCAATTCATTTTGGAATATCCTTACAATTAGAAACGGTCAGTAGTTGTTTCCAAGTCGTGGTTCACAAGTAATTTCACCTAATATCTATAACTGCAGCAGGCATTATCAAAGATTAAACTCTCACCGAAAACTTAAAAGAATCAAAATATAACATCAAGACGGTTTTCAAACCAACAAGGCCACTGAAAGAAGACTGACAACGGCCAAAGATCCGACAGATCATCAATCTACTACTCTTGTATCATTATTGTCATATCAAAATTTCAAAATAACCTTATTTGTGAATTTGTGAAAAGTTTTTTTTACAAAATTCCAGGAACATTTCAGGAATGTCTCAAATTTATGACTTTCGAAACATGTCAAAATCTGATTCATATGCAATAACTGAAACATTTCAGAATAACTTTAATTGAAAATATGTGGAACGTTATTTTGATGCATTACACATGAATCATTTAAAATTTTCGAAATGATAGTTTTGGAAATATTCCAAAATGATCTCAACCATGAATTATTGAAACATTCCAAAGCAATCATATTTGTGAATACTTGAAAAGTTAATTTTGCTGAATCTTAGAGAAATTCTGATTCATATGTTATAACTAAAACATTTCAGAATTAATTTAATTGACAGTATTTAAAATGTTAATTTGTTATCTACTGCCTTGGTACAAATTTTTTCTTTTCTTTCAGGATTGTCTATTCAGCAGCAGCCTGGATCAATGAAACAGAAGAGAAGGACTGTTTTCTTAATTTGGGATTTTTATTACTTGGGATTTTCTTAAATCTATCTTTAAATGATGTTCATCTTCAATAATAGTAATAAATATATTTTGTTCCATTGGTGATTTATTTATTTAGTGAAAATTCATGATGAAATACTGGATGAAGAAAATTAACCTCTGTCTAATTTCCACTGAGTTTTAGTTTACTTATTACTACCGGTTTCGGCTTTTACACCACTTTCATGTAAAAAGTGAAAAAGCGGAAACCGGTCCGTAACAAATTAATCAACCCGCCGTAGAAATTAGACAAAAGGTATTTTTATTCATCCAGTATTTCAATGAATATATATTTTCCAGAAAATATACTGCCTGGAACTCTAGGAATATTACTATTATATTTTGTGATTAAGTATTCCTAGAATATTTCTTTGGGAATATTCTCAACCAATATTCCGGAGATGCTATTGGAATATTTCAAATATTGTGGGAATATTCATTTGGAGTATTATAGGAATATTTTGTGAGGAATCTGCGGAATATCCTGGGAATATTCTAGATATCCATTGGGTATATTCTATGATTATCTGAGGAAGAATTGAAATAGTTCTGAAACTTTTCAATATGTCTTCAATTACTAATATCGATTATTAATTTTTTTAAAATGAGAAGTTCTTCCTATTCTGGTTAATTCCAAATAATCATATGGATGATCTCATATATCAGATATGAGAACATTTAATTCATTTATTTATTCAAAAATTGTAATATAATTGCTTCGTTTTGACGATTTTCAGATATATTTTTCAAGAAGACCGGCATTTATACGAATATAATTAAGTAGTATAATATTGATATAATGTCGGGGCGTGGCGCAGTGGTTAGAGCGTCCGACTCTGAGTCGAAAGGTCCGGAGTTCGAACCCTGGTTGCGGCTGGGATTTTTTAAACTAATTTGATGAATTTAATTAAAATATTAAAATCTCGTGGCTCGATTGGGGTGAGCCAAAACACCAAAGAATAAAAATATTGATACTGCTGGTCCTGAGGCCAGTTAATTGAATAGTCATTAACTGGAATATCCAAACATTTCGAACATTTATCATAAGTTTCATAAACATAAGTGAAATATTTCAAAAACTGAATTTTTGAGACATAAATGAGATATATCAATGGGATTTTGATCAATGTTAATAAAATTTGAAACATTAATGCAATGTTTCATTAATGTTTGTTTCTGAAGTAAAATTGATGGATATATCGATCAGGAACATTCCTGGAATGTGAATTTTGTAATGATGCAATGAAACATCTGTGAGAGAAGACATCTCTAGTTCCAGCAATGTTACAAGAACATATCCGAACCTTTCGGTGATTGAGCGTGTTTCTGGAATATTCCTGGAACCAAAAATTGTTGTGATATTGGGACGACAAAACGAGGCATGAACACGCGTTTGATGGAACAAAAGTAATGTTGTTCGCATAATCGAAGTAGCATTACACCCATCAACACAAAACAACTATTAAAATCATTTACAACAACCAGCCTTCGAAAATACCTGCAGCAGTTTTAGAAGAATGGTAATGCACGCCATACTAATTGTGAAGGATCATCTACCTCTTAAATCAGGTAAATCCAAACAAACCGCCAAACGCGAGTCCCACTAATGTCACAATCAGTCAAACAAAGTATTTGAAAAGAACATATCACGCCAACTCCTCGATTACCATCCTATAAAATTACAAACAAGAAATAATAAATATTTACACTTAAACGTATCGTTCGCGAGCCACAAAATCAAACCAAATTGTCCAGGCACTCTCCGCCCCCGTTGTTGCTCAGTCTTGTCGAATCTCCGTCATGCGCGTCCCTCTTCGGGGGCAATCTGAGCCGCAGGGAGTACCAAAAACGCTGGTCCTGCTTCCTCTCCCACAGGATGACGCCCAGGGATCTCGCCAGCGCGCCGAGGGTTTCGCCTTGGGAGTTCTTGACTTCGTTCTCGTTTTTGGGAAGCTCCTTCAGAGAGACGCAGATCAGCTGGGGGCTCAGGGATTGCAGCTGTTTCAGGGCTTCGAGGAGATGGCTGCATTCCCAGTTTTCCCTCAGGAGGGTGGGGGAGAGCACGGCGATGATCCGGCGGCACTTTTGGGCTTCCTCCTTCAAGCTGGTATACCCTGGAACGAAAAAATATATAATAAGGAAGGAAATTGTAAATATTTCTGTTTAAATACAAACATCATTGAATAATAATGGAAAAAATCATTGTGACACCCAACGTACTGCTGTGAGGTATTCCCTCACGTACCCAATGATATAGTACGGATAGACTTCGTTAGTGACATTTCGAAGCGCGGTCACATTCTAAGAACAATTTTTATTGCCGCTTTTTTCACAAAAAATAGTTGTCAGTCAACCCAAAAGTCGACAAAGCTGAGTTTCTGCTGAATTATCTGATTATATACAATGTATATAAGCAGATAAATGCCGCGAAATAAGCGACAGTAAAAAATGGTGCTTAGAATGTGACTCTGTATGGCCGCAGCTCGAAATGTAAATAACGGAGTCTAACGGTAATATGTCATTGCACGTACTCTATCAAATCATAGATTTAATGACGGCAGAGAGGTTCAGAAACGTGCTAAGGCGCCCAAAACGTTGAGAAGTTATACCCGAGCGGTTGGATATAACTCTCTTGGGATTGGAGACCTAGATGGCAACCTATCACTGATAGTTTTCTCTCAGGTAATATTATGTGCATATGTTGAATGAAGTATCGAGCGTTTTTTGTCTACGATCTATGTTTGTAGGAAAAATCTTGTGCGTATTTCTAGCACACTATCATTGTTGTTCTCCAAAGATTACTGCTATTATCGTTGTCGAGCGGCATTATATCACTTTGCGCTCTAAATACACAATAAGATATTAATATTGAGTAAGATCCAACTAGTAAAAATATCTATGAAAAAGTAGATATTTGTTCACATAATCCCGCATCTCTAAATATACCGGGTGTCCCATCAGTGCGTATTTGCTCCATTTATCAATAATGCGGATGTATATGAAGAAAAATAATTGAATTTTTGTATGTTATTTCAATGATTTTTGAGGAGGTGACAGCCGCTGTCAGAGCAAAACGTCAAATCATTTTGTGATGAAAAATTTCCGCGATTCTGATTCTAAATTAATGTGATGTGCGTGTTTTAGATAAATTTTATTTGTTTAAGAAATTTAAACGCTCGAGCTTCGCTCTCGCGTTTAAACATTCTTGCGCAAATAAAATGATATTTAAAACACGCATACAATAAATATCTATTGTCAAATATAAGGGCAGTGGGTGTACGGGTGGTTACTAAATTTGTTCTTTATTTTTCTCACACTCTTTTCAACATACCACTCGACTTCATTCGAATACGTCGCCCAGCAGGTGAGTGTTGCAAAAGGACCCGATTTAACGTCTAAAAATAAGCAGAGTGAACCTTGGCATTAGAAAGTTATTTCCCTAAATCTACGGAAAAATCTTCACTTATTTAGGCACAATTCAAGATGCATATAACTCCTGGTGGAATTACTTATAGCTGTGAAATTGTCATCCAAAACTGTTGATGTACGGCCTGCTTGATTCATGACATTTTTATTGCGTCAAGAGAGTTTACTCAATTTTAACATAGATGACAGGCAAATCATTACCGATCATGATGACTTGACATGTCGTTTTGACAAACGCATGCTGCGTCATCGAAATAACCTCAAATTGAACCATGTCATGATTGTCATGTCGAAGTCGAGACTCACAAAAAAATGCTATACACTACCCTAACTTTTACGAATGATAGAAAGACAAGAACAAATAAATAACAATAACCCAACAACTAAAAACGTCGCAAAACTACCGAACTGAGCGAAAAGTATTAAAAGAACAGAAAAATCACACGATAAATACCAATATGCAATGTAATTGACATATAACCTCAAAATAATGTTAACGTTCAAAAACTCAAAAAATTTATCTAGTAGGCACTTTGGATTGTTGGAAACTCCACTATATTCGACTTAAGCGTCATCCATTGACGAATGGAACAAACTCTATTGACGCAATTACAGGATCAAGAACTTGAGTTGAAACAAAAGCGAATCAGTAAACGCACCAGGAGTTATATGCATCTTGGCACAATTCCTGATTTTTGCGGTGTTTTTCCCCAGATTCTAGGGAAGAATGAATAATTACAAAAAATTACCTACTCGTGAAGAAATTTGCCATGAAAAATAACAGGTACAGTCACCCAAGGAAGTGCCATTCGGCTGGTGGAAACAGTTCTTTCAAGTTGGATAGAAATACTTACAAATGACGAGTAAATCTATAAATGAGGGAAATTCTGTAAATAGGATTCGTTTTCTTCCTCAAGAAGATAAAACTTCTGTGTGGTCAGACATAGCTGTATCAAAACAAGTTAATCTGGTAAACTCAGCAACAGTTTCCTTTCAATTTTTATTATTTTCACTCTTATTCTACAACCCTTCTCAATTATTTGTTTTTCATTAAAGAATTAGAGACCTACTCCTTGGCTACCTACAAGCGAATATTCTGTCCAATATTTCGTATCGGTAGAGTAAATATAATGAATATATTTGTCAAATAAGTGATTTAAGAGAAATGAGTTGCAAAGCATACTCGATTTTTTTCAGATTAATATCTTACACTGGCATCATCGTTTTATAGCAAGCCACATAATTACTTACTGTTCAATATCAATATTACATTAGACTTACACATATTAACGCTGGTATTCAGCTCCTTGGACACGCACTTGTACTTGTAGTGGCCCTCCAGAGTGGGCACGAGCACCCCCATGGCTATGTCGGAATCCTGAGGCGAGAAAACGATCATCACGTCCTTCTCCTTGCCGTCGTTCTCCTCGAGGGGATTGAAGGCGTCTTTCATCCTCACCTGCATCTTCAGACCGAACTTGAGGTAGAGCACTGTCAGGGCCAACCCGGAAAACAACACCGCCGACATGATCAGGATCATTTTCGCGATGGGCACAGGGTTGGGGTTCAAATATTCCACTTCGTCCACTGAAAACATTAGTTATGGTCAGGAAATAGCATTGTCTGAACATTTTGTTACTTATACAACTTGTATATGGACAACTTTATAGCAAACTATCATTAGCACGTTGACTGCCAAGTAAAGATGATTTTTCCTGAGGTCATGATTAATTGGCACTTTTTTTTAAATATTTAGACTATTTTCTCGTTGCTATCAATTGAAATAATGGAAGTTTCCATCATGAATGTCCCATAAAAAAAGAGGCATAAGGTTTGCGAATGTCGAAGTGATCATTTTGGTCAGAATTTTCATATCTTCCAGTGGTCTTAAAGGCATAAACGAGTCATCTCCCAGTCTATAATGAAAAATGAATTAAATAATAATCCAGTCTTCCGCTTCAACTAAAACAATGGGTACATTCCTCGACAAGTATCTAACAGAAAACAACTACTGCCTCCTACGACCGTTGAATTATATCTGTTAGATTCTTGGCAAAGTTTTCTACAAGAACTACGTTGCAGTGCTCTTCAACTACCATAGCTGAAATTATGAAAAATGAATGTATTCCATAACCATGGACTGCACTGTATGCATCAACGGACAAAATAGTATAAAGTTAGTTTTGACACAAAAGGCATACTCACTGAAAGAGTATTTTGAGGACAAAAACTTCATATGACCTTTCATATATTTTTACAATTTTAACATAATTTTAAGTTTTCAAAATATCTGTCTTAGGTATAATATGTGACTCGGTGCTGCGTATACCTGTATTTATTTTAATAGGAAGTTACTTATGACATCTACAGTCACTAGTTGAAACTTAATTTGATATACTCTAATTTCAAATTTATTTTAATATATATATTTTTATTTTATTTATTATCAATATTTACTGTGATTGTCAAATGTATATTTTTCATGCTCAGTTTTGTCATTTATTATGTCACGCTATTTTTCTATAGGATCATTTTGACTTGTTCTATATCATGCATGTATGATCTTCAAGAACCAATAAATTATCTATCTATCTATCTATCTATCTATCTATATTGTGCAACAGGTGAGGAAAGTTCAACTTTTCTCACGAGTGTGGAAGTTTGTGGCACGAGCCTGAAGGCCTTCGGCTCGTTTCGGAATTTTTATCCTCGAGAATAATAGCTATCATTATACGCTCGTTGAAGAATATACTATTCCCCACATGTTTCACCCTACAATTGCACAACTACAATAACATTAAAGTATTCTATATACCTCTTGACAGATAAATAGTTTTTTCGTATGCCAATTCATACTTTTTTTTTTAATTTCCGGCAACAAATCCAACGTTACTTTCGCAGCTTTTTCCAATATCTCTGGCGGAGTATTATTATCAAATTCGTCACTATTTAGTATCCATATTATTTATTATGAGTAAGTGTGCCTTACTGAAATAATATTCAATAGAAATTGTGATTTTTATGAAAGCACGAATGAAAACTATCTGAAGAGTTTAAAAAACTTCTATAATCTGACAGTTCTGATAACTATCTAAAAATGAACAGCAGCCAACTACCTAGCAAACTAGTTTTTGTCGATTTTTGTTGATTGTGGGCAAAGTGCCGTGAGAAAAAATATTTCTCACAGTATGAGCAATACGTTTTGAAATTAAGTAAGCTATGAGAAATATGCCATTTTTCATAGCAGATGTAGGAAAAATATGTTCTATAGTACCCAGTACCCAATTATCTGATTTTGTTCTTACCGAAGACTTTCAAAATACTTTCAAATTACTCGAATTCTTAGCAATATTATGCAATGAATTTAGTGAAAAATAATTTCCCTCACCTTTTTCTGTGACCGAAACATATCTGTCTATCGTGTTCCCAGGTTTACTGATGGTGCACACGTACGTCCCAAAATCGTCTTTCTTCAACTCGTCGATTAACAAATACATGCCGAACGTCTGCCCATCCTCCCTGAAATAAGAAAAAAATTAATACCTAACTAGCCGGAGGGCAAGCAACGACTTTCCGAAATATTCGCCACATTTTCTAGAAGCATTTCTCGTTCTGAAAGAGTGTTGATTGAATAGTGTGTCGTTATCGAAATAACAAGATTATGAATTCTAACTATACGATAAATGAACTAGTAACATTCACGTTTACAAATACGCATATACTATATTCCAATTTAAAAAAGTTACTAACGGCTAACCCTTGAGAGAATTATGAGGGCGATTTTTCAACTTTAGACCATTTTAAATCATTTTCTCTGAACAACAAACAAACAAAATAGGTATATGGTTACTGTAGGTACATATTGCTCATGTTCCGATATTACTGAACAGTACTGGCCACAGTGGGTAATTTCGGAACGCCTAACAGTAACAGTAACCAGAAACTGCCGTCTGATTTCGGAACGATTCGGATAGTCAGGCTGTCAAATGAAAGGCGGGAACATATCTTGTGCAAAATTATAGCATTACTATTATGTGATACTAATTGACGGTTGCAAATAATCAAGTAATAATAGAGGGAATATCAGGTGATAAGGATTCTGAATCATCAGAAAATTAGAATAGCTCAAGTACCTCAAGCTCTAGTGGAGCAATGAATGTAGTCGGTTTGTTTGAAAGTGGTTGACAATGTATTAGTGTTAGTAGAATTCTTCTGGACTTCCATTGTCTAGAAATAAAGAAAATAAATTATTTGCATGTGTTTGAGTCACGACGTTTCAACAGTTAACATCTACTGTCGTTATCAAGTGTGTGATTGCGACAAGATATCTCGGATACTGATTCAAATCAAATCAAAATATGCTTTATTGTCGGAAGATGAGGATCCTATTGACAAAGCATTATAAAATAAAAAAAAATTATGTCTATATCAGATACATGTCACATAAGTTTATAAATACCTATACATAAACATTCACATACGCAAGGATAACAGATATGTATAAAAACAGAATTTTAAAATTTTTAAAAATTATCATCTCGTATTTTTATTGAGGAAATCTTGAACATCATAAAACACCTCGTCTATAAGTATATGTTTTACAGACCTCCTAAATAAATGATTGGAATCAATGGCTTTGATACTGGTCGGGAGATGGTTATATAGTTTAGCAGCATTATAGATAATTGAATTCTTAATTAAATTTGAGGTTGGAATGGGTAGCCTTAGGTTATTATTTTGGCGGGTGGTTCCTTGAATAATGTTATATGTAGTTTTGTTTTTATGAAGCAAACATACAGTTTCAAGTATAAAAAGAGACGGAATGGTGAGGATTTTCTGTTCTTTGAATAATTCCTTGCAGGAAACTCTAGGTCCAACTTTACAAACATAGCGAATAGCACGCTTCTGGAGCATGAAGATCATATTGAGGCGCTGTTTATTGCAGGTTCCCCAAAAAGGAATGCCATACCTGGCATGTGACTCGAAAAGGGCATGGTACACTACCTTCGCAGTTGCCACCCCCAATTCGTTTGAAATCACACGCAAAGCATAGCACCCTGAGGATAGCTTCTTACTCAGCTTATCTACGTGGTTTTCAAAACTGAGATCACAGTCTAGATGAATTCCTAGAAATTTGTTGGGATTATATAGCATGCAACAAATGTACCTGCTATAAAGGTAATTATGATCTTCGTGGGGTCTCTCAGGTCACCAATGTTAATTAATGTGATACCTTTTTCTGGCGAGTGTCAGTATTGATGACTGATCTTGACACAGAGTTTTTATTGAAATCTCAATCGATCTAGCTGAGTAATAAGTGGCTTCCACACATTCCGAATCTCTATGCTCGGCTGACTGAACACGTCATTATTCTGAATATAAGGCGACTCAATAAAAATTTTCTCATACCAATGTTGTCCCTTGTGGATAACTTCGGCTTCCGACCATGCGATGCTGTGCTGATTAGTCCATACGTGATCTGCTATTCCCGATTTCGATGTTTCTCCTCGCTGATGTATTCACCGATTCTCTCATTTAGTGGCCTTTTAGTTTCTCCACTAACAAGTTCACCAACAGTTTAAGTAAACTCGCTTCAGTTGCTAGGGATTAGCCAATGAAATTTCTAGTACCTTGGCAACTGAACTCAGTTGAGTTGAACTATTGGTGAACTTGTTTTATAAAACTCGCCCCGTCAAGACCTGTCAAGATCGGTCATCAATAATAACACTCACCAAAAAAGATCGCTGTATCACATTAATTAACATTGATGACCTGAGAGAGACCCCACGAAGATCATAATTACCTTTATAGCAGGTACATTAGTTGCAAGCTATATAATAAGTATCCGAGATATCTTGTCGCATTCACACACGACAGTAGATGTTACCTGTTGAAACGTCGTGATTCAAACACATGCAAAGAATTTATTTTCTTTGTTTCTAAACAATGGAAGTCCTGAAGAATTCTACTAATAAGATAGGTATTATTTCTTTGCTATAATGACCTGTAGATTTATTTTCTTGGTCTAATGTTTTGAACTCATTGTCGAGTTGTCTTTTAAGGGCAGCTTCTGTACTATTGTGAAATTATGGCTATGATACGTGGATGACACCATCATTATTCTACATATCTACAATTAATCTAATAGTAACAAAATTATATCACCAACAATTGAATTAAAAAGCATGTTGAATTAAATCTGATGAAACAGAGCAGTGTATAATTTAAAATCTGGCTTTGATTTTTCAGGGAAAACATTGCCAATTCTGTTTGTTACCGGAATTTATTGTTTGGCAAGGACTGACTGTTTCCCGTGTTTCATATTCATATCGCGTGTGCGAACAGTTTCGGGAAAACTATATTCGGACCGGTAATTGGGATTCTTCATAAATGTTTATAAATATAGCGGATATAATTTTATACATCGTGATCGGTATTTATTATTTTTCCGCTGATATTGTGTTTCGTGGAAAATATTCGATGATTTCAAATGCAGATTAACAAATATGCAGGTAGCCCAGTAACACAAATGTTGTATTTGCATCGAAATACGAATCCGACGCGTTTTGTTGCTTCAATGTACTTTATCCTTTGTCACCTGCATAATTTCTTCGCCAATCTGGTAAAAGATGAAGGCCATTAAAAGTGACTCAGGCGCTTTCCTTTTTATAAAAGAGGTGCCTTCATCGCAAGCTGTGAAACACCTGTGCATCAATTAAATAAATTAAAGGAATCAAAAGACAAAACAAATACGCATTTCGTTGTGGTTGTGGAAAGATTCGCGTTATATAGGACAATGATTTTCGCAAAAATGGAGAAAAAATAGCAAAACAATGCAAACTTTCACAAAAGTTCTATGTTTATGCTAAATGAAACAATAAAAATTTGCGCACTCGTAGAAGGTCGGCAACATTGTTAAAAATGTGAATTTAAAAACAATTTTATCAATTTTGTAGAGAAAAAAATGCAAAAGAGTCGCAAAATGACGAGAACCCAATTCCCAATTTTGCGACCATCTCCGAGTAACTTAATTATTTATTCATTCTTTTTTTAATAACATGGCCAAAAAAACCTGAAGGAGTGGCAAACGCACAAAGAAACGGTTCTCTCTGGCATTAATCTCGTCGAAACTTTGCCACCTCCGCCGACGACGGAACATATTTTTGTTTGTTTATTTTCCAAAAAAAAATTGTTTGCAACCTGAATTGACTATGGCAATATGCAAAAGTTTTTTGAATTGGTCGAAAACGACAGTAATTTCCTAGCAAACATATTAAATTTGCGACCAACACAGATTTCGGTAATTTTGTCAAATTGGAAAAGAATGAAAAAAATGCATTTTTTTTCATTATTTGACAATGTTCCCGAAATCTGTGGTGGTGGCAAATTTTATATGATTTCATGGAAATTACTACCTATGTTTCCTACCAATTCAAAAAACTTATGCATCTAGATATCAGCTATTGGGTTTTATATTATTGCTCTGGAGTGAAATTTCATTGGTTTTGTTTGTAGATGCCGTATCACCAAAGAGAAATTATGAAATACTCCCAGCAGAATATGCTAGATGCCATAGATGAACTGCTAAGAGGAAATTTTGTCAAGGCAACGGCTAAAAATATTGAATGCCCAGAATTACACGTTTGTACAAATGTACAATAGAAAAAAAATGGTTACAAAGTAAATTTTTACCATTGAACTACTATACATTCTACTATTATATATAAAATTTTGTGGTCAACTGTGTCAAAAGCTTTCTGGTGATCAAGCGACAGAATACCACATTTTTTACCTGCATCTATATCAACGACTTCAGAATCGTTATCGATTGAAAGTGCTGACTCCTCTCCATGGGATGAAGATTTGGAAGACGTTAACAATGAAGATGATTTGTCTTACCAACCTGTTGATTTTGTCTGGAGTGAATTTTTAGGTGGTAAACGTAATTAATCAAAATTTGTTTATCCATGTGTGGTGCAAGATAAAAATCAGACATTTAAGCTATGAGAGGTTGTTCCACATGAAGAAAGAATTAGTTATGTTTTTCCAAGATTATTGCAGGTTAAAGAAGTTTAAGAATTAATAGAGTCATCTATTGGTCTGAAACATGTCATCTTTTGGACTATTTCATTTCAGAGGTGCCATCTTTAGGTAGTAAAGATAGGTGCAAGTACATACAATATTTTCAGTTTTTAATAAAATATTGAAACGATAATAACATGAAGTTCTAACAAACTTCAGAATATCTCAAGATGTTTTCACTTTTTGAATTTAATTTTAAAAAAACTAAAAAGTTCAGTTACTTTTCATTTTGTTTACTCAATAGTGTCACCTATTGGTAGGTTTACCTTATTTGTGGTATCGTAAAACTGCCGTTAGATGAGAGATCTGAAGTCCCCACTCATTCCACTATCTCGCAGTCGATAAATCGATTTTCTATCGTCTTCGTATCAGATGAAGTAGCCGAGTGCGTGTGTCTGTCTCTTTGTGCGTACACCGTGTAAGAAAAAACCCCTATAATTATCGTTAATTGGTAAGAATTCCGGTACGAGAAGCAGAAACGTGGCAAAAACACGACCACTAAGGAAATAAAAGGCTGTGTACACCGCTTGTAAAAGTCAAGTCGATGTCGTCGTGAGATTCGTGAGAACCACACTCACAGAGGTATCCTTCCTCTTCGGTCTTGTCTGCGACTCCACGGACGCATTGTCTTTATCTAGTCCTCTTCTTCTTCGTTTTTCAAGCGCGAGGACGTTAATGGGTCCCGGTGGATAATTATAACGAGTTCGACATGACAGATAACAGAGTGGAACACAAAGAAATGCACGCTTAGTTTCGCTGATCACGTCAATGATATATTTGTCTTCGTTTACAGGCAACCCGCAAACAAAAATAAACGAAATGTTTGATTACTGAGAGTAATTTATTGATAAAAAAAAATATATTTATTCCTTGAAATGATCATACAATAGTACATTATGATACAAGTTTTAGAAGACACCATTTTGTCGCACGCGTTGTTTGGAGCACGACGAGCGAAGCGAGAAGTGCCCCAAGAGAACAAGTGCGACAAACTTTTTGTAGTTTTTTATTGGAAAAAATTGGATTTAATATTAATAAATAATATCAGAAATATTGGGTTGGTAACATTGATAAAATAATTAAAATTTGAAGGATGCTGTCAGGTCATTCATTTGTTCACATAAATTACTTAAATTCTGAATGATAATATCAATAAATTACCTTTTTTAAAATGACTGATCAAACAAAATAACAAAATAACTTTTCAAACAATCAGACCACTGAGCATAATATTTTGTAAACCCAGTCCAAACCACACCAGCTAATTTAATTATAAACTCCTGAGAAAGTTTATAATAACTGCTCTATCCAAGGCAACAAATAACACCACAACATTCGAAGGTTATTCTTCTTCTTTGTTTAATATCTGAAATTCTCGTCACTCTTGGCTGACGTTCATCTGACAGTTGTTACCAATCTCGAAAAAAATTATAATGCGTATCGCAATAGAAGCCATTTCGATATGCATTTGGGTTTCGTAATGACTTCATTTTAGACTCCAAATAGAAAAAAAGAGATTGAATAAAGTATACGTACAGACCACCACACACAAAATGGAACATCTACGTATTAAAAAATAAATATACATTGACAATAATTTTTACATTAAAATAGTTACAAAACTTTACATTGACTTTTGAAGAAATTCTTTCACAGAATAAAAACTTCTTTCCAGCAAATATTCTTTAACTTTCTTTTTGAAATTTACGAAAGCTGATACATATTTCCAGTCAAGAAGAACTTAGATTCAGCTGCAAAAGGAAACTTTTGAAATATATAAGTTCTGTGATGTTTTACTCTCAGTAATTTACTGCTCCGTGAAGGGTAGGCATGAAAATTTTTCAAAATCATATTCATGTTTTTTTACATACATGATATGGGTCAAAATTCCGAAACTGAGATATTTGATGTCTGGCGTCTTACAAAAAAAATCGGCAACTTTTAGACAAGGATAATTAAGATATACTACTCAGTCATACAAATTTCGATATCAATATTTAATTTGTTCAAGCAAAGTGGTCAAAAATCATTCCTCTGGACTGTTTCTGTACTAAAGCTATAGTATAATTTTTAGCGTTTACTGTCCAGACACTAGTAACTTTCATAGAAGTCAATAACTAATAAACCACTTGAATATAAATGTTCTATGGTGTTGGCATTTAATACGTATAAATTCATTCATATTGTCAGCGTGATAAAGTATAAGTATTTATATACAGTGTGTCCCACTTTGAGCAGCCACGCCCTCATATTTCGTTGAGCATGAAATAATTCGAAATTTTCTTTGACTCAAGTTGTAGTACTCGGAAATACCTACCTTTATGTTTACGGAACCTTTGTATATCCATTTTCCACAGCTAACTACGACCAAATGAAAAGTGAAAAATTGGGAAAAACATACTAGGCATTTTTTTATCTCAAAAATAACACCAGATTCTGTTTCAGAACACCTTAAAACCCCCAAATCTCAATGCTTGAATCATTTGAATATACAGGGTATCATCTTGGAAAATTTCCAAAATGTCTTCTCTTGTCACAGAATTCCCAAAAATATTTAATTAATACTTTGAAAAATAGCCAAATATCACTTTTCCAAGGCTAACTCTGATCAGAATGAATGATACCCTGTATATTCAAATGATTCAACCATTGAGATTTGGGGGTTTTAAGATGTTCTGAAACAGAATCTGGTGTTATTTTTGCGATAAAAAAATGCCTAGTATGTTTTTCCCAATTTTTCACTTTTCATTTGGTCGTAGTTAGCCGTGGAAAATGGATATACAAAGGTTACGTAAACATAAAGGTAGGTATTTCCGAGTACTACAACTTGAGTCAAAGAAAATTTCGAATTATTTCATGCTCAACGAAATATGAGGGTGTGGCTGCTCAAAGTGGGACACACTGTATAATTTTTAAGTGTAAATTATTGGAAGTTGTTGAATATAAAGCAAACGCAAACTTTGGAAATTATTTCACTCTTTCTTTTTTAGATTGTCACTAAATTAAGTGAGAATCAATGTCTCTAACTTTTATCGTCACTCCTTTGCCACAATTTCAAAATTCACTTAATTGATCAGATGACCCCATTTCAGTTGTGGCTATTACAGAAGGCAAGTAGTAGATTCACGAGTTGAAAATTAGGGTTGTTGATAAAAGGAATTGTCGTAGTTGTTTGTTACTGGTGGATTTAGAAGGAAATCGCGGTGAGTCACACTTAACCATACCATACCATTCCTTCGGTAGTTATTTCAGGAACATTAATTGTACAGTTTTCGTTCAAACATTATAGAGAGTTTCATATTCTCGTGTATATGCTTATCCTTATGTATATCCTTGTCAGACAGAGGAATGATGTTAATATGACCTAGGTCTGTTTGTAGTAAATATTGGGAATTGTTCAGTTAAGATAGTTCAGGAAGACAGTTTAATAGATCATGTTGCAACTTATATTCCTCTATTTTTTGCTTATAGGCCCTTTTCCAATACACTGGCAGTAGTAATTTCAACTTTGTCAGCATAACTTCAAACCATTGATTAGATCCAATAACTTCACTGCTGATACTATTGAAAGCGATAGTTTCCTTGAAACTGATGAATTCAGTTGGCAGTTTTACCCATTCCAACAATTTGTTTTTTCAAGAATGAAAGTCTTTAAAAATTTACTGATGAAGCTTCTTTCAAAACCACGTCTAAAACTCGAAAAATCGAAAATTTAAAATGATCCGTAAGTGATTCCTACAACTCAACAGTAAACAATTATAACTAATAATAATTTTTCAGAGTTGTCATGATAAATATAAAATTCAGCCAAAACGGTCATTCAAATTTATCAGAGTTTTTATGATACAAATAACAGTTACAAAATTTTTACCCATATAATGGTAAATGTATATGGAGTAGTTTTATTGTGCTAATTGTTTTGATATCATACAGTAAATCTTTCGCCTATTATGTTCAATTCAGATTGAAGCTCTTCAAGGTTGTCGGCCCCAAAAAGTATAATCGACGTAAGTCCCATATACTATGGAAGATCATACATATACAATATACAGTAAACATTTTAAAGGTCCCAATACCGATCCCTATGGTACACCAATATTTACGTCGAATAATTCTGAATTAGTATCATTCCAATTAACAAATATTTTCCTATATTTCATGCAGGACTAATCCATGCAAGAAAATTTCCACGAATACCTAGCGCATATAATTTATCAGCGAGAAACTTAAAGTCAATAGAGTCGAAAGCTAAATCGAAAAAAAAGTGCATCAATATGCTTTCTCTTATCAATACCAACACAGCTATTTTCTAGGAACGCTGCAGCCACACTTTGTCGACATACCAAAAAAAAACCGTTTGACATCTGCTGATAATAAAGAATGGATACAGTTTATTGTAGCTACAGTTTTCCACTATTTATAGCACTTGGAATGATGATCGGTCTATAGTTATCAATGATGAGCGGATTTTTTTTTTTTTATAATGGAATGACTTTCCCATTTTTAGCATATTTGGAAAAGTTTCTGTTTCTTATCAAAAATAAATTGTGAGGTCCACATTTTTCGACGCCTGGAGAAGCGGTTGATATGTTCAAATAATAATAATAATAGTTTATTGCTTCTAAAACAAGTTTACAGCAAGAAGTATATTGGTTTAACAAAAAAAAAGGAAAATGATAATAATATGTGCGTTCCAGTCACATGAATTGAAAAGGTGCTTCGAAAATTTATTCAAACGCATGCAAAAATGTATTGATCGTAATAGAGAATATTTTGAAAAACAATAAAGCCATTTCCGTTTATAAGTATTTGTTTTTATTTCTCTATCTCAAAACTTAAGTAGTAACCCTCGTAGTAATATTTCTTCTCCGGTATTGGTCCCTAAGGCTATGAGGTTTCTAAAAAGAACATAAAAGTGCAAACATTATCAATTTCTTGTATCTCTCTAATTTGCTTTGGGACTTTAGAATAATCATATAGAACCAAGTATCATATTTATTTGGAATCAGCTCGCCTAGGAGAACCTAATAAAAAAAACTGGAAGGGCCAGAGTGAAAATTAAACCGAATATGAATAAAAATGCCTTTGACTTGTTTTTGGGATATTTCTGAAAACAAACTCATCATAAGTTATAAAAGGGGATAGTTTTCATACGAATGTACTGTATAATTATCAATAGTTCAATCTATGTTACTATCACTTTGATCCTTTCGTGCCTACTTTAATTACAAAATAATAAGGATAACCCAAATCTTCCGATGTTTTTACAACCGCATATCCACCCTGTACGAAAGTTCACCTTCAGTTCTACGGAACGGTACTAAAACTCATTGTCAACGAAACTTGTTACTCTAGAATAACATTTTAACAGAAGGAATGTGGAATTTAGAGGAATTTTATAATTTACGTCTTCGGTTTTTTCCATACGCGTAATCGGCAGTTACAAAGAGAAACTCTGATGCATTTCTAGCCACAACAAAAAAACACTCAAATGTGATAACACAGAGGTTTACTGTAGGTTACAGAACATATAATTAAAATAATTAAATATTCTGGAATATCCATATCCAATAACTAGTTCTTTTTTGCGTCCAACTTTGATAGAGCAAATTTTAGTTGACCCCTGAGTATGGTAAATTATCTGAAACGCCAATGAACGAGTGGTGACTGGATAATTACGATGATTCATTATAATTATCAAGTTGTCAATGATATAACCTGAATCCCCAGTCACATATTAACAATCACATGGTTTTTCCTCTACCTAGTATCTTGAATTGTTACGGTTGAACTGTTGAACAAAATAAAGTAAAAAATCAAAATCGCCTTTCCCAAAAATTCTGTATAATAGGGACACTACCTGGGCAGACTGAAAACGAATAGGCAGTGGCAGGAAGTCAAGTAAAAAAAGTCAAGTCAAAATATACTTTTTCTACATTCATGCAAAAAGCAAAACTTTATTGAACTATATTCAGTGGAAAAAGAAGTTCTTTATTGCACTAGTGCAATAAAGTTTTTATTGCACTCATCTGTCATTCTACTTGTGCTGTCATCATGACAAATATAAACGTTTAAACCTACTACATATTTAGCAGATATCCTGTGAGATTGGCAATAGGTACTTCACTACGAAATATTCATATTGAAAATTGCACCAATTGTTCATTCACTTTCAACATTGAGGGTAAAAATAAAGTTTGAGTTAAATTGTTCGTAACGTATTAGTTCCTGTTTCAATGCAAATCGATATTAATAATAAAGTATTCAAGTTGCGCTTTTCATTTTCCTACACCTAGTGCCGCACCTCAATAAATCATTTTTTGCTTTTTGCATGAACGTAGAAAAAATGTTGTATGCAACTCGTGCAAAAATTGTTTATTGCACTCGACGTGTTGTCCAACTCGGCCTAACGGCCTCGTCGGACAATTTCACGTCGAGTGCAATAAACATTCACTTTTTGCACTTGTTGCATAAATAACTATTATTGTCGAAAATTATAAATTTTGTTGACAAAGCAAAAAACAAAATTTCACAAACAAAACATATCATGACTATTATTTAGAACTTACAGAATCACAGTAGAATTCGTAGACCGAATAATAGGCCTTCAGTATTGTCAAGGTTGAAACATAAAGTGTTAGCGGTACACCAGTTTTGAATAATTTGATCATCTGTTTTTATCATATTTGATAGCTGATAAATTTCTTTATTACTCCATACATATAGGTAGTAATGGTATCGTTAACAAAAACAGTAAATCGTTCTGCGATGTTAATGGATTTTAGGTCATTTATAGAGGTTAAAAACAAGACTGGTCCTAAAACAGACCCCTGTGGTACTCCATATTCAATGTAAACGAGATCAACTCTCCACTTGATGTTTTCACAAACTGGCTACGTCCTGACAGATATGTATCGAACCAGGTCAAATTTGTGCCTCTTATCCCATAATGACTGCTTCCGCAGCAGCAGCAGAAAAACACATAAATTAATGAAAGTCCGATAAAGAACAGTGTAGAGTATCAAACAAATGACACGAATAATTTCGACAGCGTCAGACCATGGACTTATTTTCATTTATAAGTCCATGCGTCAGACGAGTAGACCAAATTGTAGGACGAGCGTCAGCGAGTCCTGGAAGTCTGCGAGTCCAAAAAAACTGTTTTCGGACGTGTTGCGTACACTATTTTTTCGGCAACCATGTAGAATAACAAATCAATGAGACGCACTTAGTCTAAGAGACGAAGAGAGGTCGACCTGACCCATCTGTTAACCGGATGAAACATACTTTTTATGAATTTACATAAATAGACGAATACGCCTAAAATGGGTTGCCTATCAAAAGATGGTCATGACTATATACAGTGAGTTACAAAAATTTGCACCATATGGAAACTTTTTTATTACCGATTTGTAGGAAAATTTTATTCTTCATAAAAATTGGTACATTACGGAATACTTATTTTCAAGTTATCAAAATTCTAGTCCGGAAAGTGAACACTTCCCAGATGGTTGCCGAAAAATAACATTCTCTCCACCCATTCCCACGAGAAAGTAAATATCTGACAAAAAACAACTATTTACTGACTAATACCACGACGGACATTGAACTACATCCCATAGATATTTGTGTTCCACAAGAAGGCACTATTGCAAGTGATTATTGTAATCAAACAATACATGGTATCCTTGATTTGGCTGGGGATGGCCATCTGCAGACAAGTACCGAGGTTCTTGCCTGTCATCAGTGCTAGGGTAGGTCGGACAACACTATAGTTGTCCTGGCCAAGATCAACAACAGATACGTCATTCATCGATGGCAGTTCAAATGGAGGAATGCATCTCAATATGTTGATAACTTCGATAGGGCATTTGATTATGAATCAGGAGGAAAATCAAATTGATGGCACTCAAGTCTCAATTATTGAGATCAGCAGTTACCAACAAGACAGCTCCCCACAGTTCGGAAACAATGATCGTACAACCATTATGACAACCGTTGGATTGGAAGGAGAGGACCTACAAAATTTTCAGATTTGACCCCCTCATATTTTTTCCTATGGGGTCTATGAAATCATTTAAGAATTTACTGTTTATCTACCTACAATGTTGAAAACTGTATCACAACCAATTGTCCTCACAAAAATATCACACTCTCCACTGCATTCTACTACTACTAAACACCTGCCTTCGCAGGACATGTTTTCTAAAGCGATGATATATATTCGTCATTCATACTTCAATGTTCAACGGCAAGCCGTAAAACGGTTTTAAAACTGATATATTGGCCGACGACGAAGAACAAGAGTTGTTTCACCATTCAAGAAACGGCATTAACAAAACAGCGGAAATAATGGCAAACTCTATGTGGAAGCACGCAACGAGCAGCCTTTGACGAACGACCGATTTGGCGATGTTGACGAAAATATCTTCACTGTATTTCAGCAGGGCATTTGACTGTAGCAATCACGACAAACTACTGGAAAAGTTGGGTAAGCATAGAATTGGATGGAGTCATTTCTACTTAAAGGAATAAACGAAAACAGCACCTTTGCAGCTATTAACGGTATTTTTTCACAGCACGCTGAAATAGACATTGGTGTTCCTCAGGGGTCTATACTGGGACCAATTCAATTCCTATGCTATATTAATGACTTAGATAAACTTTCGGTATCTGTATCTTTCGCAATGATAAAAGCTTTTACTCAAAGGCACTAAGAAGTAAAAATAATTGCTTTAGATGTGTGACGTAGTTTATTCAAAAGATTCAAAATCTTGCCGAGCCAAATTTTCAATTTGAATACAAAAGCTACGAGTTTTCATGAGAACAATGTTGATACAACTTGGCGAAAGACAGTTAATCTAGAATATGAATAAATAAATAATGGTTGGATGTAAGAGCAAGCTCTGCAATAATGTTTCATGTGCGGAGATTGAATCATGCCTTTTGTTAGGTTAGGTTATGTACCGAGTATTCTAACAATGAAAGTATTTTTTATTATTATAATCGATCTATTACTATTTTCGATATTGATATAAGCTACGTAATTAAAAAACTGCGATCTATCTTATACAAATTCAAATATTTTTTAAAGTAATTACCTGCCACTGAAACAATGAAGATATTATATAGGGTTATGATAAAGTAATGCACAAAATTCATAAAACGTACAACGATCACTTTTGAAAAAAATGCAAAAACACGTCAAACTGTTTTTTTATTCCGCATCTTTTGACATAAGTTACAAAAATAACACGTCAAAGTTGTCAAAGTTAGGACGTCATCAACAAATTTTTTTAATGGGAATTTTTATTACATTATGTGATAGAGCTTGTGTTTTTACACAAGGGAAAAATAGTTGTAGTAGGGCTCACATGAGAAAAAAAAACGAGAAAATGAATAAAAAACGAAATAAACGTAAGTTTCATAATAACTTTTCAATTAACTAAACAGTCCATTAAACCAACTTTGACGTGTTATTTTTGTAACTTATTTCAAAAGATGCGGAATAAAAAAAACAGTTTGACGTGTTTTTGCATTTTTTTCAAAAGTGATCGTTGTACGTTTTATGAATTTTGTGCATTACTTTATCATAATACTGTATAATTATTTAGTGGAATCCTGATATGGGCGCAGTACTCTCCGAATACACCTCAAACCATTGGAAATAATACAAAACAGATTTCTGAAAGTGATGATGAAATACCGAAGATTTTCTTCGGAATTACTATACTAACAATTCGAAATCATGGATATCAGGCAATTATTTTATTTCTGAACGAATGTGAAATTCAATCAGTCTGGTGATATAAAAGGACCCAGTCATGAGGTAAGATACCCCCGAAACCCAATCACGGTTGTGCCACTTGTGAAAAAAATATATTTCCCAAAAATCGCACTCATATACCACAAAAACGTCATAGAACAGTTTCCCGGACACTATAAGATCTGAAAAAGATAGTTTCAAAAAAAATTAAAACATCATCTGAAGCAAAAATAGACGAATAATAAACAATCTGATAGAATCGAAACCATAAACAATATACTTGCTCCTATATTATAGATCCATACCTAGGCATTTTTAATATTTTAATAATATTTTAATATTTCAATATTTTGATATTTTCATGTGTTAATTTTTGATATTTCAATATTTTGATATTTTAATATTTTAACATTTTGATATTTTAATGTTCCAATACTTTGATATTTTGATATTTCAGAAGAGCATCATCCATAAAAATATCTGTAGAACAGAGACAGATCGCCAACCTTTCTGCGGTGTTCCAGAGCAGTGAGTAAGCTTGTAAGCTCAGCATCACCGACGAGACGAATGGCTCTTTTTTGGACAGAATCTAAAAATGCCAGTGAGTAGGAGATTTGAGCCGGTTCTGGGCCTCCTCCCAAAAATGACGTCTTCGGAGTAAGGATAAACAGCAAATTTTATATAGAGGAGGAGGAGTATGTCGATTTTACCTAGAATCTAGGGAAAAACGTCGCATATCTCAAGAATTATCACCTATAAATAAACGTTAAAATGTTAAGATTTTTCCCTAGACCTAGGGAAAAAATTCACGAATTCTAAGGTTGGTCTAGAAATTATTGTTACCAAGCAAATAGGAGAATCTATTTGGCCTTGGGTTGATCGTACCTTCATGTGCAAGTTTAGTTGGCTAGTTATGTAAGCGTATTCATCGATACTTAATGCAAAAGCGAATGTAAAGTTGTTTTTGGCATTTTACAGTAGGATTGTAGGAAGTTAGAATGTTAGGATCAAACGATGAGTGATACTTGTAATGTGTGGATATGATTTACAGTGTTTCTTGATATTTGGTATCAATAAAGAAGAAAGATTGAGCATTTCTCAAATGATTAAAGTTTTATGACCTGATGAAATATTTGCATTGGACGGTTCGTGGATGATATGAAATGGATTGATATTGTGCATGGTATCGGAAGGGGGTTAGAGTACGGAATTGATGTTATATGGGTTGTTGAGAGGTTGCGAGGATGAAGATATGATCAATATTGATTTGGCGTTGAATAAGAATTAGATTGTAGGATCAGCTAAAACCTAGTACTGATATAATGAATATTGTTGAATCATGTATGGGTTTGCTTTAAAGTTTGATATATACCTAATAAAAAGCATGTAGTTGGAAAGTTAATCTGTTGAATGTTCAAAGGGATAAGATAATTGATGAATTGATCATTTCTGATCAGTGTATGGTTTCGATTTATAATATTCGTTGATACTTTACATATGAATATGAGCTGTATTATGCATTTCTCTAATGATTGGATGAATTAAATTGGAGTATTTCAATCATAAACATAATGCTGAATGTGTCTCTACGCTCACTGGTGAAAATATAAGTGCTGAAAGGAATGCTAACATCATAGTAGAATATGGATAAAGTGACGTAGTTCAGTTCAGGAAAACTAAATTAATATTGGAAATTCTTCAATGCTCTCACTGATAAACTGGTTAATGCATTGATATTATAATGTGATAATGTGTTCGAATGTTAAATTGAGGTATCAGGAAAATATTTGAACCCCGCGTGTTATTTGCCAATAATATACATCATTTGTTGGCAATCGGCCGGGGTTCGATAAACAGGAAGGTTCGGGAATATGGAATTATCATATACTTAAAATGTTTTTCCCAATATGCTTTCACTGATATAACACGTAGCTCTAAAACGCACGATTAGGTGATACGCATTAATATTGCAGATGTTGATAAGAAATATATAGAGTGTTTTAGCGATAGCGAGGTATTCAACTCATTTCAGATATCTATGAATAATATACAGAATTGTCTCGCAGATATGTATATGTATTCAAAATAAGATGTAAACCGAGTATAAATAATCAGATATCCAGATTTACATTTTCAAAGGTGATTACGGTAATAAATTGAAATGGAAAGGAGGCATATTCATATTTAGATCAATCCGTATGAATAATGACATCTCACATATATTCTAGGAAGTGCACTTGGAGCAATTGAATCTCATTTGTTATTCTGATATAGGGATAGACAAAAATTACCAAACCTCTTCAATTGCAAAGAGAATGCAACCATACATCAAATATCAACGCCGTCGCTTGGGTAAGAGTTATTTCTTTCAGTTATTTTTATCAAGTATGTGATTAATATTTGAATTTTTCACCTATAAAGAATGTGACATAGCAAAACTCGTAAATTGATCGCTTCCTGTCGAAGTATTTGAACTATGACACTGAGGGCATCTCAAATGGAGATGATATAAAGAAATATTTCATACAGATGTATTTCAACTGAACGTTTACTTTATTCCATGTTCCAAAAAACATCATTGAAAAGTTAATTTTAATATAATTTCCAATGGTGAAAATAAACATAGAATAGTTACATCATGCTGAGTCTAGTCAATTGAAAATATGTGACACATGGTGTTTGAATTTATTCAACCCATTAGTGGACAAATGTTTCATTGGGATGATTGAAAAACCGGATTATCACCGTATTACACGTTAGAAAGTCGATCATATTGCACATTTTCACCACTCAACTCATAACCTGTAAATTATGTATTATTAGCAAAATGAAATATTTGATAAAAATATATTTCACACTTCAAATCAGTGGGTATGCGATATGTCATTATGGTTATATCCGTGGGCTTTCGATAATCTGGATAGACGTCTTGGTATGATGTTTTTTTTTCTATCAACTCACTTTTATTGGTTTTAATTCAAATTACCAACTATCTAGATGGAATTTACTAAACACTAATTCGAAATAATATGGGAATAAATCAATGACATTGTGCAATTTTATGCAATATATCAATGTTAAGGTGAGAACATAAGAAATTATCCTACCTAGGTTGGTGAACTGAAGACGTTTCTTCAAAATATATGTTATTGAACCTTCTATGAAGATTTTCTGGTTCATTTTTATAGCTGTGAAATATCGAATAAATAGCTTTATGTTTCTGTATGAAAAGTAATGCGCAATTAAACATAAAATGGTTATGATATTATGATGTTCAGTATTAAGTGATCGAAAAATTGATATCATCATTTAAAAATTTTGAATGATATAATATATATATTATTGAATTGGAAGAAATTATGACCCACTCTTTTCATCTCAAACAAAGAAATTATTATGTAGCTTGTTAAATTCCACTATGCAGCAGAATTCAGTTCGCTGATGGAATATTGACAGGTTTTTCTCCAGTATTCTCATACTGATAGTTGACACTCAGGATGTCTATCTATCTTGCAATTGGAATTCCTGGTCCTCTGGCAGTTCGGCCATCTGTCAAGCTGGCTGACTAGCCCTAAACTTCCTCTAAAATATGATATTTTGAAAAATAATTAATATTCATTCAGATAATATATAAATCAAAAATAAAATTTTAACATAAGTGTTCTTCCAGTCTTTCAAGAAAGTAATAACATGAGGTAAAAATGATGTAAATAGAAAATGTATACAGTTGAATACGAACAAG